>KZ308131.1:839231-886636 GCA_000376725.2 Ladona fulva | reverse complement strand
ATTGAAATATAAATAAAATCGATTGTGGCAGGCTTAATCTTGTGGAAATCCATATGAAAAGGATGGTATAAATAACATTACAATTACTTTTTTCCACAGGTGTATTTACAGAAGTAAAAAACACAACTTAAATACACCTGTGGAAAAGGGTAATTGTAATGTTATTTATACCATCCTTTTCATAAGCCATATTTTTTAGTTTTCTTAGAATAATGACAGAGCACTACATTTTAGAGTTATGATTCGAAAAACAGAATATATAGAGAATGGTATTAATTAAAAAGGAGAAAAGAACAGGAGATTAACATCTCTGTCATTAATATTAATTCAATACAAAGACCTGCGGACTTTGCCTGCTGAATATACAACTGCTAACTCCTAAACGTCCGATATCATATCGTAGAGTTAGCAAAGAATTGGACCAGTTATAATACTAATTTTTTTGGAATGAAAATGAAGATGAATTTCTAATTTATTCTTCTAATCCGTCGCAAAAAGGTTGTTAACAATAATCTTTGCTTTCACTCATGGAAACGGTTATGACACCGGGCCCTAAAATGAAGGTTATTTCAGTAATTCCATGCTAACTGTAGATTACTGAGCCAAAGTGTCTGAATTGATTTGGTTTCCATTCTAAATAACCTAAAAGACCTGTTTCGCTCTAGCTATTCTAGCAAACATTTCTCATGAGGAAATTAACGCAAAAATCATTCCCATCAAAATAACGTGAATTAAAAAAGATGAATCAAGAAACTTTCTCTTTCAAATTTTTTACATTCATTGTTACCGAAAGGAAACATTCTACCAAATTCTCTACAATTGCCAAGGTTGGAAGGAAGAACGAATTGCTACAGTAATTGAAAGAGAGGAAGCAACGTCTCCGACTCTATGATTAGCATCGTTTGTAAATGCAAGCCGAGCTTCGTTTTTAATTCACCCAGCCGGAGAGTGGAGAGCCTTAATATCTCCGCAGGAACCGTGATCTTCATGTCCTCCTTATCCCAGCCCTCTTTCATGTCTTCCTATACATTTTTTAATGAGATACAGAATAGCTGACGCAGATTAACATGTTATGAAGCCGTTACCCCTCTCCTTAAATTTATGAGCGCGTTGGTTCCCTTAATTAACACCACCGACGGTGGCTAGATGGCGCCAAAAGCAGTTGCCGCGCTTTTTATACGCGATTTAGTATAGGCACGGAAAATATATTCTAAGTATCTCGAAACCATATACTTTTAATGTAGGATTATTTTTATCTTTCATGAATCGTTACATTATTGGCTCACTAACCATGGCAATGATAGAACTGCAAAAATTATGTGGAGATAATCCGATGGAAAATTTGAAACAAATTAATTATTATTGAAAGTAATTACAATATTAACATTTGCTTGCTTTTTTTATTTGTGGAAGTTAAAATATTTATTATGTTTAAAATTGAAATAACTTCTTAAGCTTAATTAGAATAGTCATTTACTATAAGCACTATTATCATTAAATTGTAATTAAATATTTGGTGATGACTTATCAGTTTATGATGTTAGGTATCATTCATAAACTATAAATTCACTGTATGGAATATGCAGCATAGCCTGGCCAATCTAACTGAATGTGAAGTGTAGCAACTTGCACGGAGGTCATTCATTAAGGTGTCGGAACTGTTGAAGTAATCGAAATATCATGAAATTGTACAGCATATAATTATATGAGGAACAAGGAAGGATTTAATCATCTAATTTTGTACTATTCTCAAACAGCTTGTGATGACAGGATACTGATACTTCTATTGAAATCCTGAAGTCGACAACTTTCGTCTGTGTATGCAGTTTCTTATGTTAGGTGTCTGTACTCTCGTGATGGATGAATTAACCATTCAAAGTAATTTCCAATATTAATTTCGTATTGATTCAGAGAGTTATCACATATGTCCTCATGAAAAAATGTATTTTACCTTCAAGCACAATATTTGCGTTTACATACATGTTAAATGCGCTAAATAATACTGTTTCAGAGCAATTGATGGAAGATTATGACTCTGATATGACTTATTAAAAATCCATTTCAAAGAGTTAACAATTTAGTTAAAATTAACGTAGCTCGTATTACGTTGCCTTCATCGTCTCACCATTGCGATGTGGAAGTACATGGAATTGATTTTGAAGTGTGTACTATAAACGAAAGGTACAGATGTTACATTTAAATTAGAAACATGTGGATATTTGGAATCATTAGAACGTGGTTGTTGTTAGAACATCTTAATGTTTTGTACACGGATACTTTACTCTTCCTTCGAATACAGTTTTCATATTGGGAGACTTAACTGTTAATTTCCACGAAAAATCAGTGAAAAACCAATCTGTTAGATCTACGCTGGTATATATCCGGCACGTTATTAAAATATTCATATGGCGAAGTTATTCGAAAAAGAGGAAAGCAGAAGTCATAATGAAACAACGCCAAGATCTTGTTTTCAGCAACACTTGCACAGATCTTGAGACTTTCAAAAAGATCTTAAGTAAAATGAATACGTCAACTCAGTATTACAACTCAAATATAACCTTTAACTTCATGTGAATATATACTAAAACTACCTTGAGCATGCATACAAAATATACATACGATTCATCGTTTCAGAAGGAGATTAACATTTATTAACGCTCGCTTTTTTAAGATATTTTCTCTTGAATATATAGCTAAATAACATATTTGGAATGTAACGTAACGACTAAAATATCAGGGTCTTTTGAAGTGTGGCAAAATCTGAAAATTTAATTTTTGCAAAATGACATTTTTGGCTAATAAATACCCCAGATCTTTAATCAATGATGTATGAAATATAGACCATCGATCACTGAAAACCCAAACTTTGTGAAGGGCACTTTTTAACTTGGAAATAAGCGAATCAACGTGCAACCACACCGGGGTTTGGTAAACTCTTTTAATGTCTGTTTCCACTGACGTCATGCGACCCCTTTTCCCTCCCTTTTTCTTTGCCACAATGCACCGCCACACCACCCGCATCATCCTCCGATCGCCATTTCCAGACCGATCCCGAGAGACACGCAGAATAAATGAAGGAAATTAAGGTCCAACGCCGCGTCGATCCCGGCACCGAGGACGCGGAAAAAAGGGAGGAATGGATCGGCTCTCCTTGATGGATATCTTCGTACCTTTGCTGCCTTCCAAACCCATAAAGCTCTCCTTCGCAGCGTTTCTTGTGATTGCTCTTTTAGTCATCTTTCACACGGGACGCCGTAGAGCGTAAGCTGTCCTTTTGCGGTCCCAAATGTCACCGATTTGAACTAAATAGAAGATCTCTCAACTTTACTGCCGATATCTCTATCCGATAATTGTATTATTCCGTTTACGATCTGCTAATTATCTGATTCTTGGGTTTACTACACTGCTCAATCATTTTGTCTTATTATTTTTAATGACTTACTGTTTTCAATTTCCTTAATGCTTCTTAAGCTATTTTTCTATCGAAAATTATTACTTAAATTTTCAAACGGTTTTAATTTTCAGATGCTGATGTTTAAAATTCTTCATTCTTTGTGATTTAAACTGTTTTAGCGAATTAATTGTAGTTAATTTTGTTACAGTTTTGCTCAAGTGATTTCCATATAAACCGTTTCCTTCAAATCTTCTAACTTGTACAGTCAGTAGGTCTGCGTAAGTTTTTTCACATTCCCCCTCTCTGTGGATGTTTCCTGTTGTGTATATTTTCCCTAAGATAGTATATGGGTTTTTTATATCCAAAAGCCCTTCTTAAGTTTTCCTCTCTGTCTATTTACAAATTTATTTAAGTTTTCGCTGATATCTCTGACGACAGGTAAGATGAAAAAGAGAATGTATAGTATTAATCTCACGTTAGCCAGGAGCTTATTTATTTATTTATCTTGCAACTTCCCTTAGGCAGTCATGTGCGGTATCGAAAATTGGAATTTCACGAAGGTGAGGTTTCTACATCTGTCAATAATAGAGGCTGCTGATAAAATACAGTGATTAAAGTGTAACTAAGGGTAATGCCGAAGACATGTGAAAGGTTTAAGCAGTATGTAAATGAAACCATCAGTGAATGTAGTAATTTTACATACATATGCTGTAGATACTGGAGTAACCCTTATTTAAATTTGTCACCTAAGCATTCACCATTTACCGTTATGGCCAGTTAAATATATCTACTATAACAGGAAATGTGTTAGGACATTAAAAAGTGTTTCTTCTTAAACGGCTAAAAATGTTGCGCTATTTGTGTATTTTATTGCTTTAATAATTTGGATAGTCATCGCTTAAAATTTTAAGTAAAAGCTTTTTTAATTCGCAAGATTACATCTGAGAGACATTCAATGCTATAAGTCTATATGATCAGCATAGCAGACAGTGAACCAGATCCTCAAAAGGAAGATAAACAACAAAAGGTGAACTAATAAAAATAACGCGAGCTTCAGATTAGGAAAAACGTAGCAGGTCCAACGGCGGGGTATGGTGTGGTAATTCAGGAGCAGCGGGAATCAGAAATTTCGAGGGAATGGGGACAGTCACCGCAAAATAAAAGGACGCAAACTTCGAAGTCTGCCTGAGCCCAAAAAAAAACTAAAAATCGAAAAAACGGAAAAAACGTGGAGCGAGAAGAGAGATACAAGTAACCGCCGCAAACCATTACGAGAGACCCATCCGGGGGAGGAAGCGGGATTCTTCGGGCCTCCATTAAAAGCGAGGCGCGTTGTTTATCAAGCGAATTAGCGGGCGACGCGGTCGCTGCGGCGCGGGGACAGCGATTGCCAATTTCCGAGTCGGATCTACGCCTGCGGTCCGCTCCCCCCGCACCCGACCGCACCAACTCCCTTCAATCTGCTCCACACCGGACCGAAATGGACTGAACGGCTTCCTCCTCAAGCATGTGCCACAATTCAACTGCGACGTGGAATTTTACCTCCTCGTGATTGAGGCTGATGTTTGCTCGAACTGGGTATGACCGTTCGTTCAGAAGTCGCGATTTCCGGAAAGAGGACATGGATAGCGATAGCGAATCTAGACGCATACGCGATCGGTGCAGNGTGCCACAATTCAACTGCGACGTGGAATTTTACCTCCTCGTGATTGAGGCTGATGTTTGCTCGAACTGGGTATGACCGTTCGTTCAGAAGTCGCGATTTCCGGAAAGAGGACATGGATAGCGATAGCGAATCTAGACGCATACGCGATCGGTGCAGTTAAGTTCTGAGGAGGAATTTTTCGCGTTGATATTGTTGTGATAATGGATTATATCAGGTTTTAAGTATATATACCACGTCAAAAAAAATCGACCAACGAAAACCTAACTGAATTCACTTAAAATGTTTACATTAAGCATTTCTTTATTTCTTAATATTTTCCTTACATCAATAGTATCCTTACTATACGAAAGTGTCTAACATTCGGTAGGTTCATATGCCTCAATGCCTCATATTTAACGCCATTCAACTCCCCCGCACCCGACCGCACCAACTCCCTTCAATCTGCTCCACACCGGACCGGAGGAATTTTTCGCGTTGTAATTGTAGTGATAATGGATTATATCAGGTTTGAAGTATATATACCACGTCAAAAAATTTGACCAACTAAAACCCAACTGAATTCACTTAAAATGTATAAATTAAGCATTTCTTTATTTCTTAATATTTTCCTTGCATCAATAATATCCTTACTATACGAGTGTCTAACATTCGGTAGGTTCATATGCCTCAATGCCTCCTATTTAACGCAATTTCTTTCGTATTTCGGCAACCCCAAACTTTATGTCATCTAAAAAATCTTTTCTTTGTCTTCTTCTCTGCTTTTTCCCTTGTATTCTACCTTCAAATGTAATCTTTAGCAATACCTCTCCTCTCGATATGACCCACCCATTTTCTCGGTCGAAGTTAATTACTTCAATTAAAACCCTCTCCTCCCCGACCATCTCTAGTGTTTCTGCGTTTGTTTTTCTATCAATCTAACTTACTTTTTCCATCACTCGCCATACCCACATCTCGAAGGTCTCTAACCTTTTGATTTCCTCATCTGTTAAGGTCCACGTTTTACACTCATCTCCTGGTTTACACTTTTTCTTAATTTAGACGGTTAGACATTTGTTTCCTTTGCTTCAAGAGAGCTTCATTGGCTAATGCTATCCTGTTTTGAACCTCATCAGCACAACTACCGCCTAAGATAGAACACTTCCCAAGAGAAATTGAAATAAAAGAACTATATTGAAATGTGTACTTTTCCGACAGGTTAATACGCACACTACTGCTTTTATCGAATAATCGTTATCCGTAAATTATTAATCGAAACCAGTCGTGTGCAAATAACCTGTGGAAAAAGCAGGCTCCTGTTTTCCTTTTATTTTAATACTAGTAAACGCCCCCGTCATGTATAATGGAACTTAATTTATTTTAAAAATATATCTATTATCGTATATATCTGGTCCTCCTAAGTACAAAAAAANATCTATTATCGTATATATCTGGTCCTCCTAAGCACAAAAAAATCCGTCGCAAGATCATAATAACTCTATATATTTCTTACCATTATTTATAATATTTATTCTACTGTTTTCAAGTCATGAAAGCCTACTTTACGTAAATTTCTCATAAAAATTATTAGAACTGATTATCCCCGAGCACCTATTTTTAACCTGGAATCGAACTGGAGTCTCCCAATTTTTGGTGGTTGCGCTTACAACTAAGATGCTGCAACAGAACAATCTCTCCGTCCATTTCTGAGGCTATGATGGAGCTTTTTCTTCTTTATTTCTTCATCTGAAATCGAGAATATGACCTAAGCGTTTTCCATAGCATATTTACTTTCCATCTTCTATTAGGAATGGATTTTAATATTTATGGTTAGTTTAAGGTTGATGTAATATATTTCATACTAGAGATAATAAAAACAAGGACTAATAAAGAAATATCAGAAGTAATACACTCACTAGAATGTATCTGTTCTGAACGCTTAACTTAAAAAATACGAATGTATAATAGATTCCATTAAATCCGCCTGGAATTTGTTGTGGATTTCCATCACGAAGAAAAATGAAAAAGACTTTACCACCGGCTTATTCTACTACCATGATTTCAACATGATGACTAATGGGGTCGAAACTATGGTCATAGAATAAACTTTCTGAAGTAAAGGTAAGGTTTGTTTTTCATTTTTTTATCGCGTATGCAAAATTACGCCTTCCAAGTCAATTAGTTCATTGTTAATTAAAACCTTGATATAGAGAAGGTAAAGATAATTAAAGCGCCACGTTAAATTGCTTCATTGTAAACATCATCGGAATTAACCCATCAGCGTTCTCATAATCGTTAAAAAATGCTGACGAGAATGCAATGTTGTTACCTCTAAAATATCTACCCCTTTGAGGTTGAGCGGTCCCCTCAACTTTAGCACCCACTCGGAACAAAACAGTACTCCGAAACTCCTTCATCATCCTTCTCACCCCCTTTTAAAGAATGTCAAAACAGCATAACAAAGAAAACTTTTTGTTTCAAGGGTAAAGCAACCGGCTTCATTGCCAAAGACGATTCCTCGTCGCGGAAAGCCGATCAGACGAAAAAATTCCTCCAACCATAAACTGCAACGATAGAAATTTTCAATGTCGAACCTCAGGTAAACTCGCGCCGGGAGTCGAAGGCAAATAACGGCCATAAAGTAAGGAAAACAAAAGCCGAGTTCAATGGGATGTCGGAAGATCAACTCGGCCTTCGGGTGGAGGTCTCAAGAGGGATTCGACGGCTCCCCAAAAAACCCTCGCGACGCCAGCGTACGGCGGAATCCAGCAGAAACAACATCCGACTTCCTGGACGCAAAAATAGCAATCGCGTCTGTCATTCTTTGCCATTGGAGAAAAAGATACTTTGGCAAAGTACAGCGACCTCTTTTCACCGCCACGGTACACAACGATATCTCTGCCGCGGAGATATCTGTTGTTTGCAAGTGTTCTCCACTGAGAGATGAGTATCTTTCGGTCGAGATAAGAGATAGATTTCCACAGCCGAATGCACGCGGCAAGCGAAACGTGCATTGAGAGTGTCCTAAATGCACAACGATTGGGAATAGTCCGCATACCTCTTTATGCAGTAGAGGTAAAATCGGAAATGTTCCTGCAAATCTGCTACCCTACGTTCCCTTTCCATCTTTCCTTGATACATGGAATATATTCGAGTAATTCTTTCGCGATCGTACTAAAAATGTTAAACTTTCATTTTTTTAATTAAAATTTATTTTTGCAAAGTTTGCGTTACTGATATATTACAGACTACTAACTTGTTAAACGGAAATATTTTAATAAATAATTGTAGAGTTGGTTCCACTGCTTGGCTACGATTTTACTACTGTTGACGAGATTATCTCATGTTATCAGAAAATACCCACAAAAAATTAAAAATATATTTCATCGATATTAATTCAAGCAACTGAATCGTTAACAGTCTTATTGATTCCAGGCGACCATCGGATAAAGGAGGTAAAAATGTCCGAGACAATTCATCACCGAGTCTCAATTAAATAGTTTAGAGAATAATCAATTAATACTTGAGTTTTAAATCTTAAAATGGCGTTTTTCAGTTTTCCAGAGTAGACAGTCGAGCTCTTGTTAATTAATGACAATACTGGAATGTCTGATGCTTCAATGAAATTCTATATTTGGCCTGTGTATAATACCAGTAAAGGAGAAACTGTTTCGGCTGGTTGGACCCTTGACCATTAGCCACAAAATACTTGCTTCGTTTTGTAATTTTTCATTCTAAAATTCAATACTAAATAACGTCAACATATAAATCAATTTGCTGTTGGGGATAGCACTTTATAGGTTTCTAAGAATTTAGTTCTGGGTATAGTAAGCTATAGTAAGCATCTCCTACACCAAAAAGTTTCCTTGCACCCTGAATGTTTTATAGCTTATCACGAAAATTGAAATTTGTATGCAGGAAATATTCACAAAGATTTTCAAATTTTGTAATACATAGTGTACTTAAGTGTTTTATTTTTTATATTCTATATAATTTGCATTTAACATATGCACAATGCAATAAATAAATATTGTGATATAAATAAATATTGTAGTATTGGTTCTAGTTATTTAAAAATCCAAGTAAAGACAGCAAAGTTTTTACTACGCAAGTGCCCGTATGCAACTTAAGTTGCGTGTCAAAATCAGATGGATAGAAAAATTTTAAAAATTATTCAGATATGCATTCATGTTTTTTTTATAATTTAGAGAAGAAGAAATTATCAAGAAAATCTAATTTTTATAAAAAAAATGTTCTGGGCGCTAATGGGTTAAGTGGGGTTCATAGGTCCGTACGCTTTGTTAAAATAATTTCTTATCCGTAAAATCTACATGATCCACTTTCGATGCTAAAACGTATCGTATGTAATCGCATTGTAAGAGTTTTTCGGTGTTAATAAAGATTATCAATTTTCAATTTTTATTTTAAGATTTTCTTAGTATGTTTTACAGGTTTTTCACACCCCTCTTCTTGTGGATGTTTACCTGCTAAGATATACTTTTCAATGCGCAATCGTAGGTTTTTAAACACACAAGGTATTTTTAATCTGTGCACCACTTTCAAGCCACCTCTTTTAAATCTCATATGACGAGGGGTTATATGTAATTATGTACTTGATAGTCATAACATCTCCCTAATAAAGTCGCATTATTATTATTATTATTATTAAATAATTACAACCGTTCTAAATACGTTACCATTTGGGATACCTTCAATAAGTAAACATACATATACTGGTCGAAGTAAAAACGAAAACAACACATACCGAATTACAATTAGTATACTACGATGATTTTAGATAAGCAATTTATTTCAGTCGCTGTAATTGGAGAAGAAGAGAAAAGAGGAAACTGAGATCAAAAGGTCATAAAGGACGGGAAAAAAAGAGTAAAATGCGAAGTCTGTTTGAGACGTCTTTGGTCAGCTTTTCTCTCCCTGTTGCCAAATCTCCTTTGCCATTTCCATCACGTGACTTGGGGTCATAAAATGAGCCCGCAGTACTTCTGGCCAAAGGATTTTTTTCAGCGGCATAGAAGGGGATGCAGTGGGATAAAGAGCTTCTCATGGGTGGCACATACACACACATACAAGAAGGAGGAGTTGAAAAGGATGGCTAAACTTTCAAGCAATCGAGGATGTCGTGGGGGGAGAACTCTTTGCTGCAGAGAACTTGTTTTCGGTCCAGAAACCCAATTTCTGCGGAGAATAACTTAAATTCCGAGGGACAATTCCAAAAGGGAATATTCCTTTTGATGTAACAGTTGATTAGCGTTGTTTTCTTAAAGTTCTTAGCAAACAAGATTGGAGCTCAAAGTTTTAAAGTTCTGGAGATGTAAGCGTTGAAGTAAATCTAGTGTTGTCCTTCTCTTATTGCGATATTGTCACATGGCCCTTTAGGGTATATACCGACGTAATCATAGGAAGAGGATGGACCCCTAAATAGCAATTGTATCCTCAAAAAAATTGAAACATTCCTAGTATGGTTTGCGTTGCAATGAGGTTTTGACATATTTTAATTTAAAGTGGGCTATTTTTATTAAATAAATGCTAATTGAATGTCGTTTTAATGAAAACATATACTCAGTTATAGTATTTTAAATTATATTAATAAATATTACTTACGGAATGAAGAATTTTGTAAAGGATAGTAGTTAACGTTTTATCTTTCTGGGAATTACCGTATTTTGAAATCCCTAAAAAACCATTTCTGGACGTACAAAAAATTTGATACACAATAAAAAGTTCGCCATTTTAGAAGAGTAGCAATTTAGAGATCTTACAACTTTTGCAATATATCTTTGATAAAGGGAGGTGCAGGGTGTCTCTTAAATTTTAAAGATTTTAAAGAAGTGCGAAGGTTCGCAATTCTTTTTAAAATGCATATAGGTCAAGTCTGAAAGGAAATAGGAAATCTGCTTTGATATCGTACTAAAATTCACTGCGAATCTGCGATGTAATATGCATTTAACAACAAAAGTTTTAATTTAGGCATCGGCATTAGGGTTCTTTACATAAGATACCTGAGATTGTTTCAGTTGCTTATTCACATCAAGGTAACCTAGCACCCCCATAATTCTTATCATCCGAGAAGTAAAATCATCTGCTGAAGCAAAATAATAATATTCTTTGCGGAATAGCCTAAGATGCACCACGTGTATACCGCTTCACGCCTATGGTATTGCAAGGCAGCATTAGCTGTTGTCGCGATGACTCAGCGTGGCAGTATTGAGGAATATTTACTCTGCAATGGAGGCACGTGTTTCAAAGTACGTTGAAATGAAACCCGAGTTGCCGCGCTGCATAAAACAAAGATATGAAAATTACTGCCGTGAATGGATTTGTATAGTGTTCAGACCGAGCAAAGAGGTGCACGTGTTCATAATGTTGATATGTGATGCGAGTAAATGAGATCCAATGTGGTGAAATTCAAATAAAACGTTTTAGAGGGAATAAATTACGCTCATATCATGCTTCTCCGTGGTAATCACGTCATGAGAATTGAAGTAAACGAATGATAAAGGTTTCCATGTATTTCAACTGTTTATGCTACGTTCTACGATAGTTAAAATATATCCGAAATGCACATGAAATATCTTGGATTAACCTATAAGAAAATTAAAGAAATGAGTTATTGATTACAGCCTATTTGGGTCACTATGTACTTCATATTTTATGCATGGTTGACTAACTAAACAGTAAAGCTTTCAGAAATGGAAAGAGGTGTTTAAAAATATACAAATGTTCAGTTTATAGAGAATTTTGCATTCCAAATACAGAAGTCACCAATTACAGAAAAAATAAATGTACTCAAAAACAGGAGTATATACGATCTTTAAATTATTATTTAACATCAGTTCAAAGCCATAGAATATGTTATAAACTTTTACTCCATGGCAAAATGAGAGTATTCTCGTAATTTAAGGTATTTGTCTTTCTGAAACATCAAAAATAAGATTGGTGGTTAAAATAAGTTATGCAGTTTTTCAAAGTCACCGAAAGACGTTACCGAAAATAAGATTAAGAAAACATTATTTAGCCTGTTTCAGAGGGAGGAGGCGTTTGTTAATGGAACGCCACACGTACGTAACGTTACGCTAAACCCGCAATTATTAGGCCGCATTAAAAATCATCCGGCAACAGACGACTGGCATATTGATTACAATGAAATAAGTCATCATAACAATTCTACCAAGAAAACGAATTGAACTTCTGAATATATACAGAAGAACGTATCGATAGAATATCTATACCGTAGAATGAGCCCATTTTATTTTTATTTGGCGCAGTAACACGAATGGGAAACAAAAATATAAATTTGTCTCGTGAAGTGAAGAAAAAGTCGCATTTAACGCTCAAAGGTCACTTATGTACCAGAAATCGTAGATTTACCTCCTCTGGCCAACTCAGTAAAGGTTTAGGCCAAAACTTTGTACGCTATTCATTTTCAACGTATTTTGTAATGGCTAGCATACATTCAATTTATTCCAAAATCTCGAATTCTTTTAATTTTGAGGTCTATGAAAAATACTTCATTTTACGCTTATGCCATCACAGCAATACATTTATAGTCCTTAACCTACTAACATTCACTCATTGCTCTGGAAGACTTCGGTTCCGAAGGAGCAATGTAATATAGCATAGGAGGATAATCGCAAAATTCTAAAGACAAGAACTTTTTCGGGATATCTCACCTGACCCTGTAACCTTAGGTGTTAAAGAAAGTGAGTACTTTTACACGTAGCGACGCTTTTAAAGATAAGATTCCGATCTATACCACGTTACGAGCAGCGTAACCCGGCTCAAGTGTTTTTTTCCTCTGCCACCTCTTTGACACTCCTTAAAAGGTCTTCCTCCATCCAATATCCCCTGGTCCATCACAATTTACTTTCCTCCTGCCACTTCAACTTTCTCCCTTACATATCAAAACCTTTGCCAATAAGGGCGCTTGAGCCTTACCATAACGGTACCTTTCCACTTTTGAAGCTTCCTCCTCAACCCTCTGCTCTCACTTTCACCTTATTCACTATCGGATACCTATTTTTGTTATCCTTATGTATGGATATCTACTACTACTGCTATTCTTATAACCTAGATACCCAATATTCGAGACGTGCTTTCCTAACTTTCCCATAAGTTTAGAAAGTCATAAATGTCGCTATGCTTACACAAGGCATTCGGAGAGAGGCTAACGTAGAGAGCTCTTTTACGTAAGATTTAGAGTGCTATCTATGAATCATATGACTTCGATTCCTTGAGCAAATCATCATATTCTACCCTACAATGAGCCAATACGTGTTGTTGCGATCTTAATACTTTTTAGCAAATGCTTTCGAGATAATAATGACATTAGAGTCAAACCATGGATTGCGAGCATAATTCGTTCTAGAAACGTACTTGTAGTCCAAAGCACTCTTATATCAAAGGTATTTCCTGGAAATAAATCATGGAAACCCAGATGATAATGATTTGTTCCAAACCCTAAAAATATTCATATGATTATAATGATTATTAAGGAAGTGATGATCACGTGCCGTTCGGCAAAGAAAATTGCGTATTCGTACTCCATGAATTACCCGTATTGCTAGACCTCGCTCGTTTATCAAGTTAAAATGTATTAAAAAGTTTTGCTCGTCTTGCAACACTCGTTACTCGCAGGCCGGGGTTTCACTGTATTGCCAACGAAACCCCCTGCGTAATGCAACCCGCGATACGCAACCGCATTGCCAAAGCCTAAGCTTCAGGATACCTTGGTGTCCTCTGATTTTTGCCTTCTTCCCGAAAGTCCTTTTCTTCGAAACAGATCAGTACCCTTACGCATGAACTTATTGCTAACAAAGCTTCACTTTAAAAAATATAGCTACTTGATATAACGGATGTATTACATTAAACCATGAAAAATTCTCTCCACAATCCTTCATCATATAATTTAAATGTTCATAGCTTTCTGGGAGCCCATCAACATATCTCTTACCGATTCTGTATAAACCAATTCGGATAAACACATCCCTGAATTTTAATTATCAGCAACAAGTTGCAAATGAGCCTTTTATACAGCAGCATAAATACAGGCCTGAGATATACTATTTTTTCTCTCTTGAGGTTCTTAGAGGAAATATAGAATCAACAATAGATATCATCAACGTTTTAGTAAATCGTCGCAATTCAAAATAGCAATAAAAACTTCACCAATTGCTACATTTACTCACATTGTATTCTAAAGCATTAATAACAGGACATTGCTCTATTTAAGGTTTACCCAGTGACAATTTCAGTGACATCAAAAGGCTCTCGAAAGATTCAAGGCTATAAGGTTAGCAAGCGCTCAATTATTGCCATAAATAAGCTCTGATGGATTTGTTCTCAATTTAGACTGATCAAAATAATAAGAAAGAGAACTGGAGAAATAAATAAAGGCAATGATATTAAAATGAAAACAGGCAGAGGAAAAGAACATGCAGTTCATTACTTATTTATTAAAGTGGCTCTAAAAACATACACTAAGAAGACAATTACAGTGGTAGACGTAAACAGTAACAAATATTACATAACCAAAAAAATTGATTATCCACGAATCGTACCCGAGACCTTGGGGTTGACGAGCTAGCACACTAACCATCCCGACACCGCAAAATAATTCTAATGTAATGATTTAAAAGAAGTTTAACGCAACTCATTGTAAATTCTCATCCTTCAGCTGAAATGTAAAGAAAATAGCTACCACATGCATTACATCAGCCCATAACCAGCCTTTCTATTACCACACAGCAGATATTCCAGTACCTATTTGAAGTGAAAGGCCATTGCATTTTTCTCCCAGCAATTTCCAGCGAAACTTCGTTTATATTGTATCTCAGATCTTTCCAGGAGACCCAATAATAAAGCCCATCTTCCGCTTTTTTACATCTTGAAAGCGACCCGTAGCTACTGAACCGTTGCTTCGGCCCTCCGTCCTCATCACCTTTATCTTCTCGTCTTCTTTGAGCTCACATAAACCGCTTCCGCTCCCTCGCCTTTCCAATCTCCTCTCCTCCTAATTTTCCCTCTCCTCGAACCCATACCATCCACGCACACTTCCGCCTATCGGTCAGTGCCGCCCTAACCTTCGCCTTAGAAACGCCCTCCATCTTTTAGTAACGTACGCTATTTTGATGACGGTCGTTTAGTGTCCAGGATTTGCTACCGGGGAGATTAGTGCTTTGCTCGAGTGAGATGGCCTTGTACAAGAGTAGGGAGTAGGTTTGTGTTTGATAGAGAAACGGAAATTATGAGAGAAGTAATTCAGTAAATGAACGATTTTAATTTCGACGTAGTAGGTGAAAATTCTGTGGCCGATTAAGTTTCAAACCAAGCTTTTATATTGGACTTCCCTAAATTGGAGACGATATCCCTCTTTTGCTGTTCTTTGCCCTCTGAAAGAGAGTTTATTGGTCATTAGTTCCAGAAAAATTATTTTTTTGTTTGTAACAAAGCAGTTCTAGTGTTCTCAAATTATAATTGTACAATAATTTATGATTTCTTCTATAACTGCAGTTAGAATAACGGTTACATTACCTTCTCGCAAAAGCCATGATTTGATTTACTAATTGATTGCTTCTTTATGTGAAACAGGAACCTCCACTTATACCATGTTTAGCTGTTTGAGCGATGACAGACACAGCTGACGAACATGAGCAATATCCCGGTAAAACCAGGACACTCGGGACTCGAAACCGAGGCTTCATTGTTAGAAAGCTAGCGCATTAACCATTACACCAACTGGGTCGGTGATGGAAAGATCGAGGTTTATATGTGAAATGGTAATTTTCGATCTATACAGAACATAATGTGTTACGCATCGTTTCATAAATATTTTCTCAAGTTACAATAAAATAAAATTTTAGTACACTTATTCATAACAAACAATGCTATGCAAATTTAAATGTTAGGAATACTGAATCGTCTTCATCGCGGCGAAATTGAAACAGCATTATTAATTTATCGATCATTTGTTATTTTCTTTATGCATTTAAATTCACAAGTTTTCAAATTCACGGAGATCAGCCAAGCTCTAGTAAAATTTTATTCTCAAAAGAAACTTCGAGCTAATTTTGTTCTTTCTAACAAGGAGTTAAGCAATCACTCGCGCCTCATTGCCAAGTCTCTTTTCATTCTTTCTACAAGTTAAGGTCACCAATATGTATTCCAATTAAAGTATGATTTAAGCCCAAAAATAATACCCTATTTCTGATTTACGCGCTAAGATCTTTACATTTTAGGTATGCGATTGCTTATTTATCGCTGATTTCTGCTTACAGATTCAGATTCCAGTTAAAGGTCCATAAGCGAAGGAAAGGCTGCCAGCGAATGAGGAAAGACGGAAGGAAAGATACAAAAAATAGGAGGAAGCGAAACGCTTGAAATGTACCAAACGGAGGAGGAAGAGGGGTAGATGGTGAGGGTGCAGAAAAGGGAATAGGGTGAATGGGAGGGGATTTAGCAGAGCAAAAGGGATGGTGATTGAGAGATAAGAGAGGAGTGATTGGAGTAGCGCAGTGGAGTGGGCACGGTCACCTCCAATGGCTGTAAAAGTTTACGTGTAAGGAGAGGTAATGGGAGAGGAGCTGTCTGCAGGACTTTTTGCTCACAGCGAAAATAAAGGTAAGATACGAAATCGGTTTTTCTATTGCTTACCCTATTTACAGAAAATAGATTCTGAATTCAAAGGAAAGAGAATATACATGGCTTTTGAGAACATCGAAGGTAAACCGTAATTCATGTAGTATTCTATGTAGGAAATTATTATTTATTTCTGATAAAGAATGGAAGATATATAGAACGATGATTGGAAGAAAAGAAATGGATGTAAAGAAGATGTATATAAAATTTTATTTATATATTTGAAATAATTTAATGTTATGAAGCTAAATCTGGCAGTTTGGGAAATTGGGTAGTAGCTGAGCAGTATTTGACTTATCAACTGCAATGCGTTTAACGATCTGTTAATGCAGGAGAAGTACACAAAAATGTGGATGTTTTATCTAACAATTGCTTAGGAGACCAATCGAATGTACGAGTTAGAAATATACGTTAAAAAGTATGCGGAAAATTGTGATAACTGTATCTCGTTTGCCCCTCCGAAAAGCCATGCGGGTAACGTTTTTGACCCCATGAAAGCGGTTCCGGGTTCAATTAAAAATTGGGAAATAATTCAAATAACGACCACAAAGATGCATCAATGAAATAGATGGCTCTTGGTGTTTGCTAGATATCTAGATTTTTGCTTCCAATTGAGGGATAATTGTGAAGAACTATATCCATTCCAGCACGTTCCCTTCGAAAAAGAATGGAGCAGATAACCGATTTGGGTGATCCGAAAAGCGATTCCGATTTGAGATCGAAGTTAGCAGGTGGTCGGTTGTTCCAATGGCATCAGTGCTATTGCAAAGTCTTCTGCCATTATTTGAAAAGAGGGACAAACAGATAAAGAAAGATATCACAACCGAAAACGTTCGTATGAGTCTTTTCCATCCCCAGGGATTTTTTAAAGGGAAATATACATCGATTTGCGATACACGTGTTAGTATGTGCGTGCTTTTTCAGGGTAAGGTAATAGCGGATGTTTGGTCTCCATGTCTGGAGGATCTCGAAATTTCTTTAAGTATACTTCCAATATTTCTTAATAAAAAGAAATCAAATATAATGTGTGTATTAAATAACGCATAATTACATTCTCCGGTATGATGTACAAACCATAATCTTAACTTTCTTTCACTCTCTCCTACAACTTTCGCAGGTTTTTCACATCCCCTTTCTTTTTATGGGTATTTTGCTGCAGTGGAAGTATACTGTGATATAGGAGGGAATATTTTTTTAACTTCCACAAGAATATGTGAAATCTCATGTGGAAATCAAAGTGAATCTTTCTTAATTCGTCATGTGGCTTCACGAAGACTCATACGTTTGACTCATACTATAAGAAATAATTGTTTGTGAAGTTGAAGACGTGACACTAATGCCATCATAATTTACATAAATTCACGAGGAAAATACAACTTGAAAATATCACTAATAAAACAAAATAATCAACTCAGTAAACCATGCCATAACAAATAGAACGAAATCGATGATTGTACGTAGTTTGAATATTGGATTCATTGCCGTATATATTTATGCAACCAATAAAAAACATAAGTAAATAATGATTTGGCTCTAGGATGGCTATTCTAACCAGGATTAAAATGGCCTTCTGCAACGCGGTATGCGTATTTTATGATCGGCAAGGAGGAAATGAAAAATTTTCTCCATCCGCCTGAATCTAACATGACGGAGCTTTTTTAACGCCAGAAGATAAAATTACTGTGAGTCGTCTCCATGTTAAATTAAAGTAACCCGATCCACTTTTAATCCGGAAGAATTCCTCCCCACCCACGCTTCAAGTAGCCTTCCAATCTCGCGCCCTAAAGCTAAAAGGCAGACATCGTTTGTATGAAAAAATTAGTTTCGCCGGAGAAAAAAATAATCGAAAAAATTTTTATCCGCGAAACACACGAGGGAAGACGTGATTGGCCCCGAACGTGCAGGGTTTGGGATAAGCTTTTTTAAGGGAACCTCATTAGGTACGGCTAGACGTTTAGAAATTAAACGGAAGGACGAGACACCCTTGATCCTCTTGGCCGGAAAATAACACTTTCGCGGGGCAAACGCACGTGAAATTTTTTGAAATTAAATGTTCCCGCTCGGGTTGTAAATTGTGGGAGGTCGCGCTTTGCTATTCCCATCTTCATTTCCCGCTTACTTTTGGCTGGCGATTGCCTTTTTATTGGAGAGATCTTAGGCAAATTAACTGGCTGGTGTAAGTGGGCGCTTGGGCAATGCGAACAAAATGGTCCAGACGCCAATGAAGGTTAAATCCCTCTGAAGTCGGCACAATCATACGAGAGGGAAAGAGTTCTTGGCGGTGGCGGTAAAGATATTGCACATCCCTTGCGGCGCACTGTACATTGTTAGCGTGGTAAAGAGCTAATTTAGAGACTGCTCCTATAGTGTAATAGCGCTACAACAGACGAAAAGAAAACTAGAAAACGTCGATCTGTAGGTAAGAATCGGAAGAAGAGAATGGCAAGTAGCTGAAACTATATCGTAACAAATTAAATTTTAAATGCTTTTATTTCTATTAGTACTATTACTTCTATAATAACATTGGATTGATTACTATTACTTAATTATTTATTAGTCAATACCGCCGCAGTTAGACGTTTCGTCCGGTGGCGACATTTAGTTACAGTGCATTAAAAAACGATTATATTCAGTATTGCTCAGTTTTACTTATACAAATACGGAAAATTGATATCTATCTACCCTTCCATTAACTACAATTGTTTAAAAAGTACTCTAATCACAATTTCTGCTTCTAGTATACTTCTACTTTTACAAACGTTACTTATTCTCCACTACAACCACTACAAACATTACACTAATACATAAACCGAAAATTACCCCTAAACAGCATCTTAACGTTTGTTTCTATTACCCGTATTATATTTTTATTCAAATACCACCATAGAATACTTAAATATAGAATATTATTCACCAAAGTTTAACAATTGTCGTTATTGTTCATATTCTTTTCTTTTGTATCAAACAATACAAGTGAAAATTATTCGAAATATGCCATTTTTTCTGCCTATTTTTCTCCATTATTTTTAGGTATAAGACCATACCCAAAGTTGAAGACCACGCAATCTCCATGGAACGCCATCATAGGTCGGGAAGGAAATATTATACCTGTTTTCATTATTTCATTNGCAATGAAAGTAGTATTTTTCAATTTCGCTTCGTAAATTGTATAGAATTTTATTTTCATGTACATCAGTCCCTGTCTTGTACATGGACATTAAAGCCACTAAACCATAATCGACGTCCTATGATTGCATTCATTTGGTAACTTGCTGAAATCTGAATAATTCTATTCCACAATTTATGGCATCAGAGGTTAGGTTTAAGAAAGGCCTAACCTAACTGAATAAAGATTTTAATATAATAGTAATAATAATAATAATAATAATCAATTGGCAGGCTTAAACTTTCTATTGAGATTGATTTAAGCAGCAAATACCTTTAACATCGGAAACACGGAAACTTGAATAATACAAATATTAGTTTGTTCGACAAGTCTCCCTTAAATATGTGACTTGCTTTGTTAAACTTTTCCGAAAAGCTCCACCTAATCCAGAGAGGGGAAAGGTATATACGTTTCCAAAAAATGCATATATCTTTCCTCTTTCATGGATTTCCACAACATCACGACCGTAGATTCCGCCTGATATTTTTGATTTTCTTTCGCAGCATTTTTTTCACTATCCATAGAATAAAATATCAACATCAATATCACTTCTCGTGAATGAAGCATTTATGCAGAGATTATACATTCTTACTATGCATATGAAGATCGAAATCTATTCATTTTCCTTCTACAGTGTTTTTAAATATTGGCTACAGATTCAGAAGTGTTTTCATGTTAATTATTCATTGATGAAGACCACAGATGTTCAAACAGGAGAATTACGTATATATTTTTATAAATCTAATGATAATTTAAGACACACTGTGTACTCAGAAACATCAAACACTGAATAATAGCAAATTAGAAATTTTCATAATTCTCAGGGCTACCTCGTCCAAGGAAAATTAAGTATGTACTACTAATGCCCTACGCATATACACTGAAGCGATGGATTTTTCAGCAATCTACCTTTAGTGTGGGTAAAAGTATGTAATATGTTTTCAATAATAGCAAGAAAATGCAGTCAAATCTTAAATGGAAAGTAAAGTTTTTAACTTCCACTGCAGAATTATAAAAGAAAACTTTATAATTTCTTCAGGAATATAATTGCACTACCGGTCTCAGCACTAAGCTGGTTTTGTGCTGAAACTGGTCGTGCAATTATATTCCTGTGGAACTTAAAAAGTTTTCTTTTATTATTTCATTATGTCGTTCCACGAAGTCCGGCCAGAAACAATTGATTATATTCCACTGCAGATTTTCAACGACCGGTTTTGTCAATGTGTTGACATCTTCAGGCCACCCGTGTATGTGCTTTGGAAGTTTATAAGTGCGCTTTCTTTTAAGACGTGTGCGAAATTCAATCTTGATACGCGTAAATGTCACGCTTGATCATATTAACTGAATTGAACTGAGAATTATTCCGGCTTGAAGGTAATCTTGATGTAACGGTTTCATTATATGGAGAACATTTATTCACACTGGCTCCTTTTGAAATATCAATTCAACAAAGGAATCTGGAAGCACTCGCGAATAGACTCATTAAAATAATTCTAATTCAAAGAGAAGGTTCACTAGATTTAATTTGCGAGTTTAACACTGTCCGTCATCTGGGAGGGCATTCACGGAAAAACGGAGATCATTCCGGCCATATCTGATGGTCTTCGACCACATCGCAGATGCGCTCTCCATCCAATCTCCTTGCTGATATTTATTTGCCTCCATAGCCGGACCTTCGCTTGAGTACGATGTTTCCAAGCGATGACCATATCAGCGTAACAAAATTTTACTGCCGCCCAAGCACAGCAACGGCGCACCTGGGCTTAAAAAGGCTGCTCTTTTTACGCTTTCTCCATTCGAGGCAATCTGGCGCAATTCTGCCCTCCACGATTAAATTTCTTACCTCCTCTCTCAATTTCACTCACGGTGATTCCAACCTGAAATGTGTCATACTCTCGCTAAACGACATTTCGTTACATCGCTGAAACATTTATTACGCGAGGGACGTCCAGAGATTATTCGCTCCGTCACGTAATCAATTTTGGAAAACTTCAAAAGTTTCCAAAGTCATAAAATGTCGAATGATATCACATCAAATTGTTCGCGCTTGAAATTAGAAAAACCCTCGTTCCTTTTCACAGTCTCTCAGTAAAAATAGGACCAGCTCTCTTCGTTTTCCAATCTAACTCTTTCAGCAGCTTACACTATTATTTTGACAATTATTCGCGGTTAAATTAACCGCCTGCGATTATATCAATCCTATGAAATGTTATTAATGTAATGCAAACTAATGAATGTATAAAACACATTTTTTTAATTCTCTATTTTACCTTGTTCAGGACTATGATGAACCCCAAATATAGGTGGGGGGCGGCTCCGAGATAGCCAATTGGGCAATGAGTTTGACTTTGGTGAATATGGTCCTGGGTTTGATTTCCGGAAGGGGTCCACGTGCGGAATGACCTAAGCTGTCGAAGCACTTTAAACAATTATTCTATGCTACTAAATTTTGGAAGCAGACTATTTGCAGCCCTTTACAACTCGTTATGGTTATCGGTTGTCGATAAAAAATTGAGTGTTCTGGAAAGAGATTTTTGCAAGAAAAAAGAATTTTAATTCTGTACCTCAAGGGAATATTCTGACAGCTTAAGAAAATGAAAAACAAACTATTTGACTTTATTTTATCACGAAAGCTACTTAGTTACTATTAATAACACTTATATACGCTTTAAATTCGTAAGTTATACTAATGGAGCAGCGTTAAGTATCATCAATTACTAGTGTTCAATGGTCGTTTGAAATTAAGTACCCTAATTTCCCCTGGTGGTCTAATGTTGATTCCAAAATTTTCTTGCAAAGATCTTTTTCCCATAGTCTGCATAATACCTACACCACTTTTTATCAACATAAAAATAGCAGAATGGGATTCAGAGGGGTCCATAACGGGTCTAATTATGATAACCCCTAGAATATTGTAGTCTCTTAAATTAATTACAAGGATGGAGAAGAAAAATTATCATTGGATACATCGACATTACGTTGTTAAAGAACCGTCTTATTTGATTTTTCCTTAAAAATGCTAATTTCTCCCGTGAGGATGTAAGATGTCCTTCTTCAATGTATCTCGTATACCGTTGCAGAAAAAGCAGGATGTATGTTTTTCTATATCACAGATAGTAGCCGTTACTTTAACAAGAATTCAATGTTCCCAAGCGCCTGCGGGTGACGAAGAAATCGTGTGCATAACTTCGTAACTCCAAAGTCCACTGGGAGCCATATTACCGTCGCCGAGACCGCTTGGATTGCCTCGGGATTGACCAGAAGGCAGTTTGTCGCCTCTACCAGCATAAATGGCTCAATTAAGATTCGACAATCCTAGATATTTAGCCTCAAAGTTGGGCGCAAAACGAAACCAATTACACCATTCGGAGAGTTAAGCTGTTATCCGGAGACCAGTAACTGCGGTCGATTCGACACTACACGCGTTTCTCTCCTGCCTACAGTTATAACAAGAAGTTGGCATGCTGCTATTGCGTAATTATCTCCGGATCTGCAGAGGCAGTAATTCTGAAGATAATCTTTCAGTAAGTTTCGTATTCCGTTAGAGAATAGATGAGAGAGAGAAGAATTCTTATTCACCAAGAACATTGAAGCAGGAAAGCTTCTTGACATAGTCCCAAGGAAAAACAGACATGTAAAAGTTCTGAATGGATCGGACCCCTACCCGTAACTGGCACTTGTCAAAAATATTAATGCACTTTGACTAGTTATTCCAATTAAATCTAATATACATACATGCATATCTTGTAGTATTATATCGCAATGAAAGTAGTATTTTTCAATTTCGCTTCGTAAATTGTATAGAATTTTATTTTCATGTACATCAGTCCCTGTCTTGTACATGGACATTAAAGCCACTAAACCATAATCGACGTCCTATGATTGCATTCATTTGGTAACTTGCTGAAATCTGAATAATTCTATTCCTAACGTCATCTTGATGTGTTACTAAGAACGTTCTCTACCATTATCAATATGATTCTTTGAATAAGGCAGGGGTAAACCTCATTCCTGACCTATCTAATCAATCATATCCAACTCGATATGATCGTTTCCGTCTCCAAAGGCTTCTGTTGCTAATGACGAAAGGTTTATATACAAAACGGGGCTACGAGCTGAATACTGTACATACGAATGTGCACATGTATGCAACATGTTTAGTGATTGAATAGGGAATGGTACAAATTCGAATGAAAAGAAATAAATTTTATAGCTTTTAAGAATAAAAATATTACAAATGATATGTAAATGCATGCATGATATGCAATACCCTCCGTCCATAGAAATAATGCATAATTGTCCTACTCCGCAATAACTGTATGACATTCTTCATTAATAATCATACAGGAAATTATAAATTTTATAATATTCTTGTAAAGCCATTCCAAGAATTTACTGACGACTCAATTCGAGCCACTAATTATGTAGCGCTACTTGGCGTGTTCTTCCTATACGTTAAGTTATATATACACCATATTCTTTCATTCTAAAATCAATGGTTGGAATTCTAGATATCAATGCAAATCAAAGTTCCAACTTAAGTCTTGTCTTGTCGCTTTCTAGCTGATGATGACGATCATTCGTCGAAACCTGTTGTCTTCTCATCCGAAGGAGGAAAATAAATTTGGTGGAAGATACTATTTGTAATTTTAGTGTTTCTGTTACGGATTTCTGCATTACCTCGCCCAACACTGTGAAGTTTAGGGCTGCCAGAGAGCCAAGTGGGCAACGCGTTCGACTTCAGTAAAAGCAGTCCCGAGTTAGATTCTCGGTGGGGGCTTACGTTCAAAATGACCTCAGCTGTCGAAGCACTTTCTACAATACTACAACTGCAATTAGAACAACTGTGATTGTAACAAGGTTGTGAACTGTGAACTCCAACTGTGAACTGTGTTGATTGCAACAATGTTACAATCAACTCTATTTTCCCAAGAAAGGGATTAACTCATTTTTTGACATGAGAAGGCTACACTTGTATCACATTGATGGCACTATGCACGAGTAGAATTTTTCAAAGAATGACAGAATCCGTAGTACTTGTACTCTCGTCGATGGAGAACATTTTTCATTTACCACAAGGCGGAAAAAGCTAAATTCATTCGGAATCGAAAACGAAAAAACTCCCGGAAGAAACTTCCGCCGAGCTGTTGGACTCGAGATTTTAAACTCTGCAAAGAGATGCGGGTGACAGCCTATTATTAACCAATGGAGCCGTAGAATAGTGAAAAGGAAAACTTTTTCCACTTGGTTTCTCAATGGGTCGATTCTGCCCGAACACACGCCCGAAAACCCCTTCCTCCTCCGCTAACGGTTTTATTTTACCAAACTTGGGAAAAGTAAAACCTGTTAACATATTTTATTCCATTTCGCGTCTCACATTGGTGGAAATTTGTTCCCAGCTATTCAGTTTCGATGGAGGTGGCACTTCTTGAGGGAGAGAGTGGGAGGGAAGTCGCAGCGGTGGATTTCTGAGAAAATGGATGGAGGCGCGGGCTAAAGTCGATAAAACGCGAAAAGAAAAGTATCGAAAAAGTTCCAATAAATTAGAACCGTTAATGAAAATCTTCACCCAAAAACGTTTCTGTTTACCTTTACCTTTTTTAATTTGAATTTTTTTCTGAGATGCGCATTAATTTCAGTAAATTAGTAGCGTAAACTTTAATCGAAATGTTACTTTCCGAGAGAAAAATTCTATTAAAATAGTTTTAATGTGAATCTCGCCCACCGAAAGGTCCCTAAAAAACGTGGGAGTTTTCTTAATATGCATTTATTTCATAAAATGTAGACATTTGTCTAGTAAGATTTAATACGCTTGCGGTTTAGATTACAGAATAATATTTAGAATCCCACCACAGCTACTTCTACCACAGTGTATTCTGTGTTAAAAAGAAAAGTGCAAAAGATGGCCTTTTATACCAAAATGAAATTCTGCTTCTAAATTGGAACTGAAATAATCTCTCAAATTCAGGATATTTATTGAAGATAATTCTAAAGTCACTGTGAGTAGGGATATGTCACAATATCAAGCAACCTTCAAACAGTATTAAATTTTCTATTGCATACCGAAGTAGCTAAACTTAGTTAAAAGCCGATTATCAGATTGAGAATACGCTAATACAAAATCAGTTTAGAATACTGAACAAAGTATCTAATGATAGTCATCAAACAGGTATGCAGCATTTAAGGGTATCAAAGAATACCCTTTCAACTTTGAATCAGATGTATATCGCTAGGAATGTGAATTTAATAAAGTCTCAAAAATATTTACAGAATTCATTATTTTTATCAAAGTATTTTATATATTCAACTGCGACAGAGCTTCATCCACGTCGTGAGAGTCGTAGAGCCCAAATGAAATAAAATTAAGCAATTCTGTTGAGTTTGCATGGAAATTCTTTCAACCACATGTTATTTTAGCTTTCAACTACGAATATCTATTCCCAATAAACTACGTAACTGGAAAAGTATGTTCCACAAAAATTACGTACTTCCTACCTCTGCACTTCCTCATCTTCCTGGAGATATACCTCCACTCTCAAAAAGAGTTTAACACATTTCCCGAAATCATGTTCTGTAAACTCTCTCGCATTGCTGCGAGTACACTCCTCAAATTTGTACAAATCCCCTTTTCCACAAAAAGACACTCGTAACTTTCGCAATTCTCTTCCAATTTCCTTCTGAATTTCCCTAAAACTTGCGATAAAAAGGAAAACTTTTTTGTTTGCCCCCACGCTATCACTCTCCCCTCCTCCAAGTCCCCCTTCTTGAGAACCACCTTTCCACCCCGACTCCCTTACAAATCTCCCCCTTCCTTAAATCCCTTCTTCCGGGAGACCATTTTCCTCCCCACGCTAACCACTCTTCGTCTCAAGCTTACGAAGCCCGGCGAAAACCCATCACTCATGTGCACCTCTTTTCGTCCCAACCCATTCGCCTCTTTTATTCCGACCACGAGATGGAAGGGAGGAAACATCCTTTTATCGCCTATCTTTAGCACGGAACCTTCTCGATTTCCTCATGTTCCTTCGATACTTTGACATTTGAATAGATTCCCTTCCTTGAATCCTAATGTAAAACAAGATCGTTAACGAACTCGTGCTCCAAACAATGCGTTTCATTCCCCTGTCGTATGAATTGACCTTAAACTTCCTTTAAATGCGGATTATAAATGTGGGATTTTTGCAAAATTGATCATTAATTGTTTCGGTTTGGAGGCGTACTTCCACTCGCAGGGCGTGGACCAGATTCCCAGCCTTGGGGATAACAGGATTAATCTTTTTAATGAAAACAGGAAGATTATCTCAATTACATACACACGAACATTTTATTGGGAAAAATGGGTACTAGAAAGTCCCAACTGCCATTTATTCCTTGTCAAAATAATGTGCAAATACGAAAATATAACATAATATACGATATTTAACTAAAATACATATAGATTTTTAACAAACTCGGTGGAAATAGAAATAAAAGAAGTATGGACTGAATGGCTTTGTGGAGAAAAAACTGTGGTTATGTTTGTCACAGAAAAAAATGTTTCCACTGCAAGAAAAACCCACAAAGAGAAGGGGGTGAGAGAAACCTGAGAATGTAGTAGGAAACGTGAAAGAAAGATAGGGATATTGCATTAAGAATTCTAAAAATTATAAATTTGTAATCGTATGCAATGGATTTTAGAATATAATTATTCATTGTCGTTGAAATTTGAATATAAAATAAATTTAAATTTAGTCCAGAATATGAACATTGGATTCAAAATCGGATGAGTTTCTGATATTACAACGAATTACAACTTCGATACTTATAGCTACATCCATTTTAATACTTATTATTATAGACAAACACTCAATCATTCCCTAAAGAGAAAAATACGATTCTCTGGAACTTGAACCTGGGACCTTGGAGTTAGAACGCTAACATGATAGTAGGCACCACCATCGCGGTTGGTTGCTCATCTGCCATCATTTATCAGGGACTTCAATCTATGGGTCGACTCAAGCTACAGAAATGAGTATTGAAATGCACCGTAAAATACCCTAATGACATTGCTCTGATTAATAATAGTTAGTAGAAATATGGTGATGATCACATATTTTTCCTATAATACAGTTAGGCTCTTGGATTAGTAATCTTAAACTGCCTACTCCGAAAGGCAATGGTGCGCTGTGAATGTGCTCCTTTTTTTTGGCAGAAATGTACAATACATATACTGAGGGTAATCCGCCACCGATAGTATTGCTTCACTATTGTGAGATTATATTCTGTTTAATACTCTGCTAAAACGATACCTTGAGTACAAAAACGGAAATATAAAAATAGTCATTCTTGCTTTGAACATGCAGTGTTTGAACTGAAGTATACATGGCATTATCTCGTAGGACGGTGCGGCTGTTCCAAGAATGTCTCATCTCATTAAGAAGAGAAACAGACATTAAAATTAGATTAATTTTTTTACTTATCATTACGAAATTATGTATGTAAGTTTCTATAGCTCTCATAGCCAAGATTTTAGGGCAGTTTTCAGAGGAGTTTTCAAGAAAAGAGTCAGTAAATCAGGTTAAATAAAATCATTATAAAAATTCCTCAGATGGAAACAATACGCTTAACTGTAAAATATACAGCCAGGTTTCTCTTATTTTATAACGAGCAGCATTTACCACAATTAGAACACTCACTGTAGTTGATTGGCACTATAAGCGTTTCAGAGCTGATAGCAAGTTGTTAGTGGCCTCACCTTATCAAAATGCACTTATTGATATAATGGCGTAAAAATAATGGACACGGCAAAATTTCGCGGATAGATAAAAATAATTTCAAATTTCCGAAAAAGGAAAATCTGTATGCGTATCATTTGGGATTTAATTTAGAAAATTTTCAATGGCTCACTGGAAGGACTTCTGAGATTCACATTCACATCCCTCAAATTTTAAGAAAATGTTTCCCGTTAAAACGATGGTGGTGGAATCATAACCCGAACCGGAAAAAAACTCTTATTTAAAGAAAACGAGGTAAAAGACCCCTGAGTTTGTTCCTCAACACCATCAGAAAACATTTTTCCCAAGCTTTAAAAAGTATTTAATGTAGAATCATTTCCTCGCTCATCAGGTATGAAGTCAATTCATACAAATAAAGAGGGAAAAAGATGGCGAGAGAGCGTCTCGAGAATCGCAAACAAAAGACAAACGAATATAATGACTCGGCCTTATCCTGCAACGAAATCATCCTCAGCTCCTACACAGTTCGCTGAACCCCTCCACGAGCACCTCTGAATTTTCTTATTTCCGAGCGATAAACTCCCCTTCGGGAGGGCGTTACGTGCTGAAGACAGTCGCGTGCCTTCCCCGGACGGATTGGAGATTGATGGGGGAAAAAGGAAGTGGGAACTGTTAAATCTGTGATGGCGAAAAGAAGAACGATTTTCAGATTGGAGGAGACGATGGAGAACGAGTTCTTGTGAGGGCGAGAGGAGGGAGAAGAAAAAGTTTCAAATATTTACGTTCCTTGCAGCCTTGCCTTGAAATCATGCGATGAATTTTTTACCAATCGAAGTCGAATTTAAAGGTAAGCAATGCATAGGTGTGGTGAAGTTGATTTAAATGTTTCAGGGGTACGAGAGAAGTGCCACCACCATCTTCACAGGTTTGTAGGTAATTGTATGCAGCTTTCAGGGAGTTTATCGAAAGAAACAGTCTCTTCGTTTCTCATTGTTTGCATGCGAGGAGGGCTTCCATTTTTTTTGTAAGATGTATCAATCAAAACAAGTCATCGGTCAGCAAAATTGTAGTTCCTTTAAAATGGGGGTAATATGGAAATTTGAATTTTTCACCTTTTTTGCACTGTAAGAGGATTGGTTGCTTTCACTCTTATTAATAGGGTATTAAAATCTGCAAAAATGAATATTAATTTACCCATCTTTCCGTAAAATAAAAACTGAAATACCCAGCATGGGCTGAGAGTAGAACTTGATGATCCATCTCTCATGAATAACTAGAAAACTAAATGAAACCAAGCTCACGGATGGACATCGGCGGATCCAGTGTAGGGGCAGTCCCTATAATACCCCTCCACGATGGTTACCTCATAGTACTTGCAATTTATTTAAATTCTGACAACGAGATTCAATGAAAATGAGATCGTGAACATTTTCAAGATCTCCATATATTTACTGTTATCTATGATATGAATTATCATAGTAAAATGGTGATTTAAAAGCGAATTATGCATGAGCTTACAAATATGCCAACATTTAAAATTGTCTTACAAGTCCACCTCTTTGGCAAGTTTGTCTCATTGGAGAGTTTCTAAATCCGCCAGTTTATAGATCTAGCGAAAATTTGAAATTTCGAAAGAAAAACTTCCCCCACTTTGCTTTGAATATGCATTCAAATCGGAGTTTTCACATACGATATATATGTGTGTTAACACCCAGCAAGCCACCATTCGGGGTGTGTCAGGGGGTGCAAATGCTGAGCGTTCGAGCCATTTCTTAAGCTTTTTGTATCACGTATCGATCAAGGAAAGAATGATTCCTGAAAACGACTTGTGTTAGCATCCACTTGTCATATTTTACGCTCATTTTCGTATCGGTCGAATTGGCAGGGGATCGCAGAATACCGATTACGTCTTCCACAAATATACTTTCTCTGAATGTATTAAGGAATTACAGCCTAGCTTCGAAACTTCTACCTTCCAATGATTCCCAAACAGCTTCTGAGAGCGTTGAGCAAGTTTTAGTTGTACATATATAACAACGTGAAAAATATTTAGCTTACTGCAACGCTTAAGTCTTAATTTAATGCACTGAGTTTAGAAATAAATAAATATTTATGCACCGAAGCATAAATAATGACATAATTCATAACTGTGATTCGTAAGAGAGTTTTAGAAAGCTACTTCACGACAAAGAACTATCAATAAATCAATTTATAAAACATAAATATGAACGCCTTACTCTTTCATCGAAATCGATTCAAGATACATTATTTCTTTGCCGATAAATCCACTACTCCAAGTTTAATATAGCTATCCTCGGCTAAAGGCAGAGGGTCGGCTGAGTTTCTTCAGCTTAGGTAAGGGGAAATTAGGCCGAAGGGTAGGAGTTGACCTGTGTTTTAGGGGTGACGGGAAGGCCATGGGCATTGGAAGAGTAGGCGCTCGTTAGTGAGGTTGCTAGTCTTGGAAGTTCTGCTTAGCAAATTCAGAGCTGTTGGAATAACTCTTCGTAACTTCATTGAAAGAACGGGTGGAATGTATTCTTCCGATGCAAAAGTAGCTGAAGAAAAGTTTTGCTGTTATCTTATTGACTTTCTCAATTGAATTACTTCATTTTTTTCACTACAAAACGCGAGAAAATTATATTAACGGAATTGAAAATACCTTTGACTGATTTTACGGACACACTTTAATTGAGAATGGTTATTTTAGACATACCAGCAAAACATTGGAATCAAAGTATATAATTACATTGTTCATCATCTTATGCCGGTAGTCTTTTATGTTGAAATTATCAAGTTTTACATTAGTTTAATTTTTTTAATATAAAGTCAATATAGTTTTGTTTTTGCCCTTGCCTACAAAGTTTGGTTGGCATGCATTTTAAGATAAAACACGCAAATAATGTAAGCCAAGAATGACTGCTCATCAGTTTGCTGAAATCAAATTCTGTAAAAAATTTGAAATAGGAACTAAGTGAGGAAAATCTTAAGCCGGTTCATACAGCAATCGCCAAGCAATATGGCGCTGTAGGACAACGTAGAATGTGAGATGACAGAAAAATACTGAAATATTGATTTGAATTGAATTGAACGTAAGACTTTATTGCAGGAACAACAATGGTAATTAGAAACCATAAGTTTTCGCGTGATATTAAAACTGTGCTACGTAAAATCTGATGAATGCGATACAAGATTTTACGAGGGCTTTAAAAACGGAGTAACTTTTATTCAGATATGAGAAATGTTAATCGATTCTTGTGTGTTATCGAAGAATCTCGAAAGCCATAGTTATTACAAAACATTCTATCGATTATATTGAGAAAAAGCTGGGCACTCATAGGAATGATTAATGAAAAAAATGAACTTTTACGGCGTGTACTTGATCTAACTGATGGCATTCCATATCAATTAAAACGATGCTCGAACGTATCCTACAAAATTATGATATGCTAAATCATACCGACCACTTCATACTTTCTCATTAAACCTCTTTCTCCGTCAATTATTACATTTAAGTGACCTCATCGGTATAGAGATTTGTGTTCGCACTTCGTAACGTTGGTTCCGGGTTCGAATCCTGGTTAAACCAAGATAAGTGAAGTTTGTTACTGCTATTTTCTTCACCAAAACCAGACAGTGATGGCTATTGGTTAAGTTGGTAAATAAATAAATATCGGTTTTCCTATTTGATATTCTGTGGGGGGCAGTCGTAGAAAGGTCACTCTCACTTATACTAATCCCTCTCCAACTGATGATGAAAATAAATTGTAGAAAAGCTTCGTGACTCATGTTTAGTTTTCCATAAATTACGTTAGGAAGGTGATTAATAATTTTGAGAATTAGAATTTTGGCGTCATTCAGTTCTGCCGCACAGTCACCCATTATGAAAACCTAACGATAAGATCCCTCAACGATAATCCCCTAAAAAATTCGAAGAGCTAATAAATCGCTCAATTTGAAATCACGATCCATACCTCAAACCGATTCCAATCCCTCGCAAACGATGTCCGAAAAAAATCGCTCGGGATATGAGGGCAGTCCGCGCCATCAGATTGACCGCAATATTCCAGCGAAAGCAATACGCGAAGTTGTTGCGGGCTGTTGTTTGGCGGTCTTATTGAGGGGAAGAATGGTTGGGGGCTAGAAGAGGATGGGGAGGACAAGGAGTATGGAGCGAAGTTGGAGCGGAGCAGCATTTTCCCTGACCGCTGCTTTATTATACCGCATCGGGATATGCTAATGCGAGGGTCCCGCAATTTGCAACGGGCAGTAACAGCAGAGAATCGTATTAGGGAAGGGAGGTAGACGCTAGGACATGAGTTAAGCGCGGTGGGGTGTATGGGATCGGAGAAGAAAACGCCATGGTCAGCTACCGAGGGCCTACGGGGTGCACTTTGGATGTCCGTGGCATTATGCAGATCCGCCTCCCTACCTTTTTCCTGCCCAAGACCTCGCTGATACCCGATAGAGCAAGCGGGGGGCGAGGGAAAAAAGGCCACCGTCTGATTATTGCACTTTCGGGGTTTGAAGCCGGGGCAATGCGGTTAATAATAGCCGTCATGACATGGTGATGAGTGGGTATGGTTTGCTGACGATATGGCTGGAGGCGGTCAGGAAGGTTGGGGGAAGCAGCGGGATTTGATTAGCTCCGGAGAAGAAATTTTAATTCCGGTTCGTCTAGACTGCGGAGCGAGAAATTAAATTTATGCGAAAGTGTGGGAGGGTTTTGCCGGGCTTAATGCACCACGTCCGAAAATCCTTCGCAGATAAAAAATATAACTGCACCGGGTTTATGGGTGCGACAAATATGAACGTCTTACTTTTATTAGATTAATCGCCGGGGCTGCGAGGAAATTCGCGCGGGAAAATAAATGAGGGAGAGACCGAGTCTTTCATTTTTTTCTCTCTTTTACAAGACTTCCTCCGTTGTGATTTAATGAGGCCGCTTTCTAATGAGTGACGACGATAGTGGCCAAAAGTGATGAATTTAACGTTTCACAAACTGGCAAGGCGATAAGCTCTAAGGAGACTGGGTTAACTAACAAGTTATCTAGCTTAAATATTTAAAATAAATTATTACACGAAGAAAATGTATTAAAGGCGTTTTTTGTATGTTATTTTGTCAATTTTTCCAAATTATTTCATGGGCATTTCTTAATTTTCAGCGCATTCTCTTTCATGAACTGTATTGATGTTTTTTTGCGTAAACTTACTAATGGTTCTGTAATAATTACTTAAATTTTCATTTACTATATCATCCCCCACGTGTGTATGTGAATGATTTTTTGCTTAAAAATATAATTCATATAGTACTTTTCGCGATTAATTTCTCCTGGTATAAAGTTTAATCGAAAAGTTAAGAAATAGTATTCGAATTATTGTTGAATGAAGAACAACGCTGCAAACTAAATAAATATTAAAATCTCGTCCCAAAAGCATAGTAAAATTTTAATTATTTCTCGTAACAGACGCGTTTAAAATATTGCCAGTTACAGCTTTCCGAGATATTTAGTCGTTCTAAGTTAGGGAAGTATTTTATGTAACTGAAAATTTGGTAGAAATTCCATTTGGTTTATATATAAGCAAGCCTTTGTTGCTTTTCGCAAATCTAGATTTTCAATTACCATATTACATGCGAAATAGATCAGCTATCGTAATTTTGAATACGTCCATAAAACATTTTAATCACATAAAGGTACTACACAAAATGAAGTAGAAATTGCTATACATTATCAAAAATGATCGAATTTCTAGTGATAATATATTTGATTCGTGTAGATTTCTATTAATACTTTTTACGTCAAACATATTTAAAGTAAATAAAAATTACAGCTTGGATTGCGATAACTTTATAACCAGTAGAATGTATAAACCATCAATGAATGACAGAAATCTTAAAAAGGAAAATGCATATGAAGATATGCGTATGTAGTTCCTGTTTGCGCAGATATTTCGATCTTATTTTATTCCAGTAGAGTTAAGGGGTTGTAATTATGGGTGTAGAAAATGAACTCATCATTTGAATTACCAACATATTCACTGGTGAATTTATTGCTTTCTATCTATTATTACTTGGGAGGGGGTTACTCATATTATATATGGGTGGGTGTAAAATGAAGGAACTGAGATTACTGACAGCAGGTTGTCACGAACATACAGAGAAAAGGTGCTCAAATTATATCAATGTTGATGATAATTACATAGTATACGGAAAGAGCTTTAAGTGGGGAGTAGTAAAGCTCGTAAACCAAGAGTTACATGTGTGTGTCAAAATGCATATAAATAATTGAAGAACCATTTACATCCCAATATACAGCCGGTAATTTATTGGCAAATTTATATAAATTTATCGTTGGGATACTGGATAATGGAAACTTCCTATTCTCCACTCCACCCTGAGTCGTCAATTCAGGCTGAATCCGAGTAAGATCCGCTCGGAGGAAATACTAAGGGAGAAGTCAATTACAAACCGACAGTGTTTGCGCATCACTCGTTCCAAAACTGCACACACTGTGGCAACCAATTAGGGCTCGTCGCGCAGGCCCGCGTCACGTGACGTCGTCAACCTCGCGAGGCATGTTAAGAGAAATGAAGTGAGGGCGAGACACAGAAACACTGCCGCTGATCCTCATAGATTCTCGTTTAATTGCTGCTCCTTGTGAGAACACTATCTTTACTCGGCGGAGGGGGAATCTTGTGACTTGGAAGCAAGGAATTGATGGATTTAAGTGCGTCTGCAACCTCCGTGCTTGAAAACAGGCCTCGACAGAAGCGGAGGAACTTCCTGCGTCCATTAAATAATCCTTTCCGAGTAAGCAATCGGACTAACTAGTGTTTTTGATGAAGCAGGCAGTTACATAGGCATTGTTTCGATATGTAGTAGTGTAGAAGTGCTGTAGAGTAATTCTATCCTACATAATAGTTTGTTTGTGAAAAAGACAATAATGATGTGGAGATGGAATTTAGTTTTACATATAGGAAAATTGAAAACTTCCATTTTCTTTCCGGATGTCGAATTCAGTTTCGACCTATGGTTACGAAATATCACTGAGGAATAGTAATAATTTCTAAAGATGATCCGTCTGCTAAAGTTATTTCGCAAGTTTAACTTCACCGGGAATGGAACCCAGAACCGCTCATACTGAAGTCGAACTCATTACCTACGTGGCTAACCGGATGTCTGTTGATTACTTTAACTACTAGAAATTCGTTAACCTTTCTTATAATTAGCAGACGAAAGTGAAAAATCTTATTTTCCGACTTCATATGTTAAAACGATGCATACATTTATTGCATTTTCTACGTTGGAAAAATCCTGATATTCCTCCGTTTGGACGTATTAATTGGAGCCTTCCTAGAGAATTTTCTGTTAATGAATATGAACTGCAGCTATTACATTGGCAAAGTTTATTTTTTAAATTATTTCTTTTAGATTATTTAATTCATATTTTCTACCTTAACAGGCCGTTGTGTTTAATTAAGTAACGTAATAAAAATAAAAATTTTCATCGTCATCAGTCAATGAGTGTCAAAAGCTTGCAACCTGTTTCAAATTCTTCATAACAAAGCTACAACCGTTTGTCACCAATTTGTTAAAGATGAAAAAAATCAGATATCATATATCCTCTGAAATGTATTCTGTTTGCAAGAATCAAATACTCTTTTGTAGAAAACTACAGGGGAAATTATTTTAGTGAATAAATATCGATTTTAGTAATAAAAATCAATCATTGAGGATTTTTTGTAAATATTTTGTCGTTATATTTCGAAGCCAGTGAAAACTAGTAAATGCAGAGTTATTGAGATGTACACACAATCTGTTACTATGTAGAAAAAATGAAGTAAAACGAATAAAATAAATTATTGAAAGAGTTTTCAACGAAAATGCGTTTTCTGGATGACTTGATCTATATACTCAAAATAATTCAATAAAAATATGGCAGACTGATAAATTTTAATTTTGAAATGAAGCAATGCAGTTGAACTCGTGGATTTTGCTAACGTTTGCGAAATTAACACGCTTTTCTTTGGAAGTCCAAAAGGGAGCATAAATCGTCGGAGATTCGTGCAAAAGTGGTAATTTACAGCTTCAGTCATTACGAAAAATCCATATTTGTGACTCAGTCCTCCAGTTGAGTACTGTAAGATTCCAATGTTTATTTCCTTGCACTTTTCAGACTGAGAAGAGTAGAAGATGTATCACAGGAACCAACTCCTAAATTCAAGCACACATTGCGTCGCACTCTAAATAAGGGGATGCACGAATTCCGCCGCAATTCCGGAAGTTAATCGTACCCGAGGAATCACACGGGGACCAAATTAAGGAAACTAGAGGAAAGATAATTGTATCACGTCTCCGCATTAAGGCGAGCGGGATGTGAATCAAGAAGCTGCAGCAAATCATACTGCGACAAAAGAGGAAAAAACTTCTCATTCTTACACAAGATCTAAATGGTGAGAAATTAAGTGGCAAGACGATTTTCGGGAAAAAAGCTAAGATTAGGGAAGGTAAGAAGAAAGCCTGGAGTAAGATAGAGAGGGAATCCTTAATCTTTAGCCGACAAAGGAACGTGCTCGTCTCCAATAGCAACCTGGCGTCTGCTAGAGAGAGGGAAGTTGAAGAAGGCAGTAAAGGAGAAAAGCAGCGGGAGGAAGTTAAATTATCAGAAGAAGAATGCGGGAGTGAGGATGTTAGTTCCTCGAGGAATTTAAAAAGGCTTAATGACTGAGAGGTTTCGTGCAAAACTTTCATTTAAGAACACAGCGTCTCAGGTAAATATTTCAAAACTTCCTGGGAAGAGAATGCTCCGGTAATAACGGTGTTTTACGTGCTTCAGATTTACCTTGAGATGCGACGCTCCGAGGAGTTTATCGGGGTGATTGGATCCTCGTAGTTTGATTTACGGAAGTTGGGGTTAGTACTTCATAGTGAAGGGAATGATTACAGGGCGAATCTAGTGAATTTCGTCTCTTTGATATCTTTCTGGGGAGCAGGCGTGAGAGACACAAAGTTCACAAGCGTAGTTTACTACCATGGAAAGTTGTATGAATTCTTTCTATATAAATAACAATAAATAATCTTGCTTACATGCAAAAGAAAATATAGGGCAACACTAAGTGAAAACATTGATTGTCCACATCAGATTGGGAAAAGGTATGCAAAACTCTTTTGCTTTAATTGCGCTCTAATTATTATATTAATTAATGTTTGCGGAAATGAATAACAAAATAAAAATTGAAATCATACAGTTGGTTACGTAAATGTTTTGAAATCGACCAAAAGCTATTTAGCCGTGACTGTAATTATATGCAAGCATTTGGTTTTACTACATAAAAAGAACTTCTATAATTACCATGCTCAATGGAATTTTTAGAGGAAGATTTCGGATGAGATTCATTATAATTACACATTAATCGCAATCATCAGACATTTTTTTTATCCTTATAGAAATTATCGTGTGAGACGTTGTAAATATAAAAACGTTATTATTAGTAAATAATTGATTGTTGGTAAGGAATGGGGCATGAAAAAGGCCGGACAGGACTGGGAATCGATTCCGGAATTTTCAACTTTAGCTTTACGCTTTAGCCATTTATGCTATCGAGCCAGAACATTCGGACCTGCAGTTTCGGCATCTTGTTTGACTTTTCTGGATAGATAGCTTAACTGTTGATGTATACACTTGGGAAATGGAGGATTCCGGTTGATACTGTGAGACTTTTTTCCAGTTCGTTCTCCATGGGACTTTCCACGACTTTACGAGCCTAGTCACCCTTCACTCTTTTCCTTAATAAACTCTTCACTGAAAATCTTCCTCTTGAGAAAGTGATACAACATAGTCACCCTTTCTAATAGGGATTCGAAGATTAACATTTTGCTGAGATAGTGAGCTTCTACAAGAACATACAATTCACTGTTGTTGGATTTTGCCCTGGTCATTTCTCGACAACAACCTCGAAAAAGACTCGTTTTGCATTATAATATGATGCTAATTTTCTTTTTAATTTCAATATACATCAATTTCACAACGATATTTGACGATCTCCTAAGACTTCAACGGAAATTTTGTAATACGTTTAACAAGTTAATGTGTTAACCACAGGGCAAATGTTGAAAATGTGTGAGTTTGTTATAACTTTTTCAGATGCTATGGGAGTAGCTGAATTACTTTTTCGGTTGGTTGGTTATTTGGATTTAATCTCTCCATAAATATATTTTGTGGGAGCTATTCTTTCTGCTACTATCTTCGCCGAATTCGGTATTACCTACTAAAAAGAAGAAAGTTCTTAGTGATTAGGTCCTGGAGATTTTCAAACAATATCCTATTGAATCTAAGTGATAATTTTAAGTTAATAAGTCCGTCATTAATTTAATTGAAACTCAGAAACAACATTCCCAATCTATAACTGCAAATTTCAAGAAAATGAGCTATCAAATATAATGATGGAATTGATGCAATTATATAATATTTAGTCAGTGGAAATAAATATCATAAACAAGAAGGATGACAAATGTTCTAATAAGCTATTGAGTGGAGTAGGTTAACTTAATTCCGGTAAACAAGGAGCGCGATCTTCGAGAGGCGACGACAAGAAAATTATCACTAAAACAGTTATTTATCTCTGGTCGTTATTTCCTCAGAGAATTAGAGAAACGAAACAGGATGGATTATGTTAGGTCTTTGGAATTGATACGTCCCCAGTCATACGTCACTGTCGGCTTGCGGGGTATGAATCTAAATCTAAATTTAAGCAAACTTTACAACTAAATATTGTCTTAAAATAGACTACATACTAATTACATGGCATAGGATAAAAAACTTTTACGAAACCAAATTTCTTCAATTTTACAAATTATGATTTTTAATGTATCTAAGAACTAAAGAAATTAAGCTATTCTTACACTAAGGAAACTGACAGCCTACGTATTTTTTATTTTTGCTGACCAATAAATTGGCCAGCCTATAAGAGTTATTGACTTGAAATCAGGTGGCATTATATGAAAATTGTCATTGTCATATTTCTATTTACGTATGACGTCATCTTAGTCAAAAATATTTCTGTATGTAGTTTTATATAACTTATTTGGCACATCAAAATTGCTAGTATTTCATTACATCGTATTTAAAGACGCGTAAAGCTCGATATACTTCTCAAACAGGAATTTAAAGATGTTATCACACAATGTCCTATCATTCTCTACCACAAAATCTTAAGTTGTGATATATCAATGTAACAGCAAGTTTAACTAATATACTTGTACGGATACCGTGAACCTTAAAGTTTTAAATGGAATAGGATATCTTGAAATATTTTGCGACATAAAAGAATGACATAGAACTCGATATTCCTTCCATAAATAGCTACCTAAAAAGAGGAAAAATAGAATTTAAAATCATAAAAAAACCTCTACTAATATATTCAATTAAACGTCGGGGAGGAACATTCCGTCCGCCTCGCGGAATGGAAATAGCGCTGAAGACGTTCTTCGCCTCATAACATATGAAGCTCGGAGCAATTTCTGAAATGTATTTACGAAAGAGTGAGGGAGGAAATGCATTAGAGGCGCAATGCGGCTTTCATATTTTAAGAGACGCTCTTATAGAAGAGCACACGGGAGAAATAGCAAGACATTCTTTAGACTTTATTCCAGAGGAAAATTTCCGCGTTTCGAATCCCTACGTCCTTGCAAAAAGTATCCCTTCCGTCCCAAAAAATTCCACTTCCCGGTTTAGAAGGCTCTGATCTTTACCACTCAATCTATATAGCGGCGCTTACGACTCCCTTTTTTAGATCTTCATTTGAAGGCACTCTTCGGTTCCATTTGCGCTACCTTGCGAAAAGGATTCTAATCTCTTTAATCGAGATTTTGTAGGCCCTCCTCATCCGAGATATTTTAGCCATTCACGAGTTGAGCCTCAATCGCAAAGTTTTGTTTTCTTAAACGCCAGTTCTTAACCTAGCGGTAAGAATAGGAAGGAATGCTGGGTTTGAAATTCCTTAGGACATTTCTGAATTCGGTGTGATGTTACTTCGGGGTTTCCCTGATTTCATGGGACATGAAGTGATACATTTTAAACTTTCGAAGGAATTTTTTTCAGCGTTACCTTATTACAGTTATTGATAATACTTAAAAATGATTGGAATGAATTCTGGGTTTGTAATTTCTTAGAACGTTTCTGATCTCGGTATGATGTTACTGCGGTGGTTCCTTGATTTTATGGAACGTGAAGCCTTAAATTTTGAACGTTCGGAGCAGAGTATATTTCTTTTAGCGTTACTTTACTACAGAAATCGGAAATACTTAAAAATCGAGTAAGAAAGTATAGTGGGTTTCAAATTTCTTAGGAAATTTCAGAATTCGGTTTAAAAGTCGTGTTTTCTTGATTTTATGGAACATGAAATAGTTAAAATTGGAACTTTCTGAGCCGAAAATGTTTTCAGAGTTACCTTACTAGACTAATCGGAAATACGTCGAAACGCACGAATCTTTTGTATTAGTCTGATTGAAGTGCGAGTTTTTAAATGAAACGATAATTAAATCCATGAGAAAATCAAAACAATTTGGTGGTTATTTGTTGGACGGAATCATTGTTAAATATTTCGTCGATATGAAACTTTGTTCTCTAATTCTCAGACATTCTGTAGACTGTTGCAGCTTTTCATCTAGTGCAACTCTAAATGCATATTTAATAACTAATTTTTCCTTAGAACAAATTATGTAAATTCACATAATATTTACGCGCTCTTCCTTCTCTGGGTATAAACGGAGTAAAACTAACGTCTATTACAGACTTTTGTTACCCACTTCCTTGACGCAATCCAGATATCTCTAAGTGGAGAGTGGTTTAAAATCCTTTCGTATCCGAGATATCTCATATTTAGGGTTTTCTGCTTTTTGACTTCTTTTATTTTCTGAAAAAAATCTTAGTTAAGCTGTGGGGCGTATTCGGCTTGCTTAGCGTGTTTTCTTTTATCTGCGTTCCATTTTTACGTCTCTATTGTTTTTCCCAACATGTGGATAAACCGAATACAAATTAACATTTAAGGAAATACAAAATTGAAATAAAATATTAAATGGCTATACGAAGAGAAAAGGAGGCTTTCCCTTCGTTCTTAGTTAAGTGTAACCACACAGAAAACAAATAAAAAATGCTTTTTTCCATGTTTAACTCATACAAAAATGGTGTTAAGGGTGAACTGTTTGAAAAGGAGATTAAATTTGATGCTAATCTACCTCTATGATTTCAGAGAATAAATGTTTTCGGTAGACTTGAACGTAATGCGTCTACTCTGTTACGTCATAAACTGCAAGAGAAAGTAGGGAAATAGATGCTAGAACCTGGTTCTCTGAACATTAATATCTCCGTGGACGATAGAATAAAGGATAAAAAAACTTTTGGAATGTAAGACCTGCCAAATGCCAAAAAGAAGCAAAGTACCTGTGTAAATGTAGATGGTCTGAGCCGTTAGAATGACAATCCATGAAAAAATAGCATTTTATGCCAGTTAGGAATACATAAATGACAGGGAATTAAATGGACTTTGTGTAGCATATTTCTGATGACTTGAACACATTTATAAAAACCACAGCGTGAAAAAACGGCCGAGAAATTTTTCATTTCAGCCCCCGATTATGCGCGACCAATCACGCGGTATCGAAGGCGTAAATTCCCCTACATTCTCCTTCATCCGCGAGATCAATTATTCCGAATTTCCAATCATTCTGACTAATTTCGAAAGATATTGCTACCCTCGGAATTAAGCAGGATGAACCCCCGAGGATTTGTTTTCATGGAAATTTGGAAAAAATGCGAATTTCTTCATTTTTTAAATGAAATTTGAACTCCCGTAATCCCCACGTCACAACCCGCTCTGGCAACCACGTTAACAACCCAAACCCCCATTTCGCGGAACCTCACCCCACTCTCGAACCACCAAAGCAACCCGCACCACGAGCGCAATCCATATTATTCCAAGTCTAAACCCACCCACCAGGAATTAATTCCTCCGTCTGCCATCCAGGATGGGGGAAAAAGGAAACCTCCAGCGACAACCTTTACTTTTCATGGGACGGAGAGCTACCGTGGAAACGGGGCTGCAGCGCTTCCCTCTGCAGACTTTCTTCGCAACTAAACTCCTGGGAGTCAGCCTTTCTTTCGCCGAGTTCATATCGAGATAGAGAAGTTGGATGTTAGTCCACATTGAAACCGAGCGAGCCGTAATGGAAATGGGGGAAGAAATCGGTGGAGCTCTTGATATATCCGGACCCTCGAAAGGCTAACATTTGGATGAAATCGAGTATTCCTTTATTGCTCCCTATCCGACACATGAGAATCTGTGAGTGAAGGCAGAAAGGTATGTCGGGGAAACGGAAAAGGAGCAAAACCAACCCGTGCGGAGAGTTTTTCCAGCGTTTTGATAAGCATAGGAGAGGTTTACCAACATCCGGGCTTAAGTACAACCAATTGAAAAATTGCCAAAGAAATTCCATAATCTTATCATAATAGCATTCACTTTGTGCTGCAAAATCCTAAATATATACATAAATTGTTTGAAAACAGTTTCAATTGTATGGAAAGAAGAGTTATCGACAAATTATCAGCTATCATGATACAAAACCTGTCACAAACCACGTTGTATCAACATTTTAAATAAGCAATTGTTACTATTCAATAAGAGAGTTCTTTAAAGATGTTGACCTAAATATATGATGAGTGTTACATAGATGGTAATAACTATGCTGTTTATATTTTCCGATATCTATTGTACTGTAAGGAAATATTACCCAGCATTACTTGGTGAATTTCATCCATCCCTTCAATCACTTCTGGTTCTCATTAATGTACTTGGTCGCCAAAACCGATAAACCCCTTTTCTTTGTTGTGGAATTGTACAAGTTTTTTCTCTTACTTAGTCATTAAAAGTATTGTACTAAATTTTGTGCTATGCTACTTTTATGTAGTGTACTACAAGTCATGTATCATGCTACTTGTACTCGTAAGTATTATGCAAATTCTATATATTATGTTATGTATATTTCCAAATTCAGAATTAACAATCTGGAGTATGTGAGTTGAAATTAAGATTGTAATGTAATCATAAGCTATAAACAAGCAGCAGAAAACGAGTTACGAACTCTGATACATATTTTTTCTTTGTTCTGTTAGTGCTAGGTCTGGGCTCCCGGGTAGCCAAATGGGCAACGCGTTCGACTTGGCAAGAGCAGATTCGATACCCGGTGGGGGTCTACGTGCGAAATGACCTTAGCTGTCGAAGCTCTTTTTACAACACACACATAAGTGCTATGTATCAATAAACTGTTTTATTCAATTCTTGTTATGTTATTTGTACACAGTTTCCTTGTTGACAGTGGAAACAGAAATGAAAAATATTCATCATAATCAGAATAAAACTTCCAAAAATTATCTGTGCAGTTACCAAATCAAAGCTAACAGACTAATATCTACTCCCATTCTGAGATAGCATATAGAATCAGCTTAAGTTAATAACAGAGAGTGTGTATATGAGCGGTATAAAATGAACATCAGTGAAACATTGGGGGTGTTTAGAAAATTTTCTATTCCCTTTATTAAGGATTTATTGCATAATTGTGCAATAAATTGTGTGGAAAATACGAAGCCCGTTTGAATTTATTTAATAATGGCGTCCCACCAAGTAAGGTCTGATCACATGTATTATAAGGATTTATAGCATATTCATTTGAGCCATCTGGAAAATATGACTGCCACAAAACGCTATCAATTTATAATGATCTAAGAATTAATTTGCTCATGACAATATCGAATTAATGATTGTGCTTTCACTGCAATCATTCGCTTTTTGTAATGTTTTGTTACAATGATAGTTTAGTTAGTAGGTACATATGAAAATAGATTTGCAACAAATTCTACCTAATTCTTAACCTTTATGAAGAAGAAATCATTTATAACATTATTTTTAGGTGGAAAGCTCAAAAACAGCGATGTGGAAAAAAAACGTGTGGAATTTTGTGATTGTGTTATTTTTCTATGCGAACCTCTTACCGCAAAAACAATTTTATGATGGTCCTTCCGTAATTGTACTCGTAAAAATCCATACGCTCGCTCTAGCAAACATACTTTTTTTCTTTTGTGGATTTATTTGGTTTCGTTATAAAAGAGTTTAAAATGGTTGACTTTTTCAATCAATTTTTAAAAATTGATGGAGTGATAGTTTCCCTACGAAGTGTCAATTCTACTGAGCTACGTAAGAAAAAAAGTAATTTAGATTTGAAACATGGACAAATACTAAAGATACTAATTCGGAAAACACTAGAGATACTAATTTAAGTTGGAATAATTCACACACGTTAAAGACTTTCTTTTGCGTAATGAGCCATCATCATTGATTACCTATAGAGTGACGAACTTCATAAGGGTGATGCACCTTAAGTTCTCTAGTATCGACAACTCAAGTATCTATACCATCCTTTCGAAATATCTCCTATCTGACATTTTCTAGTCATGCTATATTTATCATTGAGCTATACTTTAAGAACTGTCCAAAATCTTAGCGACCAGTCACTGTTTTACGAAGACAGAAAATAAAACATTAATCAAAAGTTTCTTCAAAAACTGCATTCCAATGTACTCAATATTGAATTACTACAGAAAAGTCAAATAATAATTATTGGGAAACAGAAATATTACTATGAAAAAAATCTTCTTAAGCTATGTAGTTAATTGTTAAATGGCAATATTTATGTAGCTGGTTACGAAATGCACAAAATAAAGGATTCTTGAATACATTATACTAATTGTTGTTATATTAGAAAGAAAAGAAGACGAAAAAGCGTTGAAGAGAATGAGAAGCTGAGGATAATAGATATTCGTAGTTTACGAAATAAAGAATATGTATGAAGAAAGTACCATGTGAGGTGGTAGGGAATTATATAAGAAACGTATGCGCATAATAAAGAAGGGTAAAGACCAGTATTAACAAGATAATGTGTAAATATGGATTAAGGGAAAGTATGCACAACGATTGTGGAAGGGGTATTTTAAGTTCATTTGGACGCGCAAGAAAAGTTATGTGGAATTAGTGTGGCTAAAATGGCGAATGAAGGAGATTTGAATGTTTCTAGGTGGAACGGAAAACTGTAAACGGATGGGGGAAGCTGGCTTAACGTGGTGAATGAAATGCTTGAGTGAAGTGTCTAACTTTATGTATAAATTGGGATAAATGAAAAATATTATGAATATCTGAAGTAAAAAATGCGGGAAATTTCACAGAAACAGGCGAGGTGTTGTGGTAATCCATAATGGAAACAATATACGAATTATATGTACTTTTACCACAAAATTTGTGGTAAAAGTACAAATAATTCGTATATTCTTTCCAATCTGGGAAATGATGGAAGACAGAGGTGGAATCAAAAAAGAAAATAGTGTAGCATGGTGAGTGATTTGCGTACATGAGCGTGTTAATTCATACTTCGCAGAATTAAAGAAAACGGTATGCTCCAGAGAAAAAGCATCTCAAAATTCAATTCGGATTCAAGTTGAGAAATAATTAAATGCCTTCTATCCTTGATCTATAATAGATGGAGAGTGTTGAATTTGACGATTATGCCATCCTATCCATCAAAATCCCCGGAGAAAAATCGCAACCGCCGGAAAAAGCCGAACCCCGGTTAATGGCGGAAAACAGTGATTTTCCGGCGGAGACGAGCGGGATTAGAGACATCTCCAACCGTCTGACACCGCTCACCCCCTGTCAACCATTCGAGGGCCGTCCCCAGCAGCCCCATCCCAATTCATCCCCTATCTCCAAACGTCACCCACACCGCTCAACCCCCATAACCTTCCGTTCCTTCGAATATTGCTGCCGCGGATGCCACCTGCTCCCCTCGTTAAGTCCTGGAAATAGTGACGCCAGGGCAAAATTAAGGGCAGAAAAGGGTTTTTGGGGATGATGGGAGGAGGGGATGGTAGGTAGGGGTGGGAAGAGAAATCATGAAGCGAGAGGCAAGGGAACGAGCAGTGTTTGGATGGTGCCTTCGGAGCAGAGCCACGCACATTCGTCTGAGCTCCTTAGGTCACTCTCGTAAATCAAAGAATGGGGAATAGTTTGTGGAAAATATGCTATGGAGAAGAGGATGGCGGTTTTAAGAGTGCCCAAGTAATGGGATGGGGAAGAGGAGAAAGTGAAGGATGAGGAATCGGGAGATCTGCAATTTCATGGAAAGGGATGAAGAAAAATGCCACTACATGGAAGAGGAACAGCTCCTGTTATCAGATGTTGATGAATATATTTCTAAGGTATCTTGGGTAACAGATATATAGGTAGGTATACAGAAGTTATGTATTGGGACGATTTAGATAAGAAGATAGTGTAACCGAAATGCTAAGAGAACTGAACTGGGAATCGCTTAGTGGTAGGAGAGGAATCAATAGGCTAACTTGTATGTACCAGATATGTACCACTGATGAGCCACCCTGGAATGACGTTCAAGTCTTGTCATGACCAAGAACTGAAGTTAAATGGAATGCCTTACCAAAGGAAACTCTCAGTCCATTCCCAAAGAATAAAAATAGTTTTAAAGAAAAGTAATAAAATTATTAAAAAGTAAGCATTTATAGAATGTAATGTATAAGTCTTAATTAATATAACTAGTATGGTAGATATTTTATAAATTTAATTTAGTATATATAATGCGTATAGGTATAGGTATTAGTATATATACGAGTATGTTAAATTGTAATGTAATATTATACGAATGTAGTTTTATGTATGTGATGATGACACTGTTGCCACCTCACTTTTGTCTACTAGCAACATATGCAACGATAA
>KZ308131.1:781231-839120 GCA_000376725.2 Ladona fulva | reverse complement strand
ATATATATATATATTACTCTTAGCGTATACTGAATTAAGAAAAGGGAAAAGAGGCGAGCATTCCTCAGCTGTATATTTTTTCTTTTTTCTAAGACATAATGACTATTAAATTGGTAATATACTGCAACGAGTTTATTGCAGATTGGGAAGGGATTGGGACCTTGGAGCTGGATAGTGTACCGTAGGAATTTAACTTTTAAGAAGCATCGTGTAAAATATATCTTGTTTTAAGATACGTACCTCCTACATTATACATCTGAGACTCTCCGTATAAGATCGCAGGAATTATATGTCAAATTCATGGGAAGAGGTTACACTTTGTCTAATTCTCTTTCACATTAGGCAATGAGAGTTTTTCACGAATCAACCTGAGCTAGATAGTTTTCAAATCTGATGCTTCGTTTTGCACTTACTCGTCCCTTATATGTATAGAAGATTTTCGAGGTTATATATCTTTGTAATATAACAAGTAGGTAACCTAAAGTGTGATATCTTAGATCTTAGATGAGTTCTATTTCTTTGCAATATAAGATTCCTTCTATACGTCTCCGTAAAACTACGTGATCTCTTAACTTATAACATTTTATACTGAAGATAATTCCCACTCATAATCCCTCCTCCAGCCAAAAGTTACGTATTTCGAGAGAAAATGAAAAGAAATCAATATTTTTGACACGGTTCTTTCTCATTCAATGTTTACCTTTTAAGTAAGTAGCATCAAATAGCATAAATTGACAATTTTGAAATGTATATGAAATTTGTAATTTTTCAATTAATATGAACACATTTTATTTTTGTAAACTTTTACATAATTTTTATGAAATTTGATTTTCGCCACGAATTACCAAGCAACAGCCAGATCATCCCAAACTACTTCTATGTCTACATTTTGCATAATTGTAAATTTGTGATTGCTCACAGAATTTCCCATTTATTATTACTATTGCTGTACGAAACTTTACAATTAGAACAATGTTCTGGTGGTAAGGGTTCAAGAAACGCCTTTATTAAATTTACCATAATAAAAAATCAAACAATAAATACAATAATAACACATTCTATAAATATATAGAATGAATTCATAGGGATTTAATTAAGGTCAAAAGAGATTAAATTGGACGTATAATGTAACTGAAAAAGATGTTGCAATTTCGTTAAACTTCTAGTTACATAAATTAAGGTTCAAAAATATCGGCGTCAAACTTGTACATTCAGTTCCAAATCCTCATTTAAACACTTTCCAAAATTCACCATCAACGTTTTTAAAACTTTTCAGCGCATAAAAATTTCTCATTTACAGTTAAAAATTAAAAACTTGTTTTCTGATGATAATTTCGCGTTACTTGAGTGGCGAACGAAAGGAAAAAAAAAATCTTTCGATGCCTCTAAAATTCCGAATTTTACTTTGGAGCATTGCCCTCGACGGAAAGCGAAACAAAATTCCGTAAACCGAAATCATTACACTTGATACCAGCGTCTCCTCCAAATGCTCGGAATGTCTTACAGGAAGATACCTCTGTTTTTCAATATCCCATCGTCGTAAAGCGACTCAAAGCGCAAAGGGGGTTTTCCATCCTACCGATACTCGGCCGAACTCGGCCGAACACCACATCCCGCAAAACTTCCCCACTTATCAAATTTACAGGTACGCACTCCCGCCATTGAAACCTACTGCTTCGGAAGAAAATCAGCAGAACGGATAAGCCTCCGCGGATTTATGAATAAAATCAAGAAAAAAGGCCTTTCCACATTTCCTCTTAAAAAAACATTTTTCCTGCGACTCATTCGACCGGCTATGAAAGTGGTAAGTCGAAACTTTTGCGAGTTGGTTTTACAAATTCGAGAGAACGCGAGGAAAAAACTGCCTTTCTCTCAGCGAGAGGGGAGAGGGTTTTTTCCTCCTTCCTGCGTGATATTTCCCTCACGTACGGGGCTTGATTTCTTTCAATTTCCTCCGCCATCTTAATGCCATCGCTACCGAATACTTCGCTGTTACGCGCAGCGGAGAAATTCCCTCGCATCCACGACACGCCTTTAAAATGTGCCTCCCGAGATTTTTATCTTCCGCTCCGTCCGGTTAGTACATGCGTGAGTATGGGGAAAACTGTATAGGAGGGAGTTTGCGTCATGAAGTTGGAAGTTTCGTAACAAACATTGTATAGATGGAATAGTTTGGTTTTGGTGGTTGCGGGATGCATTCGTTCAGCTTTTATTGAACTTAAAGATAAATCTTAATGCCTAATATTTATTTCAATACTTGATTATTGGAATCTTTCAATGCAAATCATTATCTGTGAATCTGTCAGAAAAAGAAGGTTGGAACACGGCTGTTTATGAATTAGAGGTTTAAAAACACTCCGAAAGCCGTCTTTCGCCAAGTGAACTCGCGTTTAGAGGCAAGGAACACTTCCTTTGTGGAGACCCCCTAAGGATGGAGGGTTTGTCTCCGAAATGATTATTGGGCTTTCCCAGAATTCGGTAATCCGGAGCTTCCCGTTTATCCCTAAGCGCGAGTTCCGCTTGCCAAAAGACGGCTTACGGAGTGTTTTTAAACCTCTAACTTTGTGAATCTACTGAACTGACGCCCATAAAGAGATATCTGATGGAATAATGGATGACCAAGCTGCAGATGTGAAACTGAGAAATATATGTTATCATTAAATCTAGTGAGGAAATCTCCAATTAAATTTTCCAGACAGGTAATTAAAGGAAATGTTATATATAAAAAGAAAATTACCAATAGGTTTTCATCACTAGGGGAGTATCAAATGAAATTAGGCGCTACTACTTATAATTACCGCTTTACGTTCCTAGAACCAAAACCTTATGTTGAGAAAATTAAGTGCTTAATGCTGCTTTCTCTGGTCTTTCAAGAGTTCGTATAAATAATGTAACGATGAATAACATAATTAATGCAGGAAGATTATTGCCAGGCAAAATAATACTTTCCATCATCATACCGAATAAAATTACAAAACATTCGTTAATAATTCGGCTTTCAAACCCATCGGATACGAGATTAAAACCTTTTTCGTATTCAGATTGTGAAACTTAAATGGTAATTTGGTTAAGATTTGTAATAATCCATTCTGAAATTCTACTGGGGAAAAACCTAATCAGTGCATTTTCATTTTTGATTAATTCTCATATGATAAGCTACATTTTTTTCCACTCTGCTCCTGGTTCAACCCCTGGTTACTGAGAGAACGCAGGAGAATACTTGTGCATTTTTGTTGAATTTTCATCGCCTGCATATTTCCTTTATTGAGAAGGATTATGCACATCTGCCAATATATTATTTACAACGAGCATCCAACCAATCCTAACACACACACGCTTTTCTTGGATATCATTTGGAAAAAAACCACTAACTGCTCTAAATATTTTCTTAGTGATGTACCTCAATATATCAACCAACTCTTGGGTAAAACGATTGGAACCATCATCCCATTAACTCGATGATAAACGAAAGTAAACATATCCACTTGGCTGAGACTCGAGCCCGGGTCTTCGACGAATGTGTTTTAACCATCTAACTATTGGTATTAATTGTGTCTCAACTGCTAAGGTCATTTGTTACCACCAAATTACCAGAATATAATACCTCCCAGAAACGTTGGGGACCTGAGTTCGAGTCCCATTATTTCAGAGATCTTCACTTATATTTATTCTTGGGTGTAAGCCTTTAACTGCTAAGATACTTCATTTTCCTCATTCTTAATTCTACCGAGTGCTTCATTAAACAACTAAGGAATCAGATATTCGGGAAAATTTAAATAGTTGAAGTAATAATGATGATATAAATATAAAAGGATTATTCACGGAGCAGGTGGTTTATAGCAAAGATGAGTAAGGTAACCAAAGAGAAAAGGGAGTACGAGAGAAAGATGAGGAGAGGAGAGACTTAAGGGACACGTCGAGACGAAAGAAACTCGAGTAGGAAGGAAAGAATTAAGGAAGGATGGGGTTTTGGGTAGGAGAAGGGTTCTTTTTGGTCATGAGAAGGCACAAGACGAGAACAAAGTCGGCCACTTAACGAATGAGAACTACTTCTATTCAGGAAATCGTCCTCTCGGAATGCAATAAAGGGCCCGCACTCCCCTCCCTCATTCCTTCGTCCGTGATCCAGCTCAAGAACCCCACAATCAACCCTACCTCGCCGAAAAAAATAAAGCAACGTGTCCAGCGTGGCTTCTTCACTCTCAAGTTGCTACTTCTCCGCAGAAGAGTCGTTTAATTCTGTGTTTTTTGGCTACTATAAGCTGTTGAAAAGAGCTTCCGGACTTCCTCTTCTATATTTATACTACAGGACACTTTACAAGTTTCGACAAATCTATTTCAACCTCAAGTGATTTTTGTAGTAAAATGGGTCGATAAAGCTCGTGTGAAATATAGAATAGTTTGAACTTTTTTCGTGTTTATGTCCAAAAATACATAAAATTAGCTAGGAAGCTTAGTATATAGTGGCTTTTTCTGGATTAAAAAATTCTATTATTTTTCGAAACATAAAGAAATATGTTTGTTTAAAATTGTCTCATTTTTAATTTCATATTTATTAACTAACCGCAATTGATAAACATTTTGTATAATCACTACTGCCCCATGGCTAATTTAGAAAAGAATATTAGTTAGAAAGTCTGAACTTGTTTCTTTGAACTTATTTTTCCTCTTGGTTATGAGATTCCTATAAGGCGCATTTTTTAAATTGAAGCGGTATACTTTGCGAGGAAATAAGACGCATCATAATACATGTACTTTCAGGTTATTATTCTAGTACTGTAATCAGTTTATAAATCAGTAACACGGAGTAATAAAATCCACTGTTTCGGCCTCGACTTTGTGGTAGCTTTTCATGTTGAACGAAGAAATAAAAACGACTTGTACACGGTACCACAGGATTTAATAGTTGACGACCTAGGTTTCAGCGCATCGCGCCATCTTCAGGTACAAAGACACAAGCAGAATCTACCAGACAAAAGAAAAGGATATGACCCCGAGATGGTGCCCTCTCAGATACCTGGGAAGGGTAAGTACTGCAGTGGCGCGGCGCTTTCCCAAAGACCGCCTGAGGACAGCGTTTAGGCCTTCCCGGAAACTTGAAGACCTCCTGAGGAATGGGAAGGACCCTGTGAAGCCCGAAGATAGAAGCGGCATCTATCGTCTTAGCTGCGACAAAAGCGACTGCCCAGGGGTCTACGTGGGCCAATCCGGGAGATCATTTACGATCAGAAAGAAAGAACACGCCAGCGCGGTTCGGCTTAACAACACCGGGGTTTCCCAAATGGCGAGGCATTTGCTGGAGGAGGACCATGGGAGTTCCTTTAGTATGGAATTTCTACACTTCGCCGATAAAGGACGAGCCATGAATTGCTACGAACAGTTGGAAATCCTTAAAACTTTAGAAAACCATTCCTTACAGATTATCAATGAGAACCTTTACCCCTTCACCTCTCCCATCCTCTCGTCCACCGCAAAAACTTTATTTCAATTCGTTGACCATCCTTAACCTCCCCCTCCCCAACTCCTCCTTCACCCCTATCCCCTTCTTTCTGCTATATATACAAATGTTTCTTGTGTCTTTGTACCTGAAGATGGCGCGATGCGCTGAAACCTAGGTCGTCAACTATTAAATCCTGTGGTACCGTGTACAAGTCGTTTTTATTTCTTCGTTCAACACGGAGTAATGCTAAAACTAGGCTGTTATTGCTCTGTAATTAAACATACATAACATTTTAAGGCAAAATGGAAGAGTGAACAGCTATTTTAAAGCATAAGGCCAATGGATACAAGGCCTGAATACAGTTTACAGGCTGTTGACAATAACATCGCCAGGATTGCATGCATGTAAATAAAATATTTCTGTTTTGTCATTCGATGCTTAAAAGATGTTGCTACACTTGCATACATTCCTTGGTAGGTTCATGCAAACCATAATGGAGAAATAAAGTAGAGAACATACATAAAAATCTATCCCTTTCGTTGTAGCGGTATTCGGCAATAAAAAGTGATACGAAAATCTTCTGGGACATAATTTTAGCTTAATAATTAATTTCGAATCCATTCACTTTCCAAGTACGTACGTTTCACACAATTTCCGTAATCGTGTAATTTGAGCAACATGTTCAGCGCATTGCGCAGCAAATAGATCGAAAGAGCTTCGGCCTAGGTTTGAGGCCACCACTCCACCATTTCCCTTCTTCCTCTCCTCAGACACGAACATCATAACGGAAGAAAGGGATTAAGAAGAAAGTATCTTTTCTGAGGTTCTGAAACGGCTAGTTGAAACGATATCCAATCCGCTTAAGATACGACCATATAACGTCAAAATGGGTTTACTTTACTCTCATTTCATATAGTAGTAACTCATAGGTTAGTTATATAAAACTTTTCTTTACGGCTATTTCATACAATCAATAAAATTGAGTGCCCACTACTTACTGAAACGGCTAGGAGTAGCGCATCCAAAGTCTAACAGGACTCACCTGTAACAGAAAAAAGCATAATCAATTCACTAGTAATTTAAAGAAAGACGAGACAAACTACTTTTAGTTGAAAACATGCACACATTTTAACTTAAAGACAATCGAGAGAATTTTGTCAATATAAATACAGAAAATTTAATCAACAAATTTTCTACCTATAAACTCAAATCGGTATTTTTATTGACTCACAGAAAGAATTCTGTCGGACGCAATCATTTCCAATTTTATACATAGTGATAATCATTTCTCCAGCGTTACAAACGGTCAAAACAATCAAATTCAATCACATTTCGTCGAACTAATAATTGGAACTCTCTCCCATTCATTAAACTATTCCCTGTTCGATTCTTAGGAAGTGTTCTAAGAGATAAAGAAGTTCTTGTCCAAGTTAACCATTCAATAAGCGTCTCCATACCTAGAGCTCAACCATAATTAATCCTCTGAATTCAAATTCGAAGAAACTGGGACAAAGAAATCAACTAAGCGGCGCTTTATTCAGCGAGTAAATTTACACCCAAATCCGCTGTAATCATTTCGGCAGTTGGAAATAAAACTAATGAGGCTTGACGGTACGAGGGATGATTTTGGAGTCATTAGAGATGAAACAAAAGTGTGGCAGTCACGATCGGGAAGTTAATTCGTGAGGAATGAGTCGGCGCGCAGATGGTTGGATTATTAAGGACAACTTCATCTCCGAACTGAATTTCGAATCTCTAGGAAGTTCGCTAAAATGGAAAATTAGCGGAAGTCCTCCCTGGGAAATTCGATTCGTGCACGGCTGATGCACGTATTTAGAACTCAATCATAATCAGGGCAAAAAGTGGGTGGATTGAGGAGAGAATTATGGGGGTTCGATTCCTTGCGAATAGAACTCTTCCATTCCTACTAATGTATGTACGCGGGCGTGTTCACGAGGGAGAAAGACTGGTTCGGAAAGATTTCAAGATTCCTCTTCAAGATGGATAAGGAAAAAGCTAAGTACTAAGCAGGAAATTGAAGCGTATTACTTTTTGCTTCGGTTTTTGTGCCAGCTTGACGTGAAATCTTATCCCGCTTCAGTCCGGTTTCGCTAATTCTGCCAATTTCGAGACTACTATTACCATTTCTTCGCTATGAAGAAATTAAGAATGAATAAATAAACTTATAAAGATTTTAATAATAAAATCCTTCCATCCCACCCTCACCTCCCCTCAACATTCGCTATTTAAACAATGTATGCGTATTTCCTTGTGCCGGAAGATGTAAGTAATCTTACGAAACCGGTCGCAGCAGAAAACATTTTAGTGTGGAAAAGTACTAAGTCTTTGCTTTCATTACATTAAAAAGATGCATTATAAATACTGATTCACCCAGTAAACATAATTAAATATGGAGATTTTTGTTGGTTGTTTAAAGTTACCATATACGAGCTTCTACGTGAGCAAAATTTATTCCTGCATACTAGCCAACACCAGCTGAAAACATTCTGATAGCTTGATTATTTACTATCAGATGGATATCTTACAAAAAATATTTAAATAAAGGGATAGACAGGAAGGCAATACTGTGAACTTGGAAAATAAAATCTAAATTATCGCCCACTGCTCCTCTTTTCTGAAGTATTCCCACTGAATTCTTTTCTATTCCTCCATGGGAATACTTAGGATTCGAGCTTTAGCAGTACCAAAGCTTTCATAGAGATTACCCTCGAGCCATCCGTAGAAGAGTATGAATTACGCAGAGCTCAAAATCATTTCACCTCGAGAAATTCAATCGACGTGTCGACACAGGGAGAAAACGATCCCGAGGCTGAAGAAACAAATCTTTTTTATGTGGTGGCGAAAGAGATAAGTGGGATGGGAAGTTAAGAAAGGCACTTGCCGACGCGGTATGCAAATCAGCCAGACGTAAACCGTACGTGTTCTGAAGGCATATGAGACTCGGGCGCCGCAAGAGGGCGTAACCTATATCCTCACACCATTTTTCGTCTTTTTTCGTACCTTGACGCATTAGCTCCGAATTTGCACGCAAAAAGATGAGGCTTGGAAATTAAATCTTCAGGGCCATTTCATCGTTTAATCCAACCGTTTACCGTCGTGTAATTTTGGTCAACACATTCATCTAATGTTATCTTTTTCCGTGGGCTGGATTTCCTCCACCGAGAGAAAAAATGAGCAAGGAAAAAAATGCTTGCGTACTATTGACGAATAAGGTAAACAACCTTGATTGGACGAATATTTTTCACACACGAGTGAAATTTAAGGTAAATGCGAGAAAAATAATCAGCTCAAAAGACTTGAGAGAATCCGCAGATTTTTTCAGGGAGAAAAAGTTGTCCTCTCATAGCGTGGAATTTTATGTCAAAATACCAACGAATTTAGACCCGCAGGAAGATACTTCTGGTAGCATTATCTCTAAGGTGCCAACATTAATTCACTTATTTCTTAACAGTGAAAACATCTTCCTCGTTTCTTATCAGTATATGCTTCAAGAATCATCGAACTCTAAACTTTATGTATTTATTTCACCCTTACGGCGAGGTTAGGCCCAATGGCGAGGTTAGACCTTACCTCTGAGTCATAGATATAAAAAATGACTCAAATAAATTCAACTTACAACTAACATATATGGTAAATTAATACAGATCTAAAAGTCCTAATATTATATAATGCTAAACCTAAATTAATTTAAACAAAAAAATAGAATAAAGAAAGTAAAACTTCTGGTAGCATTTGCACTTAAAATATTTTGCAATCTGGTGGTGTAATTTTTAAGGGATGTAGGGTTATTTTTAAAACGATATAATTACATACTCCAACTTTGGTATGACTACTAGAAATTAAAGCTTTCTTACTTTTCTAAAACATTTATAAAAATGTCACAAATTATATCTAAATGTAAAAAACGTCTTAGCAAGAAAACGTCTTAAGGGATCAGTTTGGAATTGAATCACATGAAGGAGATTACTTGACATCATTTTATTTAGTGTGGTAAGATGAAACAAGATAATTCCATGAAAGTAACTCGACTCTTGGTTTTTCATGGGAAATGCTGATATTAATACGCTACAGATCCCTAGCGGCAAACAATTTCCCTTGTTCAAAATAAAGACGTTATTTATTTATTTATTCAGTCTGCGGTAGAGGTGCGCAAACATTACGAAAAAGAGGAAAGACCACTATTACTGAATAATAACATCTAATGACAATGCGTTTGGGCATCAGACAGCAAAGTGAATTGATTTAAAAGCAGTATTTTCCAATCTTATACTTCCAATTGTCCTGTTCCCATGGAGACGTAACCGGTCACATAGAAAGCATTCCGATTTATTTTTAAATATTAATGACCAATTGGAAAGCTTAAGAGCCCGTCTCAATTATGTAAAACAGATATTGTTTTTTAAGGAACATTTTGACTAAAACATGCTCTTCGTTGATAGGACAATAACGATGTTGATTTATGACAGCAAACAAAATGGTATTAAGACAAATCTTCACAGCTAGATGCTTTTCAACATGCCTCATCATGTTGATTTTGCTCCCACTGGAACCGAATCCGGGTCCACTTCAACTAAAGGTACTAATTTGCCTAAGAAGGAGCCTGGATACATCCTGCAGGTTCGTTGATAAAAATACAGCAGTTTATAACAAACTCTTAATACTTATCGAGCTTTACGATAAAGCGAAACAAAATGAAAAAGCAGCGGTCTTGATCCCTCTTAAATGCATGTGAAAAAATAGCCTCATGAGTCAAGTCCTCTTCCAGCTGACGCACGCAGACGAAAAAAAGAACGCTCCACACAATGAAAGTGAGGAGAGATGGAAGGGGGTGGAGCGAGGAAATATAACGAACGAGTCGAGATCTCCCTCCCCATTCTCATTCCCTCTCCTTTATTATTTCATTTCCTTCTTTTTTTAAATTGTGTGACTTCGCCAACTTCCCATCTTATTTCCTTCTTTCTAATTGCGTCGCAGTTAAAACAAAAAAGGAGGCAAAAGACGTCTGGAAAAGAGGCGGGCGGCGTGGCAGGGGGAATGCGATTCCTTAAATTAAAAGGACGGGAGGGACACCCCGCGGGGTGAGGACGCTCTTTCCTTCATCTGTTCCACGACGCCCACGTGTTCCCAGCGTAAAAATGACGACGGAAAATAACGTCTCTTCCCCGTTGATTGGTGTTACTTTTTACCACCACGCTTCTAGCATATGCATGTAATCCGCATGACAATGTGGCACCAAAGTCATAAATGCGACGCTGATGAAACAACGATTCATGCGACTCACATGCGCCAGAAGATTAACTTAAAACTTCCAGAATCGACGAAATGGAATGGTTAGGGAAAGGTGAATATCTTAGTAGGGAAGAACCGTGCAGCTGAAACCCAAGGAATAACAGGCGTGAAAAATAGTGACATGACTGGGACTCAAATCCAGGTCTCCTACAACTAAAATGGTTCCTATATGAACTACTGCGCCATCTTGGGCCTATTGGTTGATTTCGTTCAGATATCAAGCCTTCTATTGTTTTTCGCGATTCATAAGAAAGAAGAAAACAATGTTTTTTAGATCCATAAACGTAGAGGAATTCTGATACCATATCTTATGTGAAATATTTTAGAGAGATTTTTGGTACGGAATAGAACAGGCCTGCATGAATTACAAAAGGGAAACAACCGCATAGATATGAGGAGGATATTCATCGTACGCAGACGATGAATTTTTAGGAAAAGTTTTATTTATTTAAAAGGAATATTTATTCTAAAATAACACACGGTTAAATAATTACGATGAACTGAATTGACTTATTTTCCAAAGTCCTCACACACGTGCATTTAATGGGCAATTACAAGAGACGCGTGTAATGTAACATTAGACGAGCGAACCCGACCATTCTCTATCCAGAGATATCCGATTAGCCGAGACTCAATCCCGGGGCCTTGAATTTCCTCAGTGACTTGTTTTTTATATTATCTAATGTACTAAAATGTCGAAAGTTTTAAATTATCTAGGACCTATTTCAGGTTACTGCCTCTCGTCTTCAACTTCGCCAGTTTCTGTGTGATCTGCTCCAGCACTCGAAAATTATAAGAAATTGAGAAGAAAAGCGTGGATTTTACATTGTTAGTCTATCAGAAAATATCAATGAAGTGTATCAATAAAGTATATCAATAAAGTAAGAGCAAAAGAATAACTTCTTCACTCAAAAATTTTGAGGAAAACTCTGGAGATTTTACAGCAAATCCTTCACTAATGCGCCATCAACATCTTTACATTTATAAAACGCAACTGATTAAAAAAGTGGCTGAAAACTGCATACGAAGCTAATGAACAGGTATAGATGTATATTGACGGTACAAATTTTGGAAAAAGAAGTAAACAAGTATCTGAGCAGCACAAAGTCTTTCTAAGTACAACAGTAGTGATGTGAACTGCAATAACGCAAGCAGTAACATTATTATTAACAAGTACTATATTACCATTAGTAAATATGTGATGCTTGTACCTTTCTATTACAGCAATTGAACCCATTCAGTAAATTTCAATGCTAAGAACTTAAGGACGGCTATGAGCAGATGATATTTTATTTATTTACTTTACAAGTATATGGAAATTAAATAGAAGATATTGGAAACATTTTTGTTAATAAAATGAACTGTATAAGTTCTAATTTGTATTCAGTAACTGAGATATATTTCGAGGCAAAACTAAAGACATAACATATATTTGAGCTGCTTTGAACAGCTTTTAACTAAGCCTCAAGAAACGATTACTCAGTGTTTGGTTTTAAATCGATTATTCTTTACAACCTGTAGACTATCGATCTTCTATTAAAAGAAGTTTCACTTCGTTAAAAGAAATTTTTACTTCGTTATTCCCTACTGTTAACCTCGCAAGTGTAATCCCAGTCAGATGAATTCATAGTAGCAAAATTACCGTTACTTTATTCAGATACTTAACTATAGGGAAATTAAGAAATACAGTGACGAAAGAGAAGGCCGAAACGAGCTAATTTCCTCGCAAACAGTTCCCTTTAATAAGTTTTTAATATCGCATTCTGAGCTGTGTCCTAACGCCTCCGGTTATAGCGGTAAGAGCCGGTAATAAACTTTAAACTTATTAATTGACTTAACCAACTTTGGAGCTCATCTCCCTCTGCCTTAATCCAATTTGAGGTTATAACGTTATTGAAAAAATTCTCAAACTAAAGACTGAAAAAAATTACTGCTTGGAGGCAAAAGGGAATTTTTGAGGCTTTCCGCCGCTTTCCTTACCCCCACTCTCCACGCTACTCTTGTAAAAAATGCTCATTCCTCATTTCAAGAGCATATTTTAAACGTTTTAAGTGTTGTGAAAGGGAACGAATATTGAAAACTTTTGGAAATGGAGACAAAAGAGTATGGATATAAATTATTTCTCTTTCCGTTTTATATTATCCATAGCCCATTTTGAACATTTTATGCAATTTTTATATATCTTTGTATACGTTTTTCATGTTTTTATCATTTTTTCGACTATACACTTTAAAGAATATTATTTATTACTAAGTTCAACATATCAAAACATATTTATATCATATTTGAAGCTAAATATTATAGCAAAATAGACTTCTCACATCATCCATGTTTGTTTTCTCAGAAATTTTCTTTAGAGAAGTCCGACCGAAAACAAACAAAGGGTTGAGAGAAAGATATAAAAAGTTCCTTATACAATACATATAATTATTAACATCGTATCCAATCATGACGTTAAAATAATAGTGCATGTAATTTTATTGTACATAATAACTGACTATTAGTTGCTAAGTGCGTGAATTTTTACTTGGAATGCGATGTTGACTTTTGAGACTAGAAAGTATCCGTAAAACTTTATATAATAAGGTTATGTTCGATGGAAGAGACCAATAAATATATTAATGAACTCAGCTGCCGAGGCACCTTAAAAACACAATACTACTAAGAATATGGTAACTTGGTATTAAGCGAAATTTTTAAATACGTTGGCATATATTAGGATGTATGTAAACATTTTATCATGTTGACGAGTTGATGTTAAGGGGTTAAGGCTTCAACCTAAAAAGTGTCATACTGCAGCAAGATATCAATAAATGAAAGAGCGTGGAATGATGATAACCTGATGATGAAATAGGGAGACGTATACCAGCTGACGCATTCATCCCTAATTTAACGCACACTGTTTGAAAGGAGCGACACTAAACGCATTCCGAGCTAAACGAACCGGAAGATAAATTGGTCACACGCGCTAAAGATGGCGTAAAACTGAGAATCTGGGCGGAATAGAAGGTGGAGGAGGTAAGACGCGCTGAAGGTGGGCAAGATGGAGGCGAATTTCAGAAAGAGAGGACGAAAGAAAGAAGATTTAGCGAGGCGTGCGCTGATGTGGGGATTGATACAGCGGGATGAATGCGGGAACATATGAAAGGGATGCGGTGACGGTTGATTGTTACGTGAAGGGGAAAAGATTGAGGGACGAAGAGTGGAGAAAAGGGAAGGAAGGAGATGGATGAGGGAGGAAAAAAAAGAAGTTGCGAACGAGGCGGGTTTGTGCGGGGAGGTATTCGTCGTCCCTTTTTGAAAGCTTTTACGTCAGATATTTTGACAAATTTAGTCTAGTCGCGATAGTGGCTGGGTGATAGCGACTGCGTTTGATTGATGAATCTTTATGTTAGCGTCTACTACGGCAGCTCAAGGCAGCGATGCCTCGTCTATTCCTGAAGACAGCCGATAAGGGCGGAGTGCTCCCACGACGCATTGTAAGCCAAAAAACACCTTGGCGGTACCCGTGGCAATTGTTATTTTTCCGCCTTACATGGACGTACACGCAGAGCTGAATAAAATTTCGTTTCGTTGATAATCTTCCTTGAAAAAAGTAGCGAAGCAAAAGGTAAAAATATATCCACTGCAATATGGGGGTTAAACGGTTATGTATTACACCAGTAAATCATTAGGCTCAAAGTATTCAATTCAATCACCTAACCTGGAACTTCTCCCCCGTCAAATACGTAAGGAGCAATAATTGCCAATATAATAAATTTTATAACAACATTAATAAAATCTCAATTATCATCATCATCATCGACTTCAAAGAAGGAAATTTAAAAATTGGTTGTTTCATTGATATTTTTGGGGAATTTTGAATTTTATGCTTCACGAGGTTATAATGAAGGGCTAACTACTCATATAACAAAATTCGTACATATTATACACGACATTATTGTTGTATACATAATCATATACTTTATTCAGAATTTCAATTTGTATAAAACAAGTTTAACTATTTCAATGACGGTATTGTAACATAGTATTATATTATAAAAAAACACCGAACCTGATCACAAAGTAGGCAATTGCAGACGAGTCTTCTAAAGGAATCTGCAACACTTTAATTACATTATTTGTATCGTTTTCCCATTTCTATCTTCTTGCATATTATTTGAATAATAATTATCCAATAGGCCACAAGCCAGGTGCTGAGGTGTTTAAATGTTAAAATATATTTGAGTGAAAAACTCAATATTATGCATACAAAATATACAGAAATATCGTTTTAAATCTCCTACACTTCACCCAAAATTAAATTTATTTCAATTCGTACATCAATTTTGTTATGCCTTCCAATTCCACGCTAATTTATATATCCCAATACAGCAGTATTTCTTTATAATGAAATTAAATTAGCATCTTTTACTAAAGCAAGATTGAAAATAATCTGTCTCCCCTTAAGAATAAACTTCTGTAAGTGAGAAAATACACTACGTGAAGTAAAAGGAAATAAAGGAAAACTTTTTTGAGGGCATTCATTTCATCAAGTCTCCTATAGTGATAAAGAAAAATAACATGTTATAACAATACATGGGACTGGAAGGTAAAGAAAGACCACAGAAATGCACAATCGAGCAAGTGATAAATTTGATAAGAAGTTTGAATGAGAGACACGCAAGTAATGTAATTATGCTATAAGGTTTTCACAACGGATTTCTCCCCAGATTACTTTCCCTTATTTTCAACGAACTCTTTAAATGGAACGCCTCTTCATTATTTTCGAGAAATAGCATCGTTGCTGAATGTAGTTTTAAAATAATTGAGCGGTTTTAAAATATGTTAACATAAATCATACTATAATCGTTAGATTTTGGGCGGAAGCATCCCAGCCCCTGTATTGCGGCTGGGATGCTGGTATTGCAATGCAATGTTTACTTAATGGTTCTAAAACTCCCATGGACAAACCAAACTGGCTACATCCATGTTTTATTCCACTAACGTGACACTTTCGAAAAAAACATTTGCTAATTAATCCCATCGTAAGCAGAAGCCTAAGTAACCTAAAGGCGGACCTTCCTAACAATCTTTCACTCGCAGATAATGCGTTGACACTTGGCATACATCTTCGATCTCAAAATATCCCCGTAATCACGTCGAAACCGCGCTCGAGAGGAAGTTAATTTGGATTCATCTCGGGGACGGTCGACTGATCAACAGCAACACAGACAAAGGAGGCTCGAAACAAAAAAGAAACGAGAACCGTCGGGATCCGTCCTTTCAGCCACCCAACAACTGCGCACAGTAGTCCTTTTCACCTCCCGAAAAAGCCGCCTAAAATTTCAAACCCTCCCTCCGAAGGGGCCCACTTTCCCCATCCTCCTCTCGTCTTTCTCTTTCGACACATTCCCTCGTTTTTTCCATCTTCCTCTCTCCGAATCACTCCAACGACGAACGTTACCGACGGAGGAGAAAAAGCACCGCGGGAGAACCCCAATGGAGAGAAGGGTGAAAAGATGGCAAAGCGACACCACACAAAGCAAATGAGCGAAATGGGGAAAAGAACGGAAAAAACACACGCGCCGTAAGCAAACGAGCGGGAGGAAACGGCGGTCGGATGCATAAATAAAAAAAATTAATAGTCGGCGGAGTATTTCTTTTGGATGACACCAAGCTCCGTTCTCTCTCTATAGAATTGGATTGAAAAAATGTATATCTCCTCGGGGGTTGGGAGCGTATGGAGTTTTTCGGCCGAATAGAGGGTGGTTGTCTTTTGAAGAAGGGCTTGGAAAGGGGGGATTTTTCCAGTTCGGGGTGGAGATCCGAAATGGAGGAAGAAAGAAGAGGAGAAAGTTTTCCAGGGTACGGAAGAGGAATTCCTGCGACTGCAATGCAAAATGAATCATTTAGAGTTGACAGTGGCCCCTCAGACTAAGCCTCGAAAAAGGGGCATAGACCGGGATCTCTATTGTTGCCTTTTCCTCTTCGACTAATGAGAAAAACTCCCATACTTATCAAGATTACTTAAATTAATAGCTTTGTTTATACTTTAGAGCTCCTGCACTCTCATTATAATTTCATCGCTGCTCCAATGAACTGTCCCTGAATTAAAGTTACGCTCTTCCTGTGTAATGAGTTACTTCCGTCGGCTATGAGGTGTCTAAAGATTTAGGAAATTAACGATTTTTGCGAAAATTATTACAATTTGTAAGGAGTTATTCAAAAGCTGTACGTTTTGAATAAGTTTCATGATATAAGTCATGGTAATAGGGGAATTAAGTAATTATATGTAAATGTATTGATTCGGATCGTTGAAGTCCTCATTGCGGACATGAAGACATTTTCATTTTAGGCATTCTATTTGCATACATTTACTTGCGTTTGTCAAGTAAACAGAAATCTCAGAATCAGATTGAAGTAATAACAATAATGATAATGACCAAATTAAGCGATTTATATCCTTGAGAGACCGCTTTTACAACTAATTATTTTCAAATCAAGATCACAAACAACCATAACCTTCCCGGAACTCGAACCCGGAGCCCCTTCGGTACAAGGCTGACACGCTAAATGTTAAGCCACCGAGGCTAGAGATAGTAAATAGAGATGTCTAAGAAATTTTTTTTGTTTAGAACTTGAACTGTAAGAAAAATGTTGCTAATTTAATAGCCCACCGTTATAACATCTAACAGAAGCGTAATCTGAACATAATGGGCGAGGAATCGAATCTTAGATGCGCATTACCTCAGAAATCTCATTTTGCCATCTTCCACTACGAAATCCAGTAACAATAATATTTCAATTCATTTTCTACCTCTATGTAAGTACCCTGCAAGTCATCTTTCGGCGTGCGGCAGTTGATGCATGCTCCATGATTCTATTTCCCTAATCGATTACTTTCGCGTATCGTTCGCGCAAAAAAATTGTTCTTGAATCAATTCGTTCTAGTATCCATTTCCCTATTATTTCTCGCAGTTTTGGAACTTAACTACATTATCTCTGAACGTGCGTTCTCTAAATTCATGCAGTGAGTTAATCCTTTGTTTAAATATTCTAACTTCCAAAGATTCCCATCCTGCGCCCGGAAGAATCTGAATAAAATTCACTGATTCATCGTGGCAATTCTTCAAAAAGCGTACCGCCTTTAGCTGCACCTTTTCTTATTCCCGAATACAACAGTTATCGGCAGGACCCATACACTACACGCATACTCAAGATCTAACTCTCAAGGTCTAACTTACGCAAAATAACATCTCTCGCGATCTTTTCTTCGATCCGACCGACCATTTTCTGAACGAAGCCGATATTAGAGGCAGTTATTAACATTCAAGCGTAACTATTAAAACTCATATACATATAAACAGGAATTCAATGATGAAAATTCCCTTTCGTTATTTATTTTTCCACATAATCTAACAAAAAGTTGAAAATTTTAAGCACAGGCATTGAGGCACTTTTTTGTGTACTTCGACAGCTGATGTCATTTCGCACATGCCCCCACCAGGAACTGAACTTGAGACAACTTTTAACAAAGGCGAACTTTCTATTTGCTTGTCTACCTGGTGCCCTTTTACCAATTCATTCTTCAATATCAAGGAAATACAAATATGTTTCAAAATAAAGACTCTTCCATGGGAAAAAGTCAAGTTTTATTAAATAGCCGATATCCTGCTGGCACTACTTGGCTGCAACGGAATTAGCTAACTTAATGAAGTGAATCTGAAAAACCACTGATGTTAGTGAAAGAATTGAAATACCTTAAATTCTCACGCTCTTTTCTGGAAACTTGCTTCAAATAGGCTCTCACTTCAAATTTCCACATTATTTGAATAAATAAAATCTAAAGAGATAACATTTACTAAAAAATGCGCCAATTTTTACTGTAAGAATGTATGTTTGCTAAATTGATTTCTGATGTTTATGCGTTTTCAATGCAAAAGATCAAACAAGAAACAGACTTTAGAGAGAAAAAAGTTCTTATTGCAATGGAAAAAATATTCTATTAATTTCAGGTGCATAAGTTATTTTATTAAGGGCTCCCATAATCTAGTGCATTGCTTTGCGGAACTTCCTTTTTTATCATTCATTCATAAATCAACATATTCATGTTTGCTGAACCTCCATACAATATTCACTAAGCCTAAACGCCCTATATAAAGAAAAGTATCTATAATAGAATTGATAACAAATAGAAGATGGTCAGAGACATTTTGTACAACATTTTCATCGCATTTACCAGATAAATTTCTTCAAGATTTTTAAAAATAGTCGAGCGAAATAAACACATTTTTACGAACTAAAGGAAGACAATACTCCTGAATGGTGAATTTTCGAACTGACCCACTTACAAAGGAAAGTGCGTCGTAAAATTTCCGTCTCTATCGCGATGAACTCTAGCCATGCAGATTCCGCTTCCCGCTTGGAAACGTATTCGTCAATCCCAATTGTCGCGTCGAGATACCGTGTTACGTTCCGACTTTTGAATGATTCATTGCTGATTCATAACCTTCAAGCTGAGAATTCCTCGGCGTTGTGACCTCATCGGAAAAAGACGGTGCATCCTCATAAATATCACTCTCCGGCCTTTTTCCCTCTTTCAAGCATTCGAGTTTATCTCTAAGATGAAGGGTCGGTGCTCTTTTGACATTCGCAGCATTCTTAGGTCATGTAACTCATCTTTTGCAGCGAGTTGCATATCTCTATGAGTGCAAAATGGAATTACTTAGAACCCACAGGTCGCACAGACAAATAAAGCCTTGTTCTACTCCCTCAGCGTTTAATGATAAATATCGTGGAAGCAATAAAAGTTTCGATGCCTATACTTGCCCATGCTTGCCTATAAGCAATAAAAGTATTCATGCATTCCAAGAAGTTACTGCTGAATATACTGATTTCATCATGCCGTATGTGCCCATCTAAATCCAGTTTCATGCGATTTTAGGGGTTCCAAATTCATGCATTTTGTAACCTGCTGGAATCGGGAACGGAAATGCTAATCCACCATAATTCTAGGAATTTCCCGAAATAATCCTTTGATTAATAGCCTATGGTCATCTATGGTCATGGTAGTGGCAATAGCAGATGTTGTTAAGTAATAAAAAGCCATAGAGTCGGTCGGTTATCTCGTTGTATTTCTAATTAATATTAATTAATAGTGAATAGGTTTTTTACATTATAGCGAAATATGATGAGAGAACAGTGATTTCTTTTAGAGTAGATTCTAACCTTTTCTTACCAGTATTTTTCAAAGTGCTTCGACAGCTGCCGTCATTCAGCATGTAAGAGCTCACACCGGGAATGGAAATTGGGACCGTTTTCAACAAAAGAGAACGCTATACTCAATTGGCTGTCCAAGAGTTTTCTTTCTTTCGATTTTCCCCTTTTTTAGTAAGAGTACGTATCAAAAACAGTATGAAACCGTCAGAAAAGAATTATCTACCCGGCATCAAGTAATAAATAAAAGAATGCTTTTGGCCCAGGGATTGCGGATTGGACACCTGCTCTACATATACGATATGTGATACATGAAAGTTTCATTTACAAAAATTTTAAAAATTTAATTTCAAGTAACAAATCCTAATTAAAGATTATCGTATACCGTATTCTCCTGTCTACCAAACCCAGGTCTCCCACTTTCAGGGCAGGTATTCTAACCACTGAACTGCCATGCCGCGACTCTTCCATACTGTTTGGGAACGCTCTACTGGGCAAGACGAGGAGTCTCCACATTTACTGCCACGAACTGCCGCCGGAGGTCCTCACTGAGGCAGCCGACTCACAAAGCAGGTCTTATAGGGTAAACCCTCCAAAGGTAGTCACGCGTGTGAAACAGATGCGGCAACGAAGTACAGTGGTTAGAATACCTTCCCCAAAAATGGAAGAACTTGGTTCGAGTCCCAGTCATGACGCTATTTTTCACACTTGTTATTCCTTGGGATTCAGCCGCACGGCTTCACTGTGCAAAATTAATACACCTTTCTTAATATTACTGCGTTATTTTGGATAATAGCAGCATAAAATGCCGCTTCGACTACAGCCAGCCTGAATATGCCAACATTCTAGAGAGGTGAGAACATTCACGATTCCTACATCAATTAGAAATGATCAAATTAATAATTACGGAGAAGGGCCGCATTGAAAGCCTGAATGCGTCAAGAATCCTGAGAAGAGTAAAACATCGAACATTTCCTACATCCCCTCTTCGTCGTTTTCCGCGGCCAACAGATTGAGATGTATCGATTGGGATTCTTCCGACGCAAAACGCGCCGACAAGAGTGACGCGAATTTCCGGCCGCCAATCAAGCCGTTAGTTTCACGCGCCCGACACCGCGGCCCGCCGATAATTATCAATTCCCTGCCGATTGCGCGTGCTGCTGTCAAAGTGTCGAACGCGACGCCAACGACGAACGAAGCCGTGGAACGCTGGAATCGCCCCGTGATGAATGTGCCGCCGCGTTCGAAATATTGCTAATGAAGGTGAGTGCAAATTTATTCCCCGCGGCGATAAAAATACTGCATTCTTGCTTTGAAACGACTGGTGCCCAACATTCGCGCGTTTATTTTTTTCACTCAACGTTTGGTATGCATCGTAGCTTCCCCTTTCTATGGGGAAGTGTAATAAATGCGAAATTCCGTTGCATAAACGTATTCCATCCTGTGATCATGGTCGAGCTTTCTATGTCCTAGCCTTTAGCGGGAAAGGATGAAGTTTCTCGATTTAGGTGACCCTTTTTATAGTTGGAACTGGTGTAGAAGGGCGATTCCTATAACCACTATCCTAACTTTTCCAATCAAACCGCTACTGAAATAAACTCTAGTAATGGAAACGGGAAGATGATCCAAATTACATCTGTTATTAATTATTATTAAATACAAACACATAACAACCATCTCCTAATCAGAAATATGCGGGACCATGGGATTGGAATGCCAGCACGCTAACTACTCCACCACCGGAACCAGATTCTGAAGATGTTTTTTAATAAATTGGCGGCTTTATAAACAGGCCAGTCAAATTCGGCATTATATGTCTCACGTTACACTTTATAAAGATCAGTTAAAGTGGTTAAAAGAAAATAATTGCTAGCAGAAAATTTTTCATCGATCTTTTTAAGCGAAATCAACAATTTTAAGATTTGCCTTTCGACAAGAAGACAGTTGATATATAATATAGATCGATTTATTTAATTTGTTTTCTTCAACTTGTTTTAAAAACCGCGTTCATTTCCATTATTCTTTTCTTTAAAAAGAATTTCTAAGTTTCGCTTATGATAGAAAAGTACTCCTACTGACATACTTGATTTAGGTCCAGTATTATAAGGTGTGCTTAAAATTAACTTGAGCTAATATTTGCTATAGTGTCCGGTATGGTAATGGTTTATTAGAGTTAAAATGAAGATTACAATTAATATTTTATATACATAAACATGGATATGAATGGATTTTAACTATATCTTTACTTTAGCACTAACAGAGCAATATATGATTAACCATTATATTAAAATATCAAGCACTAAAATGAAAATTAGTTAACCATTAAGTCCATTTTAAGCATATATTATAAAACTAGCCTTCAAATTTACTTTCTTCATAATTTAATATTTAAATTAATTCGATGTACTTTATTGGAAATACGTAATTTTTTACAACAAGAACATTTGAGAAAGTTCACAATATGACGCTTCCGTAGATATCATTCCTTCCGCACGATCCCAAACGAATGGAATAGGAGTCGCAAGAAGGGGAATGGGAATTCCAAGAATAGCAAGGAAAGCGATACCGAGATGTTATTCAAATTTTTATGGCTAAAATCCGCTGATTTATACCCGGCTCCATCATGCGGAGCCGTAATCTTTGAATTCTTGCAAGGAGATTTTCCCCCTTAAGAGTGCGAGAGAGGTAAGGAGAAGATAGTATAAGTGAGTAGAGTGGAGAGCACGCATAATGCATTCAGGGAGAAGTAGGAACGAAAAATAAGAGTCCGCGGACAGGTTTAACGTCGACGGAAAAAGTATCCGTCGATATCACTATCGAAAACACGGTGCTTGCATGTGTTTTCCAGAAGGGCTAGGCTCTTTCCGTGGATAATATACGTTCGGCTTACGTTCAGACAGACTGCTACGGTACTACGGTGGAAAATACAATAGCGATGTGGATGGGCGCTGAGAAAGGACTGCAAATATTCAGATGTAATTTCAAAAAGATATAATATTCTCCTGTGTGGTGAATATCGCTGAAAGCTATATCGCAGCCGTATTTCTGAAAAATGCTTGCGCATTGGACGTTTCCAGAAGAATGGATACAGTCAATAAACGTATAAAATATGAGCGACGAACGTTGTATTGAACAATATTTTTAAGGCGTAGGAGTTGTTTTCTTTTTATGTTCATTTTCGATGTTCCGAGTCCATTTTTTTTTCTCGTCACAGAGGTATAAAATACAAAACATACATGATTAAATCAAGATCGTCATGAACTATTCTGATTAGTTGTTTACTGTAGAATGCCTGAAAATCAAAATTATAAAATTTGCCATTCCCAGAAAAAATNGATTGTTAGATATATTCAGAGATAGTACGTGAGTTTAAAGAAGACTTCATGTCATGCGATCTTTCAGAAATGTATGTAGAATAAACGAGATAGGCTTGAAGGCAAACCGATGTACAACTCGCGTTTTCAACGAAAAGTTCACGATATTATTAAAGAGAAGTAAAAAGAGAAGTAATTGTAAAACTAGCTGAAGCTGCAATTCGCAATTCACATTAAAAAATCACTTCCGTTTATCCATTGGGATTGTCCTGTGTACGCGGGTGCCGCCTCCTATAATAATAAAAATTAAGTGAAATTTTGATATTAATAATAAATAATAGTACTAAAAATAATAATAAATAAATGAATAAATAATAAACGGTAATAAAAGTGTAGGGAATCGCTTTTCCATACACTAGATCCTGTTCATAATAAAAATACACGAAAAATATCACACAAAAATTAAGGCACAACTAATTTCGACGCATATAAAACTAGTAACGCATGCATAATGAAACTATTCGTGTCTTTTTTTGGTTTTGGGTTGTATTTGGTATTTTGCAGTATTTTTTATTTTAAATAGGATCGATTTTCCAGAGGAAAGTGTTTCCTGTTTTATTTTATTCTTTCATTTCTGAGTACTTTATAGTAACTCGTCTGTCAGTTGAATATATACAAAATACATAAATAAATAAAGCTATCGGCTCTTTATTTAGTCAAATTGTAAATTTAACAATCTCACCCTTAGTTTCAGCTCCAAAGTTTCACTCGTAATAGTCTTTTGTCAGTTACAACTGTCAGCAAAAACATGGTGAATGGAGCTCTGTTTTATAGTTTAAATTATATTACGGATAATTAAACTCAATGTAACTTATCACATGTCTCAAACAGTTTTTTTCGAAAGGAACTTTTGCTGAGAGTAATGGAGGTGTACTCATTCATGGAATTCCGGAACGGTACACACAATGAATGGATATCATTTTTCCAATTACCTTTAAAAAAGAGCGATTGTTTTCAATATTTAATCAAACCTATTTTATTCTACGACACAAGAAAATGCGCAGGTCACAGAGTGTCACCGGTCATTTCACATCCATGGTCTCTAGTACTGACCAACAAAGATATCTATCTATAGAAAGCCACTACTTAGAAAAAAATCACTAAACGAAGAAGCGAAATAATCCAAAAGAAACCTGTTTCAGCTGAGGTTACTCTTTCTCAGTTTTTTAAGGATCATCCTTTCCAACGCATCAATAAATGCTGAGAAACTTCAAATGGTTCAATTAAGGAACGAAATTACGGACTTTTACACAATGGACGTTTTTCTTCCTCTTTCGAAACGCCATTTCCAGTGTACTTCACGTGCACAGTTTATCGCAGTTTGCGGGATTTTTTCACTCGGGCAACATCTGAAATTGCGCTGGAATAACAGTGGGAGATTCGCCAAGGATTTGGAGGGAGAGACGTTACTCATAATGCTGAAGCTCTACCAAATAATCGAAACGCATTTACGAGAATTTCATCCTTTTTCTCCGAGGGAATATTCTAAACTAATGCCTTACGAATATAAAATGGAAAGATGGAAAGGAAAAGTCGCAGTGATTAAAGGAGCCAGTTCCAGCATTGGTGCAGCTATTTCGAAAGAAATGGTGCACAATGGAATGAGAGTCGTTGGAATAGCTAGGAGACCCGAAAAGCTTCAGGTAAATGCCATCCTTAGACCTAATAGATCTTGCTATCTTCAAGCAAATCTCCATTTACGAGTACACCTGATTTTAATCCTTTTTCTTTCCCTACCGAACGTTTTTGAAAGCACAGACGATGAAATATATCTTCACGGATTTCATAAAATGTAACTTGTATTTCATGAGCGTAAAGTAATGGATTACTAAATATCAAACTATAAAATCTCACTTGATGGTATCTGGTTATCATTAAATTTATTTGAAAATTTAGTAAAAGTGTGAAAAAAGTGAAATTTAGCTAAAATATGTTAATACATATTATAATATGAATTAAATGTTTATACATATATAATATTAATATCAAAATAAATTTGATTATTAACCGGATATGTATAAAAATTTTACTTCGTGCTGCAGAAACTTGTCTCAATTGATTCCAAAGAAGATGCACATTCTGACACTATTGCTTGAATACGTCATGCACTTGGAAGAAATTGAATCGGTTTGGGTCTAACTGAAGTTTGTAAATAAGCGATGAGAAACGCATGGATCACTTGCTTGAATTTAGACGAAGAAATTGAAAATTCTAATTTTAGGAAAACTCCTCATGGATCTTCAATTTACCACCATATTTGTTAAAATAGTGACAAGAGTAATTTTTAACCCATAATACTGTAATTAAGAGAAAAGTCATTGTTTGAAATATAAAAAGTTGCAGTTTTCCTTAGGATTTATTAAAGTGCGCCCGGTTTTCACCATTAGATGCTTACTTGAGGAGCTTGAGGACTAAATTGGTCGAACAGGAGTAAAGCCTGTGGAAACTCACAAAACCTCACCTTTCATAAATAGCGATAGCAAATGGTTTCCGACCATATTTCAGTAGTTTTTATCTTGCCTTATAAACATATATTCGACGCAGGAAAATAACAAGCAAATGTGAATATTAAGACAGACGAAAAAGTTAAATGAAGTTAAAATAATTTTAAATGATAAGCATGCAATATTAAGATATTTCTAATATAATAGTCATTGATCGTGATTATTGGGTAATTTCAGGTGAGTGACATCATCCTCAGAGCAGCTGGAGACAGGTCGAAATATGAATTAAATCTTTAAACTATATTTACAAGGAAATCCAAGGAAGTTTATAAGAAATCGATTTCATTTAATAATGAAATTAACTGAAAGAAATAATGAATAAAAGATACTGAAGGAGTTCAGAAATCTCACATTTTCTCATCCAAGATATTCTTTATTAAAATTAATCTTGGTAAGCGATATTTGGTGGAATTCCATCTTCACAATAACACAAATTGATTATATTTGTACTTTTCCACAGCGGTTTTAATGTAGCACGACCGGGTTTCATCAAAACCGCTGTGGAAAAGTACAAATATAATCAATTTGTGTTATATTCTTTATTATTATGCATTCATTTACCCTACATAGAGTTAGTCTTTTCGGGGAGAATAGAGTATTAAAGACCACAAAAATTACTTCTAATACCTATCGTAGTGTTTCAAAGTTTGCATTGGCTACTTAAACATAATTGTTATAATTGTAAATCCTATTAAACTGAATTTGTTGAAAAATTTTTGTAGCAGTAAAAGTCAAAACATCCTTTCAAACGCCTTTAGCTGCCTTTAAGATATTAATTTTATTGCATTTTTTTAACGGTAAACGTTTTGAAATAGCTCCTGACATCTTTCAATAAATACTTTTCATGAAACAGACCGAGTATATTAATAAAACCAAAGATTAAATGGAAGTAAAAAGTCCTACGAGAGGAATCAGGACTAGGATCTTGCAAATCAATCTCATACCGTTTTCGGCAGAACTTTGTGCGATATATCTCAACATTAAAGAAGCACCGGACAAGTACAGGAACCGGGTCGAGTCCCATTCTCTTAGGACTTTTTCACTTCCGTTTATCCATTGGGATTGTCCTGTGTACGCGGGTGCCGCCTCCTATACTCCTTGTGAAAATAAATCATTGCTACGGAGTGATATTAACCTATTACTATTATTTCATCCCAAAAAAATGAGAGTTCTTTGAAAATATAAGTGTGCTATGGCGTGAGAGGGTTTCATAAATCCCCAGCAAATTCCCTCCGTTATTGCCATATTTCGATTGGTGAGAAAACAAGAAACAGCGCTTCATTTCGGTCGACGCGATCAGCGCCAAACATCCGGAAGGAGGGTTCGGAAGGCGTTGATTGCATGGAGTCCAGAGTATGAGGCCGAAAGGAGAAAAAGGAAGGCAGACAAGAGCCTGCGGGCCTTATAGACCACAATTTCCTCACATCGACAGAGTCATCTTCCGTCAATTTAAGGAAAACACGAGTTTTCTGGTGAGACAGAGACCTCTTCTTCAAAATCGCCCTCTTTCATTTTCCGTTTAGTCCCTCTACCACTTTTCCGCATCGCCTTCCTCCACATCTTTCTCTCTCCCCATACTTCTTCAGCCAAGAGACAAGATGGTCTTGGCACACACTCTCTGCATTTCGGGAGGGCAGGATGTTAACAGTCGATGGCCACCGGAGGGATGAGCAAACGAGAGCCCTCTCGTGGGAAGAAAATGGGTTATGGGGAGAGAAGGAAGAGGTGGTGGAAGTGAAGGGAATTTTTCATTTTTGCCCTCTTCCCTCTTCGATGATTTTTCCATTGCACATGAGTCAACGTACGGGGTAGTTTCTCATCCGGTTTACCGCAAAAGACTTTGGGTGCAACGTTTCCCAATTGTTTCCTAGATTTGTTAAAGAACGTTTCTTACTTAAGAAGAGGTTACTCTAAGTAGATTGATATTTATTGTGCAAAAGTCATTATAGGGTCACGACAAAGCCAAGAGGTATTAATAACGGATGACAAGCCACATTTACTTTTACTGGTCTTTCTAGACTGTACTGTGTCCGCAAACTACCAAATCAGGTTGCTTATTTCCTATCTTTTCCACGAGGTTGAGTTAAAATCATGGCCCTCGCTGGGAATCGAACCTGGGACAGCCATAAATTAAAAGCCTTATTCAACTGGCCATGTGGGAAGATAATATTATTAAACATTCCATGCCACAATATGCGTACTCTCTTAGTAAGCTCGACGCCAAGCACCTAAATTATAGTTGATTAAAACGATTGTAACCTTGACTGTCCTAATGTCCGAAGAGTGGCAAGCATGGGAAAAATTGTAGGTGACGTAAAGGTAAAACATAAATATAAATATGGAGCAACTGACGTACGATATTTATTCTGAATATGTAAAAACCACAGTGAACCAAGAATAATGTTTTATAATATAGTATAAATTGTTGTCCTAACTGAATTATAGCAAATAAAAACATTAACTTTAACTTAACTTGAATACCAGCAGAGAGTTGCCTTTTTGGAAGTAAGTTATATTTAATTATCCGTGGTGAGTCTTGGACTTCACCGTTATTTTAATTAATGGTAATCTCCTTCATGGATTTTCATGGTCGCATTCTCTAGTTACAAGTTTCAAAACGTGGTAAATATATTTTAAATATAAAAAAACATAAAAGATACATAATAACGTGATGAGACGACAAAACACTTTATTTTGACAACAATGGTCATTACTAATAGTTTTTCACAACCCCCTTCTTCTTAGTGTTTTCCTGCTTTGAAAATATTCTCCTAAGCTCTCGACTAAGATTTTTAGCGAAACATTTCTTTCTTCTTTTTTGTCTTTTTTGTTGAAATTAAATGAGTTAGATACAAGAGGGGACTTGATAATTCTAATCTCGCCCGCAATAAAGACGTTTCAATTCTATCCTGTTACGCTATTCCATCAAAATTTATTCTAGATTCAATCTCAAATTTACAATCAAGCAAACGAAGCCACGAATCTTTCAAATTTCTTGCGTTAATTGTTCTAAGGCTGAAAAATTACATTTATTCCGAATCATTTAATATCGATCAGTAATGAAAACTAACTGTACAAAACAAAAATTAGTGGTAAATAACAATCAAATGGTCTTTGGATACCCATATATTTAGAGGAAATTGATTGCTTTACTCTCGACTAAACAGGTTATAAGATGCCCAAGGTCTGTGAAGTGTTTCATACAATCAGCAAGATCATTATCGAATGATATGGAGACTGATATATTGATGGTGATGATATTCTTTTTCTTCATAACACAATGCTAGTGCATATTCATAATTACCGTATTATGTTATTTTTCTATATATACAGTCTCTCAGTAGTGTAGTTAATATTTAAGATACATTTCTCAACTTTCACATGAGAAAGATATTCCCTTTGCATCGGCGTGGGCGTTTATTGAATATGATTTATACAGAGGACTTCCTAATGTTTGGCTCAACGTTTTCATAAAAAAGCACTATAGAATATCAAATTGATTAGCGACGAAGTACTGCACCAAAGACGTTCTAATAGAAAGTCTCCACTTCACTTTGAAGCTGACAAATAACAGCTCATTTTCGGCTTTCTTCACCACCACCATCACGATCGGGAGAAAAAACTCACACGGTCCTAGAAAAATCAAAATTTACTTCGAGACATATCTATCGAACCACGAGAGAGTTTCAGCCGTGAGATCCTCCTCTCACGTCAATTGCGAGGGCGGCATCGCGAAAACCCGCCGTTTCACCAACTTACGACGATAAATTGGCGCTATTCTATCAGGAATTTCCTTCGCATTTTTCCTCCTGTGGAATCTCTCTGCAACACGGGAGTTCACCCGCGGAAAAAAAAAACCACACCGTTCCCCCGAAAGCGTAGACTTGCATCTTCTTGCGGAAGATTTCCCAGCGGCATCTCGGAAGAGGGCATTGGGAGAGAGGTCGAAAGTTCGGCTCTGCGGTCAAGATTGGAAGCGGAGGGCAGTATGAGGGCCAGGGAAGGGCGAAAAGGGCATCGAGGGAGGAAAAAAAGGGCGAACGGGGCGGATTGCGGTTTTCTACAGTCTGTGGAGGGGGGAATAGACTTGGAGGAAAGTGAGGAAGAAGAAACGGAGAAGAAAGGGACTGATAATGAGATGGGAGAGGAAGAAGATGAAGGGACTGATTGGGAAGTCGGAGAACAATGAGTTGCTCTTCCGTTCAGCTGAAATCTTTGACGTATATATCTAAGGGTTTATATAGGAATGTCCATTCGCTGTTGACGCGTTTCTTCGTTATTATGTAATAATTTACCGCAGTTTATATCAGAATTTACGCCTCCGTCGTGCGTCGAAAGAGGGATTGTATAGTGTTCTAAGCAATAGAATTCATTTACGTATGAAGTGCTATCCGATAAGCATTTAGGTTTGAAGTTTTGGTGCTCCAAAGACCTCAATAACGACGCAAGAATTCTGATGACGGGTCGTTACGTTTGATCACTAATCAAATCTTCGATATATGCAGTCACTATAAATACTTTGTAAATGGTGATTGCTAACAAAAATAATATCGATAGCTTTAGATGTGGGTTTAAAGTGGGCATTAATTATGTTCAAAAATACTTGAAGTCGGAGAACAACAACATTATATACGAATTATCAACACATAAGAAAAAAATCATGTTTTTCGTTCAATTTCACCTTCAGTATTTTCGATTTATTTGAAAAAAATAAACCTCAGAACAACGGATATAAACCGGCTCTTTCAATTATCCTTTGAAACGTAATAAAGGATTCTCTCTTGCGGAAAATGAAATTAGGTGCGTATGACATCGTTTAAAACAATACAAATAGTTCATATAATACAATAATTTTTGGTCGCACTCAATCCCTACATGCAGCCTAAGTAACGACAGGTATAAACAGACTGTACTATTAATTATATTGATTAAATTGGCATCTTTACTCTATGTTTAAAAAAATTTGAAATATAGCTGCTGTGTTACTGCACTGAACAAAATTGAAACGGTATGCTTATAATAATTACTCTTGTTCTCCCATCCTCAAACCCTCAAACATCATTACGTAATTTTGGAAATAAATGCATCTAATCATTGGTTTTTATGTAGAATATCCTCCACATATTTACCGTACAAAACGAAGCAGCAAATATCGTGAATAAAATTTGTTTACAAAATGAGATCATAGCACCCAAATAGTTTGCATTCTGTTTGTTTTTATTAAAATTCGCATTCATTATGACGATCTTGTGGATTAAGGCAGCGATATGAACAAATATTAAAACGAATTTTCTTTTCTTATAGGAACACAAATTATTTTTTTGCAAGAGCAAATTTCTAGAGATTTTTTTGCAAGGACAATGTCTTCCGGTTCGTTTTGGTTTGTGTAATAAATTGATAGAAGAACTATTATATCGATGTTTTCTACCTTGTGTTTGTGGAACGAATGCAGACATAAAAGATACTCTGTAGTTTCCACAAGAATTGACGAATTTGATTTTACGGAACAGTTGGGTGATTCTTTTCGGAACTACGAAGTATCTTTCTTTTTTCAAGAGCATTTTTTTGGCACAAACAACCAACGACAATTTATTTAATTTAATTTTTCATTTTTTTACTCGCATGTTATTAACTGAAATCGAATATATCGAACAAAACAAAATATTTCCGCAATTTGCTGATCGTGCTCAAGAGGAACCATACTGTACTGCACGTACCGAGGGCTAGACGTAACTCCAATATCGCTTTTTAAGCTGGTTAAAAATTGAAGGGATTTCATTGAAGATCGATTCTTATTGACCAGAAATCTTTAATCCTGCACCGTCATCCGTGTGTGTCCGACAGTCGGGGAAAAAGAGATGAAGGAAACATTGGAAAGGAGCATCTAAGAGAGGTCCCTGAGTAAGGGGGAAGACACAGAGGGAAGATGAAAGACGGACTATCGACAGGGAAGGAGCTATGGAGAGGAAGCAGGAGGGGGGTAAGGGCGAAAGGAGAGAAGAGAAAACGGAAGACGGTGGAGGAACTAAGGGATGAGGAAAGAAGAAATACCAAGGGGCAGATAAAGGCACGGATAGGAGAGAAAGGTACAGAGGTGAGGGCGGGTAGCAGTGTGACCAGGGACCCGGAAAAACGCCGGAGGAACCAATTTATAGTCGGACCCCTCTTTCTCCTTACGGTGACCTGGAGGATATACCTGGTCTCCTCTCACGGCTCCGTCTACAATTTCCGAAAACGCCACGAAAGCGGAAAGAATGAGAAATAGAGAAATGTGAACGGTTGAGAGGATGAAAGGGAAGAGGCGGTGTGGAGGTAAGGGATTACCCGGGAGAAAGAAAGTGAAATCCGAAAGAAAATGGAAGAATTCGAAGGAGGAGATTTTGCGGGGATGGAAAAAGATGTTCCCGGATGAGGTTCGGCGACTATTCTGTAAAAGTGGCTTGAAGGGGAAGCGTGGGATTGTTACCTCATCCGTTAATGCGGCAATCTCCTGTGGGATGGTTGCGGCGTCGGCGGGTAAGTAAATTTAAGTTATTTCCCGTTTCGTCTCGTCGAATGAAAAAATGTCCCTCGGAATGTCAGATTGAAGAAATGGAGGAAAAATATGAGATACCAATTCGAAGTTGGAGATAAAACTGATTTTTTCAGTGAGGGGAACTTAATTATAATTTTAAAGAATAACTTTGGAACGACACAGCCAAACGAGACCAGAATCATTGATGCCAATCTATTTTTGAAAATGTCACCAGATGCACCCTGAAAATAAGCTAAGAAGTTACTATGCTCCGAAAAAAAGTCCTTAAAAAGTAGTAAAAAAATAAAATAGCTTATATCCCTTCATATAAATTGAGTATTAGTACAGAAATTACAAAGTTAAATTTGTTGTATGACTATTGGAATTGAAAACTGTAACTGAACTGAAAATTCAACTGGAAGTAACTGAAAGAGATACTATTTTCATTTAAAATAAGTCTAACAGATTGTAGAATCTACTAACACGGTCTCGACTTTTTAGTATTTCTCTATTTTAAAGAATAAGGAAAAGAACACTTCTACGATTACCACGATAGTTTTTATTATGGATGACCTGAGGGGCCGTAACCTTGGTCGTATAATAAAAATGATTGTGGTAACGGTAGAAGTGTTCTTTTCCTTATTTTTCTAACAGATTATATTAAGAGCAGGAGTACAAGATGTTGCTGAATGAGAAATGAGGTCGCTATAGGAAGGAAACAGCCGCTATATTTAGCAACAAAATTGGTAAATTGGCAAATTTAGAACCCAGATATTTAAGCTTTTCGGCCAATTTCTAATTGAGCTATCTTACAGAACAGTCTCATGTATTTCATTCAGAATATTCGTTGTAGTAACGGAATTTTTAAAAGTGCCTCGATAGTTAAGGCTAGTCCGTACGTGCCATACCTTGCAGGTAATACCTACTAGGCTAACTGTAGGGTTAAGGATACTTTTTCATATAAGCAATGGGTGGCTCCGACATAGTAGCACCTGCTACAAGGAGAAACTGATACATGCCTAACAATCTAAAATAACGCTATTATGCTAGTCTTTAAGACCACATAATAAAAAATCATCTAGGAATCTAGGGAAAAAAATAAAGGAAAGGATTTTTCCCTGGATCATAATTTACCATGCTCAGTACTCAGAAGCACGGTAGAAAGTGAACTATATACTCTTGCATAGTTATACTAAAATAAATACATAAATATCTCCGTGATCGACACATTTAAGTTGAAATGTGACTGAAACAGATACCTCAAATAAAAAAAATCACAGAAAAGTAGGTTATAAAATAAACGAATCGTTAGTCTTAGCATAGTAGCCTCTATCCGAATGAGATAAAATCCCCGACAGTATTCACAGAGGGCTCCCGGATATCCAAATGGGTTGCGCGTTTGACTTCGGATAAAGCCGTCCCGGATGAGATTCTTGTTGATAACATATACAATACTACTGCCTCTGTTATGTGAAAGACCTTACCATTCCGTTGAAACTACTATATAAAAAAACTGGTGGAAGTGAACTTTTTTTACAATTTGGCCTATGAATACAGATAATCAAGAGAGACTCCTGGTAAATAAACATTTCTTTTTCTGACAGAATTATATTGTCGACTTCGGAAATGTTTCAAATGCTTCTCCCGACTGCATGCCTTTGCATTGTTTGGAGTTACTTTTATTGGAGAGGTAGTATTTTTCATATAAAAATAAAATCGGTAAATTGTGGTAAAACTGGTTTGCTTAACTGGCTAAGATATACTTTTTAGTAGGGCAGGCATTTCTGGAGGAAAAGAAAATAGAAACACCGTTGTGATTGTTAGATATATTCAGAGATAGTACGTGAGTTTAAAGAAGACTTCATGTCATGCGATCTTTCAGAAATGTATGTAGAATAAACGAGATAGGCTTGAAGGCAAACCGATGTACAACTCGCGTTTTCAACGAAAAGTTCACGATATTATTAAAGATAAGTAAAAATGTATGACTTATTGTTTACAACCACTTTTGGACACCAATAGGCAACTATAAAGTGTAATTGTAAAACTAGCTGAAGCTGCAATTCGCAATTCACATTAAAAAACTGGATTCGTCGCTCATTGGAATTATTTCTCAGTAAGCAGTGGTTGGGAATCTTGAATTCGATTATTAGTTTGGTAATTTTTAACGGAGTTTATGCAATTTATTATTCGACGCTACAAGTCACTACCATATGCAAAATTGTACCTGAAAATGTTCGTGATACATGTTCATTTAACGGGCGCTTGGCGTTAGAAGAAAAGATCAGATCACTTTAAGAAGTGGCGAAAAGTATCAAGCCGTTTTAGAAGTAGAGGGGGAGGCAATTTAGCGGAAAAATGAAAGAAGAGTGGCGATAGAAAAAGGGAAGAAAGAACAGCCGAAGGCGAAAAGCAGAGTAGGAGGGCGTAATAAGAACGGAGATGAAACATCAAGTCAATAAAAGGATGACGAAGGAGCGAATAATGGAGTCTAAAGAGAGATAAAGCCGTAGAAGAAGGCAGTTTGGGAAAAAGGACGAAGGACCCGAAGAAGATGAGAAATAATTTACGAAGGACGTGGAATAGACGACAAGAGAAGGGGCGAAAGCGATAGTCAATCGGAGCAGAAAGGGGAAGATATATGGAGAGTGAAGAAAGTGGTTAGAGTACACTTCAAATATATGTAGTGGGAATAGATATGCTTCAAATAAAGTAATAAAAGAAATACAAAACAAAATGGGAAAAAGAAAGAGTGGGCGTGAAAACTTTACTATATAACGTAGCATTATTAAATATACAGAGACAGTTCAAATCGGTACGTTATTGCAGACATCACAGTAGGAAATGAAAGTCTCTCTGCATTGTATCATTGAGAATTGTTTATGTACAATAGATTTATGAAAGTTATAAATGTAATCTGTATAAACCTTCCACTGTAACTACAACAAGTGGTACAGATAACATTCAGAAACGAAATTTTGGTAGCTCTGATTTCAATTCTAACGTTATGGAGTTAGTTACTTTTATTTTGACAACTGCATGTGTGTGTGCTATAAACATTTTCACAAAACGTAGTCGAAAATACTGTTAAACAACTAAGAAAGAATTTCACTAAGTTTTCGATTTGAATGCACTGAGATTCACAACATAAAGGAAGCCACAAATATTTGTTATTTCCTCATTACAAGTAACCTAGAGATTTCAAGTAGGTATAATGCTACGTATCATGGTGGAACTGAATATATAAAGGCCTTATTTTGCTTTTTTTAAGGAAGCTATCCCTTGTGTTCTGAAACACAAGGGATAGGTGCACTTACATACATTGTATTTTTTCTTTATTTATGATCTTATGAGCAGGCAGAATTTCAAGAGTCCGTATAGTATTTTTTAAATGCTTCGACATTTCGAAGTGCGGAGGTCATTTCGTACAAATGAGCCTCAACCGGGAATCGAACCCAGGACCACTTCTACCAAACGCGCGTACGCGCAGCTAATTTGGCTTTTCGGGAGCCCAATTAATAAAGAGGATATGGATAAGTTTGATAACGCTACCATGAGGCTATTATGGTAGAAAAACCCTAACCAGTAGAGAGAGAAAAAATGTTACGTACAGTTTCGCTGATCATAACTGAATATGCAACTTTGCTTAACAACCTTCAGTACAGTCATTCGTGTTTTCTTTGCCGATCATCAGCACTCTAATGCACAGGTGGGTCTACTCATACTCAGAAAATAAGAGAGATTGGAGTCATGCGCGAACAGCTTTCGCAACATGAGGCTCGGCGGGAAAATACTTCTCAGTTTCCTCACTTCAGTCATTTCCCCTCTCATGAGTTGTCATCGTGCAGGTTAACGTGAGTGATTTATGCCACCATAACTTGTACTACTACTAACGTATAAGATGGATAAACTGGTACAGCTAATTCAGGAAATTCTACGAGTATGTTCGCGCAAACCGGTGCGAATCAGTTGAATCCCACGACTATCACTAAACAGCAGTGATGGTATCGGTAGTGATATACTAATTCGGGCACCCGAATAGCCAAGTGGGCAACGCTTTTGACTTCGGTGAAAGTGGTCCCGAGTTCGATTCCCGGTGGTAGTCCACGTGCGAAATGACCTAAGCAGTCGAAACAATTTTAACAATACTACTACCATTAATAAATACATCCATACTACTAAATAGTGAATATGTAATTTGATCTAAGTGTTGCTATTAGTTGTATAGAATTTTCAAGACGAGCTGACTTTGTGAAGCCAGCAGTTCACTGCACCGAATGAAAGTAATATTTCGGGAGATTTCCGCGTGGTGATTCTCTAAGCGTAAAAAAGGTATATGAGCGGCGGAAGAGAACGAAAAGGGAAATTGAAGATAAAGGAAAATTGCGAGGGGCATAAAGAAGGGTAAGTAGCGATAAAAAGAGGATAACGGGGCGAGAGATAGGAAATGGAAGAATGAGAAAGAGGAAAATCGAGGAGAAATATGAAATAGGGAAGTGATGTAAGGCAAGGGAAGTAATGAAATAAAAAGGATGGTGGGGAGGAGGAGCGCGTTGTTTGGAAGAGGTGACAATATGAAAGGACAGTCGGATGTGGTTCCGGGGATTGCCGCCATAGGGGAGAGAAAAAAAGGGAGCCATCTTTGGGGGAAAAAGGGGAAGACGGCAAAAAATGACGTGAGAATCAATCGTTGAGGTCAATCAAAAGAGAGGCGTGAGTTCCGTGGTGCGGAGACAGATGTGCTGCGGTTTGTCTTCTTCGACTCTTTCCCTGCGAAAGACGTTTTCCAAGATTGAAAAGAATGCCTGGAAATCAGGTCTCCAAGTTGTACCTCCAAACATCCCTTCCCTGGAACTGCTTCATGCTTGGTTCCTTCTAAGAGTGCGAAAAATACTTGTTTACTGGAATGCCCTCCTAAAAGTAATTTAGTCAACTTACAAGCAATTCTGAACTGTCGAGGACCAATGAATTATTCAATTGAATCAGCCTTTTCTCATTGAAACCTTAATTGAAATAGCTGAAAAAATTTAACAATATTGTAGAAACCAGATTACACAAAAGCGAGTGACACGAAAATATCTGTTGACAAGAAACACAGTATGAGTCCGTTCCGTCTCCTATAACTTAAAACGTACATTGAGTGGTTTAATGCTGAACGGGGAACACGAAATAACAATTCACACGAATTTTATCCACTGACTTTTTCAAAATCATCAGTAGGTAAAATATTCCACGAAATTCAGATACCACGAAACAATAGGAGTAGTACTATTAAAAGTGCTTCGTCAGCTAAGATCATTTTACACTTGGGCCCCCACCGGGAATCGAACCCAGAAGTGCTTTCACCGAAATCGATTGCGTTACCCACAAGGCTATCCGAAGGCGCACGAAAGCAGTAATTATGGTAATATTTCAATCAGAGTAAAAATTTAATTCTATGTTTTAAATTAAATTTAAATTTTCTTCATAAGTTTTACTATTACATTACTAACAGCTGAGTTATCAAATTTAATTTATAGGTAAATCTTATTTCATATATATACAAGTATGACGTTTTCAATACGAGATATATATTTCGGTGGAACTCAAAGTGGCTGGTTGCGTTAGCCCAGAATCTGAAGTATAGGTTGATTCTCTACATTTCGAATTAACTGATTACCATTGTGATTGGTATTTTCATCGTGAGAATCATAATGGCATTTTTTGTGAAAATCTATGAGAAACGTGGATCGTAAGAAAGGATGATATAAAGAATAGGAGTTCTTTGAGATGTGGATGTGGAAAAGAATTGAATATACTAGGGTTGACAGAAAAACAAATGCGAAACTGCCAGAGATCGAGGGAGAAGGAAGAGTTGCGGAAAAAGGAATATAGCGATGGCAGAGAAAATGGGTGGGTCGAATATAAAGTAATATTCATTGCCCAATAGTGCAATGGAAAGTGGGTAAACTAATATTAAAATATAGTAGGAGAAAGGCAAGTGATGTTTGGTGATACGATGACCGGAATAAGTTATCAAAAGGGAATTTTAAATAACGTTTTAGGTTAGGTACATGGAACTGTCGTAGTTAAAGGACAAAATGTATTGAAGATATTAGGAGTAAATATTGCACCCTCATAATGTACCTACTCAAAATAATTATATTTATGTTGGTCTCTTGAATAGCGAAATGGATAGTGCGTTCGTGGTCGGTGAAAGCGGTCCCGGGCTCGATTCCCATATAGCGCCTATAAGTTCGAACTGATCTAGCTGTCGAAACACTCTAAAAAAACTATTTCTAAACTTATAACTTTGAAAGTTCAAAGAGTTTCCGTGAGCCACTAAATAGGATAGTATAATTTTAAAAGATGTAACATATTGCCATAAAACCTTCCGATAATAGATATCATTCAGGGAAACGATAGAATTACGATTGAACCGTTTTCATATCACAGCATGCAGGTACGCTAACTTACATTAATTTTGATTATATAGCGGTTCGGTGGAAAACATTTTGCCTATTTCAAAAAGAACCTGATGACGAAAAAGAAATTTGTTTCTGGTAAATTCTCCAATAATAAAAATACACTGAACTTCATAAAGTGATGCTTTACGTAAATATTAGTGAATTAGCTTTAAATCTCACCCTTCCATTTTGCCATAAGAGTAGGACTTGAAGTAGACTTGAAGGAATAAGCTTAAAAGTAATTACTCGGCATATTTACGAAAAGAAAAATTGAATCAACTCACGCTGTCATAACCAATGAAATTTTCCGTCCATCATTGCAGACGTAATTCGCACAATTCCATTGAAAAAACTCCACATTTTCCGTTCATACGCGAAATTTAAAGGCGGGAGAGACGCTTGAAGACGCCATCAAAAGACGACAAAGTTAACGCTCGACTTTTTATTTAGCGCCTCGGGAAGAAAACTAAGTGACGCAGCTGCAGCTCTCTGCATCTCATTGCCTCCTCAACTCTTCACCGCGCGAAAATTCCGGAGTGGATAAAAATAAACCCTGCGATAAACTTCGGCGAAGTGTGGGACGCACTCGACGAGACACACCACCAAGACGGCGGCCAAACACACAGAGTTTCACTCTTCTTTCCCATTTTCATACCGCCGTTTTTACCCTAATGTCTGTGAGACAGTGCAAAGTTGGACTCGCGGAATATTTCCCGAGCTTTATGGGTCCGAGTAGACGCTGGAATCCGGCGACGTTGTGACCGCAGATAGGACGTCATCTCATATGCGGCCCGCGGACTAAAAACGAGCTTCTGCTCAAGGCACGCCGCGGTATTTCTCGGAAAAAGGGAGAAACGAGATCCTGACAGTATTCGCCTATCTCCCGTGTCTGACTCGCCGTCGCTGATTTATGGCCGTTGCCGGAGACTTCTCCCAGAATGCACTTTGGTGTTTTTTAGTCTGCCGTCTCCTGAGGGAATGGGGTGTTTCGGCGTTTTCCCTTCCACTTTTTAACCGCTGGACTATGTGAGGCGATGTTTAGAATCAGTAAAAAATTATATTATGGTTCAATGCACTGCGAGTCAAAGGCTATGTTCCTGATTTCCATTTCATATTTATTACGAATGCCGAAAAAGCCATACCAAATTTTTAAACCAAACCAAAGTCGCAGGACAGAGAGGTTACGGCCTGACTCAATAACCATAATTGAAGGATAAATATTAAAACTATGCATAATAATGATTTCGTAATGCTATAAATGTAGAGATAATGTGGTTTATTTATTTTAAATGGAATTAAGGCATGCAGAACTTCACTAAATAATGAACCTGATTCCGAGCTTTTACTTTGCAGTCCGACGCTGTTAGGAGTCGATATTTTTATTATGCAAGTGTTTTGCATATGATATTCCACAACTGCATGGCCTTCGGCATTCTTCGGTGTAAGCTCTAAGAGGATCTTTTAATCCAAAAGGGTTTTCAAGCGTAATACAGTCGTAAAAAAATTCTTGTTACGAACGAGTCTGCTATACATGAAACGATTCAGCAACTACCACGCCGTGACAAAATAAACCTTAGAATGCATGAAAATGGATGCGGACTGAACATTTAAACGCATATTAAACTTAAGAGGGCGTAAATCTCAGATAAGGACCCTTACGGTCGCAACAATTACGCTTTTTCAAGTCCGAAATTTCACATTGAACCTCAAGAGCGGTACTTTTCTATTGAGTTTAACGGACATGCACGTATTTAAACCTCGAAACAATTTGTACAATCTTTCTACGCCTAATAATATGTTATTAATCACATAATATTTTATTGTTGATTGACGAAACTGATTTCAAAGAACACACAGGCCTTCTTCGTACTTGTTCTTAAGGAACGCAGTATGGTTAACATAATTGCTCCAATTTCATTTAATTGGAACTCTTACAAAACTAGAAATCAAAAAATATTTTGAATTCGTGTATACCATAACCTATTGGAGCAAAATTCCGAGAAAAAATATGAGCAAAGACACATCACATCCTTGAGTGTGCAATCATTATGTTTAAGTTAAAGTATCTGGCGTATCTAATTGTTCTGGTACATACGATAGCTCAATCGGCTCAGCAGTCACCCGGAAAGTGAAAGATCCGGCTTCGAGCACCGGTCCTGTCATACTTTTTTCATGCCTGCTTCTCCATGGGAATACTCCTAGGGGCACACTTGCGCAATGTGTTATGTTACCTTCCCCCCTTTCCATGTGTTAAGATATCCCATTAGGCGGTGATTTCTTTCTGTTGGGGATCGCTAAGGATTTCCCTCTTGTGCTATCCAACGTCAACTTTCCTTCGGTATCTTTCCTTGTGACCGCTGACCAAAGCTGTATACTCTACTCTTTTCGGTAAATGTCCGTATAAGCCTTCCGACCTGGGTAACTTGGGCCACCCGTCGCCTCCGAACAGATGACAGTCGAGATGCGCAGCTCGCAGGGATTTTAGCGCTGTTTGGGTCGGAAAAGAAGCGGGAGAGACGGTTTCGGGGCCATAAATAAGAGTTAATGAAATTACGAGTGAAATGTATCTTCCGAGTTAAACTGGATTGCGAGTGAAGATAAGGAAGGCTTATAGTGGTCGGATTTTTATAGCCGGGGGTCTCTAATTTACGGGGTTTTCCTCTACCGTGCATTCAATTATGCATTTCAAAAGAATATCCGAATAGATTCCCCGAATATGCATAATAAAAAGGTGGAATTGAATTATTTCCCCCTTAAACCCGCAAATTGGCGCACAATTAGACTTAAAGTTTTAAGGAGGAAACTGAGGTACGTTTTTCCTCGATTAGAAAGAAACCTTATTCCAGGAAAAGAAGCTAATTTTCAGCTCTTAACATCATGTCATTCCTTTTACGAAAGAATTCGTGCATATACTTATTTCTAGTTTATTATCTTTGATAATTTAAATATCATCATAAAATTATTGTCGTCAAAGAAGATGAAAAGTAGACAACCATAGCTTGATATAAAAGTTAGTAAATGATAACCGTTTATATCCACTCGAAAATTTCAGCGGAATTTAGTAATATAGATAAATATCTACCACGGCTATAATCTCAATGAGCTAAGAAGAAAGTAACCATAACCATCCTTAATATTAACAAACTTACCTCAAGATTACAGAAATCTGAGCCTATGGATAGGCATGTATGTAACGCGTTCAACTGCGGTGAAAGTAATCCTGGGTTTGATTCCCGGTGGGGGTTCATGTGCGAAGTAACCTGAGCTGCCGAAGCACTTTTAAAATTACTACTTCTACCGAAATCTATAATAATTTTCCTAGATTGTCGATTGACCCACTTCAAGAGAGAAGATTTTGTTCGCTTACTCCATCTCATAAGTAAGCGAATTTATAGATGAACTCAAATTCAATGGATTTTCCCAAATCCAATTTCATTTTTATATTTAGAAGAAGCAATTTTTAAATGTCATTCAAATATGATACCTCAGAGGGAGGACAAACTCAATACGTGAATTCTTGGAAAACGGGTAAGTGTGACTTTGCGCAAGATGGTGCGCACCCAGGAAAACCCAAGGAAGAATGGACTTGAAAAAAGTCTGACGGGACCGGGAATCGAACCCGGGTCTCCCAATTGCCGGTCGGGTGCTCTGTCCGTTGAACTATCCCGGCAGAACATTTCTCCAAGCCATTCGGGAGACTTTATGGGCAAGGACTTAGTTATTTCGTCCACATAGTGGCATCGTTCGCGTCGCGGCTTCATAGGAGCACCGGTCCCGGTCAGACTTTTTTGAAGTCCATTCTTCCTTGGGACGTGAATTCTTCTCTACTTGTCAGCCATTCGATGTCTAATTACAAAATAACTGTAAAGCAATGACTTTTTAAATACATTAAAAGGTGTTGGGCATTTTTGTGATACCTTTAGAAATTTTTTATGTTCATACATTTATAGCAGGACTCGAACATAATCAACTCGATATGAAAAATATTCCCGGAGCCAATGAAGCGAAAATAATTTCTCTTAGTTCGCTGATAAAGCTTTACTGACAAAAGAAAACATTTGATTAGTAGTGAAGCTCCAGTTTCCAATTAGGTACTTAAAACACATTGAACAATCAAAGACACGTTTTTTTTTTTGTTTTCCTCAACGTCTCATTTGAGTCACCTTTAATCATTATCCGATTACGCGCCATGTTTCTAGTTCCTAAGTAGGCAGAAAACGTTGAGCACAATCCCGAGTGATAACCTCTATTCCATTCAGTTCATCCATACAATGACCGCAAGTATTTCGATACATAAGGTTCAAAGCTGCTCAAAAAACACGGCGTTCGGAGCGCCCGAATATGAGACCCCATTCAGAAAAATCACCCCCATAACGAGAAAATATTAAAACAAGTCATCTGCTTCCCTTTCAGCAAATGGCACCAACAAAGAAAGGAAAACTTTCCATTGCCGCTGCAGACGGTGAGAATTCCACACATCAAGTTAGAGTGCGCGGGTGGACTTGAAATGGCGGGAGACGGGGTAAGGAAAGGGGCGGGAGGAAGGAGAGGGTGAGAGGAACAAGTGGAAAAGAGAGAGAAAAAGGTAAGCGCGGATGGAAAAAACCCGGGGAAACATAAAAATGCGGAGAATTTCGCAAAGGGTGTAAAAAAACAACCTAATGAGGGCGGAGGCTCAGAAAAAATAAATAACGGAGCTGCGAGAGGGTAGAGGTTTGAATTCCGTGCTTTTGCCCGTTAATTATCTGCGGAATTCCTCGTTAGATCTTGCCCATCTCTAGTTCTCTTCCCAACAGCTCCTTATCGTCTTCTGCCCCACTCTTACACAAGCCGGCCTCCTTCATCTCCGCACCACTTCCCATTATTCTCCGCTATTCTTTTCCTCAAAGCTTCATAACACCCTCTCCAACGTACGTTCCCTATCCACCGCTGTGTAATGTTTTCTAAGCACACGGACCTCATTGCCCTTTACGGCACGCCAGGAGTGTTTAATGACATATTCTCACCGATTGTATTTCCCTCGATTTTTTCTTTTTTAATTTAAAGCTGTGTGCTCTTAATAACGTGAGATTGTTTTTCTCAGAATAATAGGAAGGAAAACATTCGTCATTCGAGATAAACGAATTAATTCAAGCAGTAGATTGACGAGTAAATTACGAAAATCTGTGAAGTAGCAAATTGAAAAGGGGAAAAGTAGCTAGCACTTCAACTTAATGTTACCAACCGACTCTCTTTCCTCGTAAAGTCTAACAAAGGGAGAATATTTCCATACACCTTCTTCCTCTATATTTCTGCACTTATTCTAAATTATATCTTCGAAGGTTTGAGAGTTTGGTTGATAATACTCAGGTCAGTTCTTAAGTTGAATAAAAAAAATTCTAATCATGTTCATGAATTAATAATCAATAGTTGAACCAATTATACAATCAATAGTAGAGGACATCACTCTGTGGAATTCTATCAGGTAGAAATAAAAAAACAGTGTGTAAAAGCTCCAAAGTATATTTCCTAAACACGACTGTTTTCCACTATTACATAGTCATGATGATGACATGTTTTAGTTGAAACTGGTCCTGTTGAGGAAATACATTTTATGGAATTTTTTCAGTATTTTTTAAATTTTCTTTTAATTTTTGTTTTTTATTTCTACCCGAAACAATTAATTAGCTATTTACTTCTGAAGCCGTGAAATCTTTACATTAATTTTATATTATGATTCTTTAACGTAAAAAGGAGTTCTAGAGTCATACAGGTTTCCTATCAAGAAAACAGTAATACCAAGCTCAAATTATGTGAGCTGAAAATTAGCAAGAATTTCTGCTGAATTCAAAGCCAGTATATTTAACTATTATATGACTAAATACCAATAATTTCAGAATAAACTCACATATCTGTCTCTTATGCATAGTGAATTAACGTAATAAAAGCCTAAACCTAAGAGATTCTACCATGCTTAGCATTAGGATCGGTAGAATTAGACGTTGAATGGATTTCTAAACAATTCATTTTTCTCATCCTATTACAGGGAAGCACCTTATCATTGAGAGAAAGGTTAAGAAACATACGGGAAGTATTAAAGGTCATATATATCATCGAGGATAATATATCATACGTAGAGAGAGAATACAGAGAAAGAGGGTCAGGGGCTCCAAACCTTTTTGACTTCCGCACTTAATTGCTTTAAGTTCACGTACCTCGAACCCCTATACATAATGATGAGGAATAAATTTAAAAGTGTACAATACACAATCGGACCGAAACAGTACGAAAATCAGAATATCCCCGATATGTTACAAACACAACTACGTAATTCCGGAATGCTTTTATAGAATAATACTCTAAATTAGTAGGGCTCGCGGATAGCCAAGTGATTGAAAGCGGTCCCGGGTTCGATTCCCGGTGGGGGTCTACGTACGAAATTACCTTATCTGTCGAAGCACTTTTAACAATACCACTACTTATAATTTAGCTAATATCTACAGTGACCCCTGTTCGTATCTCCATTTACTCAATTTTGGAATTTCTGCAGTAACGTAAGAACGAAGTTTAAGAAATGACAGGTAAAAATGATAGTTCACAATATCTAAACGTTCACGCTTCTTTGTAACTTATGAAAGACTCGACATTCAAAAGATATCCGAAGGCTTTCTCATCCCCAGCGCTCGCATCCTTTCAGATATTATATACCCAACAAAAGAAAGCCGAGCAAGCAAACATCTCTCACATGACTCTGCATATCCCCTCCAAAATATATGCACCGCGCACTCGGCCCTTTTAAGAGACTCCCCTCGCTGCGCCTGAATATCAAAATATATTGGTTACGTTTGTGTGAGAAACACCGTGGAGAAAGGAGCGGGGCAGGGGGACCGCTATCTGCGGAGGGGGAGATGTGGCCCTTGGCAACTCCTCCAGGGCTCGCCCTAAACAAAAGCCGGGCATCGGTGGGGATGAAGAGGATATCGGGGGAGCAAGGGGTTGGTTAATAGCGATACGTGGCAAATGGTCCGACGCAAGATTTGGTGGCGGAGGCAGCAGAAGGGACTGGGATTAATGACTCTCCTCTTTCCCCTTCCGTTTTGCCGATTCCTTCAAAAAATCCCTTCGTTTTGGCGCGTTTCATTTCCCATCCCCCGACACAACAGCGGCGGTTAAAAAAGAAGAGGGATCCACTCTCCCTTGACCGCTCCTTCCTCTTCGAACGATGATATCTCCCGCAAAAATCTGTCGAGATGGAATTTTTCACTTCCCGACTCGGATTGATGCTCGTCCTTATTGAATATCGGGCGGAATCTTTCTCGCCGGGGCCGAAACAAATTTGTAGTTGTTGGATTAAATAACGACGCGCGCTTTGATTGATAGTGAGCGTTTCGTCGGCCTTTACGAACTGATTCTCTGAATAATACATGTAGTTTCATCTGCTCGGGAATGTGTCGTTCTTATTGGCGCCGAAAGATATATCATTCGGATCTCTTCGGCGTAAAGGGGCTGAGTCAAGCGATGATGATGTGCCATTAATATCGCTATAAATGTTCGAGTGGATGTATTTCGAATGCAAACAAACGAGAGTACTGCTGAATGCTATAAGCGCGTAAAATAAATTGAAGTGAGGGATGAAGTTCCAGAGTTTCACCCGAGAAATGGTACACTCGAAGACTTTTCACCCAGAGACATTTCACCCCAAGATTATTACTCACAGGTTTTCCACCCCAGAATCGGTTCACTAAAGAGATATTTCGCCCAAAGAATACTAAACTCAATGGAGATTTAACCAAATGGTTAAAAAAAGGAGTTGATTATAAACGTCATGATACCGTAAGAAGGACGATAATTACTCTTATATTACACATACAGTCAATTAACACCTTAAGATGCACATATTACAACGTAAATCAAAAACTCGATAACTTATTCCGGTAGTTACAGAAAAGGAACCCACCTGAACCATCGGATTCCTTTCCTGTAATTACTCTGCAATCAGTGGGCATTCTTCTCTTATTCCGGTGGTGTTAATTGGTGCAGGTTGGTAATGGTTCAACTGTAAACGGAAGGTTGCGGTCATACTATACACTAAATTTTCAGTATTTTTTATGCCTAAATTCCCTTCAGAATGTGTCTACTGCTTGTGTGACCACCACCATTTAATTTAAGGTGATTGTAATAGTTTTAATTTGCTACATTTTTGATAAGTATGTATTTAAGAAAAAAAGTTGAATTTATTTTATTTTTACATCGGCTTACATTACTACATCGGCTTATTCATAGTTTTTTCGCTCTTTAAAATACCATTTAGTGAAATATCCTCCGGGTAAAATATCACTTGGCGAACCGAGTCTTGGATGACAAATCCTTGGGTGAAAATCTCGAATAGTATCTTATGATAATGTCTCTGGGTTAAACGTCTCCTGGGTATAACATCCCTCGGGTGAAACACTTTGAGTGAAAAGTACTAATACCAGGAGTGGTGCCTTTAAATTTAAATTAAATTAATAATAGCCTTTATATTTAAATTAATTGTTTTAATAATTAATTGCTTTAATAATACGTTCTTTTTGAATTATCATAAACCAATAAATATTTTAGAAAATTCAAATTGTACACACCAATTAGAACGGGTAAATCACCTGACTTAATTAGATGTACGGGTAAATTACCTGACTCCTCATCCTTTTTAGTAAGCCTCATACCACCTCATAAATTTCGACTGTTAACGATGTATGGGTTGAGGATCCAAGCTGCCTTCTGACTCATTACTTTACAGACACGCGAACCGGGTGGAAAGAGTTAAAATCCTTGGACAACTATCGAAAGCATTTATATCGATCTGTTTGTTTTTAGGAACAAGGAAAGGTGAATAACATAGCACTAAAAGCAGGTAGGCTGAATCGCAAGGATAAACTGGCGTGAAAAATAGTGGCCTTGACTGGGACTCGAGCGCGGGTCTCCTATTTTTGGGACAAGTATTCTCACTACTGAATTACTATACCACGTCTCTTCCTCACTGTTATCGGAATGCTCTGTGAGCAAGACTTCCTCATGATGTCACAAACTACCTACTAGGGCAGTCACTACTTGTAGGGTACCTAAAGGGTAGTCAATATTTTTCACACCCGTTTCTTCTTGTTTTCAATTCAGTGTTAATCTAAATATTATTTGCATTATTATACTTAAACAACCCATTGATACAGAGCAAATCATCGCGTAAATGCCCACCAATCATCTGAATGGGCGTATTAGACCCGTCAGAATTAAGTGACCCCCCGCGAATCAATAGCGGAAAACCTGAGAGAAAGATATTCGGGAAAATGAAAAGCGGCCGCAGACGAAAGGCAGAATCCCTGGTTGCAGTATGAAAAGCGGCGCCCGTTAGCCATTTCGATGGGCTGTCCAATCTCTTACGTGACTTCCCCTCAGCCACTCTTTCCCCCTACCGACCTTTCTCTCCCTATTTTCCACCTCGTTCCCAACCTTCCTATTTCAAACCCCAGACGCAAAACAACCCCTTTTTTCCCGACAGGCGCAGAATTCATCCCCCAGGACTCTGCCCCCGCCTCCGCCCAACTCCCTTCTTCTCCCTAAATAACCTCGTGATTTAGGATGCCGTCGACTCGTATGCAAGGAGGATAGGGGGCGGCTTGCCACGAGAGACGCGGGAGAAGGGTTGACAGTAGAAGGGAGGGGTGTTGGGGAATGGAATGGGGATAAGGGAAATTCACGAAGACGGAGGAGGAAAATAGGCTGAGGAATTCCCTGTCGAGCAAGTGCCTGATCTGGATTCCAATGTTTCGATGTCTCACTCGTATTTACTTTAAACCTTTGCATGCGTCGAAACGCTTTGCGGATTACGTAGACGCCCGCGATATGGTCTAAATCGGCGTTGAGCAAACGTTTGAGGCCGATGACCCGAATCTGCATTTCAAAAGGATAAAATAATGATTTATTCAGTATTTATTTTAATTACATTGTTACCACTGACTTGCATGTTACCCTAAAATTCTTTAAAGGTCTACCCCTGCCACACGCCGAAAGGCGGCTTGCAGGGAATTTATGTAGTATGTATTCATGTACATGAAAATGTTTTCTATATCTCGGCCTAATTTTTGTAGAGGACATTGCTTTTAATGTGTTTCTGGTAAGTGAGTAATCTGAGCTGCTTTATGTCGTAGTAGTAGTATTATTGTTAAAAGTGCTTCGACAGCTGAGGTCATTTCGCACGTAGGCTCCGACCGGGAATCGAACCCAGGACCGCATTCACCGAATTCGAACGCTTTGCCCTCTTGGCTATCTGGGAGCCCCTGCCTTCTGTCTTTGTTTCTTTATTTTATGAGAATTTTACAGTAGCTTTATAGTACACTTCCATTCTATCGGCAGAAGCTTCATCGGCAAGAATGAGATATAGGATAATTGCGTGCTAACATAAAAAGACATTCAACTAACCAAGCATTAACTTTGAGGATCAACATTCGTCAAGAGGAACTTACGCCTATTTCCTCACTTTACGCCTTATTTTCTCACGCTCCCTGAATTATACTATGATCAACAATGTGTATTATTAACAACATATCAATAATGTGTATTATATTTTATTTCATTAATTTAAAACTGAAGGGTACTATTTTACACTTTGGCAGTGGCGATGTTAACCAAATCTACGATTGAATTACACTTAATGGAGAGAATATTTACAATCTTCTACACATAAGAATAAATGTAATACAGTTAAATGAATCCGAAAGAATAAAATTACCAACATAATTTCCATTCCTTTTTTCTAAATAATGAAGGTTTAACACAAGTTTTTATTTTGGGATGATTTGAAAATACTGGCTAGTAAGCTTCATAAGTCAAACCTTGACTCATGAAAACTGCACGGCGAATGGTCAAAATTGCATTTTCACTAATAAGACGAGCATTTCTAAACAAGCATATCCCTCAGGAACATGTACGAAAATTTGGCTTGAGATTTTCGTATCTCTCTCAAATTTGTTATCCGAAAAATAATTTTTTTAAAGTTCCTGAAAGTAACAAAGTTACGAATAAACGGTTTGATGATTCCATATTCCAATACTTTGCGATATGTAATTTTTATATTCAGTTTATCTGTAGGTTTATAAACGAAAGCTCGATCCCTCTTAATGCTATACATACTATGTATACATTATAGTACATTACTCATTATAGTAAATAGTACATAACAGTACATTACATATTATTACATTAAAATACAACATGCGAATACTCGAGTATGAGACTACGCTTGGTAAATGAGATTCAAATATTTATACAGCGAAACTCGAACTGTCACCTAACACGGGATTAAATTTGATCATTCGTAAATAAATTTAAAAATGAGAATAAATCTGGTTGATAAAATGTTACAATTTTATTTTAATAGATTGCATCCGTTATAATCGCAAAGATTTGTCATATTTTCTATGGTGGGTAAAAGGTAAGAAGTCGAATCTCCACAACTGTTCCGGAAAACAGAGATTTATATATATGTGCGGATGTTGGTATCAACCAGAAATTGATATTATCAGTTAGCACCTGATAGTAAACAGAACACTGTCAAAGCAAAAATCTGATTATTTTCTATACGAATAATGGTTATAGTTTGGAATACTAAATATTAATCCAATTTAAAATATTAGGTAAAACCTAAAACACGGACGTCGTAGACCTATGTTCTCTGACGAAAATAGACTTTTGAGGGAGAAAAATACCCTCTGAATGAATGTTACTTATGAGGTTAAAGACTCAATCGATTACTTAAAAGAGGTAATGATTTTATGTGCGAGAAACAGAATGAAATGCTCTCAAACGCAAACAATCGTGCAACCATACCCTTTTCGATACTTCTCATTCAGCCTACTCTGTATAATCAACCGTTGGAGGAGTCCGAAATCAGTGATATACAGAAGACATATTGCCACAGACGGAGGAAGGAAATGTTCCGGGAAGAACATGGGAATCTCCGATGGAACTATTTATCCCTTCAAATGGCGAAGAAGCGGTTGTCCATCGATTTGACGTCACTTAAAGACCATCGCATGCCTTCCCCGAACAAGACAAAGGTCCCTTGTTGCTATGATATACGACTGACACAGTATCCCATGTTTCCCAAACCATTGCAAATCGCATTTGCATATTCACAGAGGGAGACGACAGTTTGCGGGAAGGAACAGTCGAAGAGACAATCGTATATTCCGATGATTTACTCCAATTGAAAATTAAGTGATGAATTTCAGCTCTCAACACTTCAAGCTCTGGAAATTATAAAAAAACGCCGTACACCGTGCATAATTAGACGGAGATGCTATCACTTCGCTATAGTAATATGACCTCCATGATTATTAACCACCTGACCATACTGTTGTGACGAATCTGAAGAATGATTTATCACTCGAATAAAAATTATGTAGTCACTTTATGCAGTCATTCGTATTCACTAATTCATAGGTAAGGTAATAATATATTTTTCTATAAGGTAATAATATATTTTTCTATAAGGTAATAATATATTTTTCTCAACTCGAATTTATTAGTACTCAAAATATAACATGCTACTACTGTACACACGAGTACATATTTTATCATGTGAGATTAAAAATATTATTTAAGGTGCAGAGGCTTGCCAGAAAAAAATACATCTAGAGAATGATCCAATTTAGCATGTTAATTACGTTTTTAACTAAGCTTTTCCTGAAAGCTCATATCAGTCTGTAAATCATCCAAATCGTAGGGGGATCCTCAAAACCCTCTTTTTAACCTATTTAGAAAAATGAAGCTAAACAGGCAGGATGAGAAAGTTTTCCCTCGCTGAGTCAGAATACTATGAGTTTAAATACTTCACGCATAAACTGCACAAATATCCAATGAACAACTGTTTGTACCTGATAATGGCTGTAAGGTAGAAACCGGTCACTTAATAAAATCGTGTGGAAAATAAGAAGTTCATTGTTTCTCATTTATTAAATGGTGTTCCACTTAGTAGGGTCCAATCATATTGACAGGTTATATATTTAAAAATGTATAACCTTTATACTACCGCAGCCATGGAAAACAAATTTTAAACGTAAAAGAAAGATACATTTTCTTTTATACTGTGCCTGGTAATTCACATTGAGTTCATCATAATACACCAACAGCAACTCGTGAGTAGTTCAAAAGCGTCGTTAATTGTATAAGCTATAATTGTTTGCCCGTGCTTATTACGTATGGGTAGGTATGAAATCGAATTATCTATAGCACATTATTTGACTGGGAAATTGAAAAGAATCGGGTTTACCTTGCGGATAACGGTAATCTGCATGTAGGACCTCATCTCACTAAATTACCATTCCAAGAATACATTGGAAAGGTCTCTTGTATAGCAAAATTTCGTCGTACAACTGGCTACTTTGACGGGGTGCATTGAAGCAATCCTTCATATTCCATTTCCATTCTAAGATTTATGTATATAAATGTTGAAAGATTCGCGTAAAATCAAATGATGCTCAAAGCCGTTCTCTGTCTTTCAAAATCTTTGCATTCTCTGGAAATCGAACGGCTTAGAGGATTGGTTTAATTCAGTCCTCTAATTGAAGTTCATAGGGAATGGTTTTTGTTCACTGACAGTCCCTTAAGATAAGGACTCCGCTACCCCTTACTTCGTCTAACCATTCCCAAGGGGATCCCCTAACCGACGAAATACCTCATTTTCTTTATCAGGGTGAACCAAATATGAGTGTCTTAATGTAATGAATTTTTGAACTCAAAAACTTCCCTGTGGTCGACGGTAAGGTTTTTGCTTCGCCCGGTTCCTCGGGGGGAATGGCCATGTATTCCCAAAACCAAAGGGTTACTGACACAGCGTCGATAAAAACCCCTTCCTAAACACCAGCGCCTTTATATGTATCAAAGGTGACACTGTTATCTCTATAAGTTACTGGAAACAATGCCAAAAGTTTGTTACCAGTAAAAGGCATATATATAATATACATATATATACACAAGGCAACTAGCTCGGCGTACGTAGACTTAAATCGTAACATAAGATGGAAAGATGTTTTATTTTGCAAGAGAAGGCGTGCACTTTCAGACCCAGCGGTAAACAGAAATGAAAAATAGCTATAACTGGAATTCGAACCCAGGTCTTCAACTTTACTGGAAAAGGTGAGTATTCTATCAAGTAAACTACCACACGCATAATAAAAATACCTGCAATGAGTTATATATTAGCATTAATTCATCCTTTCGAATATATTTATATTCGAAAATTACCAACATGTGGTAAGTACATAAAGACGAACAGATAATTGAAACACCGATGTACCTTTAGCTTCTCAAATCTAATTTTGTATTCGTAACTTACTAAGGTAAGCAAACTTATTTCAAAATAAGATCCAAGATGGGAATCTTTAGAAGATAGAAGATTTAAATGGTACATTTATTGAATAAGCTCTAAGAAAGGACCTTCACAGATGATGTAGCCGATAAAATGCGTCCTCTATGTTACTCTGACCACTCTGATAAGTCAAAGAAATAAATGCTAGAAGGAATCGATTCAAGAATCCATTTTCTCTGCGAGAGATACGCGAAAGTAATCGGTTAGAGTAGAGTCATGGTGCATGCATCCACTGCCATAGGCCACAGATTGCAGGGTACTTACATATGCATAGATATTATTACTGGAATAAAAGAAGTTTCAATTGTTGGCATTGATTTCTAATGCTTTGGTTAAATAAAGCCTAAGAAACTTGGGATTCCGCAAAATATGCTCACATACATGTCTACTACTACAAAGAGGTTACATTATATATCATGTGAAAATTTTTCTATAATCGTTAAAGAAATGAACACAAACTTCCATCCACTTTGAAGCACAAATCACCTTATACCACTACATTGTCTGCGAATATCCTGGAACTCGGGACTCATAAATAGCAAATAGCTCTCTATAGCTTCACCATTCTTTTCATATATACTTGGCATTGTTCTCATCCTTGATTCGGGAGTGAAATTGAATTTTCTTCAGAAAGGCACCTTCCCCATTCCCTCTAGAGGATTATTTTCCCCTTAATTTGAATCGAAACACCGAAGAAGCTCGTTTTCCTCATCTGCATATAAATTATGATGCATTAAGTCTATTGTGTAGCGACTCGCGCGTTACTGTTATGGATTTGGAGACTTTTTCTAGCGCCCGGAAAGACAATTTCGGGAGAAGATTGCCACCAAAGTGGCAACTCCATATCCACCGCCGTCTTTTTATAAGTAGTTAAAGAATGGGGCCCGTGGAATGAAGTTTTGAAAATGATTAGGGCGTGAAACGGACACGCAATGAGTCTTTCATCCAGGCACAATCGCTCTTTGCTGAGTCACACGGCAATTGAATGAAAGGCAGACTGCAAACTCACTTTGCCCGCGCCCTCGGGCGCTTGAAATTGATGCGGCGATGTTAAAGCGGGATACATCGGTAGCCGCCCTTTAAACATGTTATGGAATAATCACTGGGCGTCAGCAGTTTTTCGTTTCAGCAGCTATTGGGTGGGTGTACTCGCTCCATAAAAGATTTAGACTTTAGAGCGTGAAGATTGCTTTTGCCTCCCCGCTAAATGTTCGACGGAAGGAATGCTTTCGAGCATGGAGGACATGACGAAAGTGGTAAAGCTTGTTTAAGATTGCAATCGAACGAGAGTAAACAAAATTTTCGGTCATTCTCAGAAAAAAATACGAGTTTAAAGCTGTGCTAAAATAGTGTCCTCTAAAGAAAAATGTGTCCTCTAAAAAACGTCATTACTCTATGCCTAAAACCAACACCTATGTTAACTCCTCCTTAATAACAGCCTCCCAATATTGGAACTCATTGCCAGATAGGATTAAGAACTCTACTTCATTAAGATCTTTTAAAGACAAACTATTTAATCATGTTTTTATAACTTATAATTCATTTTGTTTTGTTTTCTTTATGTACTTTATGAACTTTTGAGCATATTATGTAGCTTATTTTACTTTGAAATTGCTATTAATTTTTGGAAGCAAAAATATTCTTATCTTCCAGCTTTAATGGGCATCCCCTCGAGATCTAATAAAATATTAATAATAAATTAGGCAAACTCGCTCGCAAATTATCCTCGAAAGATGTAATTATTTCTAAATAATGGGTTAAATCTCTACCTCTCCTTTTCGTTGTCTTCTGAGTCTTTAGGGTTCACCCCTATGCGACCGATAAGTCGAACGCGTCCAGATACGGATATGCGAAGAACCGGCATTTGCGAAAGGGGTATACACGCCTCATTCATATGCATCTTCAGACGGAGAGTTGTGTGTGGGCGAGGGAGTATGACGAGCAGGGAAGGCGAGAATAAGTGCGGGGACCGTTATCGGCGCACGTCCGGGCATATTTCTGGCGACTGCCGTACACTGCGGTTCTGATTAACTTCCTTTCTGCTGTTACTCTCCTCTCCATTTCCTTCCTCCTTGCCGCCGTTCCTCTGGGAAAACCGCCTTCTTAACAACAGATGTCGCTGTGGGAAGGAGAAAGCGTTCACGCGCGGCCCTATGGGTTTCCAGGTTGATCGCCATGGAAGATGTCGCACGAAAGTACAGAGAACTGCGTTGGAAATTCCCGAAAATATCCCACAAGGAAAATGAGTGCATGGGAAAATGATGGATATTCTTCGACCATCCAACATCATGATCCCACAAACTCGAAGACTGAAAGGGAGGCATGACCTAGGAAAAAAGCGATAGCAAGCCACATATGAATATTTGGCAAATGACGGTAGCATAATTTACTATGAATATCTATTTGAATAAATTCGATAGACGAAGCCGTAACTATGTGAAACTCCGTATCGGGAGGAACTCAAGAAAAAACCTTAAGAAGTTATTTCTTTCATAATCACAAATATTTATTTGATCAAATACAAGAGTGATCAATGCGATACCGTGAATATTTTATACTTATAAGGTTTTGTTTTACGTTTGGATTCGAATGAGGACGATATTCTTAAGCTGTTTTGTTAAGGACCTATTTTGCATCACTACCTTTCATTACAAACAAGTATTATTAAAATTTTCTGTAAACTAGAATAATTTCCAAAACCAATCGCGGGATGCTATGTTAACTCTAGTGGGAATAACTTGTCATGATGTACGTAATTTTTGCATCTCTATACCGAAGATCAAATTTCATTTCCAAGGTTGCCAACATGCGAATTTTTCATTTGATGACATTTTATTATGTTGTGATGTATGTTGAGAATCCAGGAGACCTTTCTTCTTGTCGCTAAATTTACCATACGGGAAGGGTATACAATACACATGTCTCACATCAGGTATCATTTTTCAAGAAATATGTTGGGCAATATTGGGTTATATTTCCTTGTTCATCGTGACTCATACAGTATCAATTAACGCTTACCTGCTCTCAATTATGAGACAAGGGATAAGATAAACGAATCGAGCATTAGAGAGAGAATAAATGATGACTAAATGAAGTCATGATGAACTTTGATTCGAATTATTCAAAGAACTACGAAGAAAAAAAGTTTAGCTCTTCATAAATATTGATCTGAAAGCCTCAACTTCAGTTGATGAAAATCATTTTAAAACTTTATCAACAAGATTCTAAGGAATATCATACATTTATCAATATAGTTCTAAGTTCTACGATATTGCAAACGTTTTTTTTTATGGGGTGAATTTTGAGTGCATAATTTCAGTAGTAATAATTTTAGAAATGAAAAATGTCACTTATAAATCCCACGCACTGAAAGTATTACCCGGAATAGAAAATAATCTATTTTAATAAAAAAAACGTGGTATATCTGGAAAAATCTAGTTCGTGTCTATTTCATCAAGCATATTATTAAGTTATACCGCCGAATATATGCCTTTTAAACCTGGAATTGTGATTCCTTTACTGACTGAGAAGTCCAAATTGATACTCCTACTCTACCTCAAAGATATAATTCAGGTAGCTGCAAGGGGATTCTCTTGAATTACTTTAACGGTTGAATATGATGTATGGCTGACCCTTTGGAAGGCAAGACATTAATGCGATTACGTAAGTACCTTTATTACGGATTCCGGAAGTTGTGGAAGTGAAGTTAACGCAATGACTGATTGCTGTTTTGATCAGGTTATGAGGCATTGAGAATTGACAAGCAGGCGTTCATCATAAACCATACCTTTATAAACTTAAATTTAACAGAATATCTGTTCATCATATGGAGAAATTTTAAATCCAAATTTCGTTAAATTAAGAGATTGGAATACTTTGCAGTACTACATTTCACTTCTTTGGAATATGAACGGCATATGTTTGATGTTCATCCTTTAATATAAGAATACGTTACATAATTTTGGTCAATTTTTAAATTAACTTTTAAATATGCCTAATAATAAGGATTAAAAGGAATTAATAACTAGCAAGAAGAAGACGAGCTCATTCTCTTTGCGCAAAATCATTATGTATTTTATCTTAAGGCCGGTCATGAAGTCGGTGTATCATAAATGTATTTTACTTAAATATCACAAGGAAGAATGGACTTGAAAAAAGTATACGGTACCGGGAATCGAATCCGGGTCTCCCAATTGCCGGTTGGGTGCTCTGGTGCGCACCATCTTGCACAAAGTCACCCTTACCCGTTTCCCTGTGTTTACTTAAATATCTAACATGGTTTAGGCGGCTTAAATATCTTAGACAATTAAAATTTTATCTCCTTCAATCGCGTTCTTAGTAGAACTATTTTATCTTTTATTTCTTCGCTATCACTACACGATATATTAAAGGAAAAAATTGCCACCATACTACCGTTCAATTGAGAAATAAAGGTATTTACCAGCGAATTTTCTCCAATGAAAATATCTTGAGCTTACCAACGTTATTAAAGAATCAAACTGAATTTACTGTTTGCTTCTAAGTTATGAATCACACGTTTTCATCGTAAAAGTTATTTTCTTCTGCCTTAGGATGGATTTTACTCACTTTCCTTCATCGGAAATGTTCGAAGAAGTAACTTAAGGAAGAACAGGTGTGAAAAATAGTGACATAACTGAGACTTGAACCCAGGTCTTCCATTTTCCGGGAATTTCTGCAGCTATATATATATATATATATA
>KZ308131.1:762556-781198 GCA_000376725.2 Ladona fulva | reverse complement strand
AGTACAAAAAAGTTTAAAGAGATATTAAAAATATCGTTATTTTCAAAATTCTTTCATCTCATTGTAAGTTTTTATTTATAAATATATGTTTTTCGTAACATTTAAGACAAATCTCACGGAGCTTATGTTGATTTATAAGAATCGTTCGTAAGGCAATATTCAAACCTCATTAAAATTCGAACTCTAGTTGATTTTCATTTATACCACATAAAGAAGGTCATTAATTCCTAAGCTGCACTTCAAATTCAAAGCTATAGAGATTTAAACATCCGAAGTATCTGATAATAACAACAAAACATACTATTCAAAGATATATTCATTTTCCCTATGTGAGCATTCCACCAGTTTTAGCAACACGTATAGCAAAACCATACAAACGAAATCGTAGAGCTGATTTCCAACCTTACACGCATCATGTTACTTCCTTGTAATCTTGATTACTTTAAAAATAGAACCCTCCGATGACGTACTGCCCTGTAGCAATGTTAGAAATGAAAAAAGAGCGAGATGAAATGAGAAATAATTGGGAGAAAATTTTAATGGACTCCTTCCATGCAAAATAATAGACGTCAGCAAAGGAAGCGAAATAAAAGAAAATGGGAGAAGGGAGAGATATTGAAAAGGAAAGAAATGAAACGGCGCCAGTGGACCCCTTCTGCCGTAGGAGACCGGCAAATAATGCGAACTGGAAGGTTTGACCAAAGTCACCTGAGACTGGCGGACGAGAGGGGCAGATTTCCAAGAGATAAAAGATTTTTAGCCATATTCGACTTTTCCCTCCTATTTTTTACCATCCAAACCCTCCTAAACTATCCCAGCCCACCCATTCCATCTCTTTCGCTCCTTTCTGTCTCCCTACCCACTCTTTCTCTCGACTTTTTACTCGTTTTCATACCAGCCCTCTCTTTTTTACTCCGTTTTTGTCAATCTTGAGCTTCTTCACCCGAAAAAATAACCCCACTCCCCACGCCTTTCATTTGCGCCTCCCGTGGCTTCATTTTTTCGCACTTCATCTGTTTGTGTGTCGTCCTGCCGCGCGCGCCCTCTTCATAACCGAGCAGAACCCGTTATGCTCTTCATCCTTGAAAGGAACTGTGGGAAATGCAAACAGGTTGGGTCTTTATGTGGCCGTGTACATGTAAAATAGGTTGTGTATACTCGGGTTATTTTCAGGTGAGGCAAGAGTTTTAAAATGAATGAGGCGGAAAGGGGGATATTAATAGATAGCTGAGAGCGGGGATCAAAGACTCTATCCCGAGTAATGCACGAGAGAGAAATGAATACATTCCGAAGACCTCCCACTGGAATTTAGGCATAAAAGGATCTATTTGGCAGTGTTTCGATATAGCGTGAGTGAGTGCTGCATTTGGAGGTGCTAGAAAAAGTACCCGTCACCAACGGCCTTATAATGGGAGTATGGAAAGACTGTCACCAATAACCCTGGGTAGCGAATAACTGGATAGCGAATGCAATTTTGGAGGAGTTGAGTGTCTAAATCAAAACAAATTGGTATCACTGAAATTAATTTTTAATAATTTTACCTTACTTACACCGTACGGTATCAAATGGATAATATATTCACATTTATCGGCCTGTTATAATTATTCATTCAATTTTCAAGTACATAAACAAAACCACTTAACTAAACTGGTTTAATTTTCTGTTTTTATTGTAAGTCTTACCTTTTTCTTTTTATAACAGCTTCTCAACTTAGCAAGGGACTGGGAATATATTTTGGTACGCTTGAATTAACTATCTTTGCTGTTTTATTTAATACGCATCAAAGCTGCTAAACTGAATTCTTTTTTATTATAGTTTAAGAACAATAATAAAACGACTTCATTTCAGTTTCTTCAGACATCAAATCTAAAAAGTCATGCAAAGATTCAAGGAAATAGCTTTTGGAATGGAAAAAAATGGTAATAAAAAGAAGGAACGATTATAAGGGCTTAAAAAACCCTGTCTGACCATGGGAAGAAAAATCGGACCCTGCAGAAAAATTAACTTCATTTATATGAGTGAAAATTATTTCAAATTATTTCACTTTCTTAGATAACTTATATTTCTTATGGAGTTAAGAAGAAAATGAATATTCTTAGAGCTACGTTCGCCTTACATTCGGTCACGCACGTTTTATTTAAATAAATTTAAATATTTTGCTACCAATATGCGTGACATTATCGATTCGATAATTCGATATGAAAGCTCCGAACACCTATCTTATGAAATTATAAGTCGAAACGCTGTGTTTTTGCACTTAAAAAGTGAACGATTTACATATTTAAATACTGAAACGCAGGAAATTAGCATCTATAATAATAATAATGTCTTTATTAAGGCGAAATGTAGTCTAATAGGACCACTCTTACAATCAACCTTGCAAAGAGGAACACAAAAAACCATACCCTGACAAGGATTCGAACCTGGTACCCCGGCGTTCCAAGGCTAGCACGCCAACCACTACGCCACCGAGGCCGGCGTATATAACCGTATGAAAGAGAGAGGTATTTGGTAAGGGCCAATTCAAAGTTTACTATCCTTGCCTTTTCTATTTATCTCGTATTTATCGCTGAGTATGAAAATTCATTATTTGTTTCTGGTGTTCTATAATTAAAGTTTCCCCTGATGATAATCTGGGAAATACCTTTACGATTGTAAGCGTAACTTGAAACAATAACGTAACTATATATGAAATACAGAGATATCTCGAACTTAATTCGCTGCAGTTCGAAACACGAAAAGATTTATCCCATTTTTTCATCAAGTCTTTTGTCAATCCGTTTTTTTCGTTCATATCTCGAAATTAAGCTCGGATCTAGGAGTCGAAATGGAGTAAGGTGAAAGTTCGTAAGACAAAAAATTCGTATGTAAGATGATAACTAATCACTGTAATGTGGTGAAACCGAATTTCACTGAATTCACATTCGGTGAAAGCAACAGTTTTATCAATACAACATGAAAATATCAGTTTATCGATGTACTAAAATGTTATTAAAAGTCCAGTTTGACAATTAAGTAATGTTTTCTATTAAGATGTAACTCAATTTTTATGATAAAAATTATAAATTATCGACAATTAGATATTTGTTTATTCGGGGATATACATGACAAGAAACGTACTTGATAGTAGATTAAATTGTAAATTAATTATATTTCAAATTTGAGTATATGATGGAAAGTCTTCATCCTATAGGCAAGCAAAACGTTCACCCTCACAACATAACAGTCGTCCTTTGCGATAACATCTACTTGTAATATTGCGCTCAAAAATACAATTTCCCGTACAAAATCGCCCACGGGGAATACGAGGCTCATGACGACACAATCGACCTGATTCGCTTGCAATAAAAACATGCATCTTCGATGGAAAACGAAAATAGATTCTCTTCGGGAATAGAAAAAGAGGTGGAGCGGCGAAGGAACAAAACATCTTTAGTTACCATTTTGCTCGGGCGAGTCCGCAGCCCATTTCATGGCTGAATTTTCTCGTTTCGAATAGCTCTCGGAGTAAAAGGATGCAAGAGAGAATTTTCAATTGAGCGACGATGGGAGATGGAGAAATCGTGGAAGAGGCAAAAGTGTTGGAAGGGTTGCCTACAGTCCCGAGGGGTTTCTCTTCCCGAAGGATTTGACAGCAGAAGGGGGATTCCTGTGGGAAAGAACTCGGCGCTCCCTGAGGGAAACGGGAGGAAGAAAGGGATTGGAAGAAGATTCGGTAAGAGAAGGAAGAGTGAAAGTAAAAGGCGAAGGTGGAGTGAATGCGCTACGACTGAAATTTAAGTCGACTGAGGAATGCCGTTGAGGACGAATAATAATAAAAATAATAATATAATGTTTATTGATTATATTACCATAATTACAATTTACGAAAACCAAAAATATTTCAAATCAATATACATAAACATAGACATGAAGGTCCTGCTAAGCAAAGACTGCTTGTCAGCAGGTTCCTATTTAGGAAATCTGTGGTACATTGATTGCACTTATTGCTCTATCTAATATTAAATTACAAAGTATAAAATATTATAATTATAGGCGTATAGAAGAATATACTTATAAAAACATTTAGTTTNTGCGTAACTGATATTCCCTACTCTCGCGTTATCGTTTCTCACGGTTATCTCTCTGGCGATATCGTACTCGCCGTGATGGGGCAAGGAGGCGGTGGAAAGAGACGAAATCCGCGCGACTACAGAGACGCCACTTCCCCTCCGAGGCTTTTCCCGAAAGACTTCGAAGAAAGCTGTGGACATACCTCTACGTTTTTCAAGATTACTCATAATGTATAAATCTTACGCACATGAGTAATATTTTAATTGAAGGATAAAGGGTAAAACTATGAGGAAAACGAAATATTAACTGTCTATCGCATCTTACAGCCAAGGAGCACTTTAGCAAAAATTGTGAATATTTTGATACGTTTCCTAATTTTTTTTGCCTAATGCGGTTCATAGCATGAATACAAAAAAAAACGAATGCATCACAGCTACATCTTTTAAGCGTTGAATGGTGAAAATAAAGCTCATTAATCTCTCAGTATGCTGTTATGGAGATGAAAAACCCAACGGCCTGAAAACGGCTTTTTCTATAAGACATTTGATTTAAATTTTAAGTGTTTGGTGTATGAAACACATTAAAATAATACCCTTAATATGATCAACCACCGGCATATCCCAAAGCAACTCTTCGATAGTCTAAATATTTGTAATAATATTCAAACTGCAACATATTCATTGCCATTCAAAAATCAGCCATCATTTCAACATGCCATATTGTCAAAAAAAATTTGGAAATAATAATTTTAATAGCCGATTTAATCTCCCTGGGAGTGCTTTGTATTTAAAGCAGTACCGATGACTGTCCATGCAGTGCGAAGAAACAAAGAAAAAGAAGTAAAAATAACATCAATAATAGCAATGTTTTATTAGGAGAACTTTGATCTTCAGAAATCACTATTACAGACAACCTTTTTCTGAAAATATGAATGAATGCGAAATTATATGAATGCGAAAACAAACAAATATGCCCTACCTGCGATTCGAACCTGGGACCCCAGCGTTGCTAACACGTTAACTTCTACACGAATTCATTAACAATAAACAGGAATGATGGAAATAAAATGAAAAGACCGAGTGAGTAATGCAGCTTATCGAAGGGCATTTGTAAATAGAAGGATATTGACCGTGAAGATAAAAGAAGTGAAAACTGAATTTGAAATTCACTAAGGAACTGAGGTGAGATAAAAAAAATACGCAGAAATTTTAAATTTCCCGGGCTGTTTAATTCAAATTATCAAAATTTTTTTCTGTGTATTGGTACACATGTTCCTAACGTGCATTGTTAAGGCTCCCCTTTAGAACAAGCTGAATTCGCGACGCGATTTCGGTTCAGTTAGTTCCAGCATTTGTCCGCTAGTTAGATAGATAACCTTCCCCTCGCGTGAATGGTGTGGGTAAAAAGGAGGGCGAAGTTGGTGGTGGGAAAGCTTATCGGTTTAAAGGCCTAAACCCAGAGTAAAGATAACGTAGATAAGACGACGCTGGGAAATCTTGAATGCAGAATTTTTCGTTCTGCCGCGCTCGATTTGCAATCAATTATTGACGTTATTTTGCTAGATTTACTTGCAAACATGCATTTTACCGATACCTCAGCATTATTTCTACACTGTGCAACGTTTTGAAAGCAATCGAAGCAAAGGTAATCTGAAGAATGTCATTCCCGTAAAGTATTATTAAAAATTATCTTTAGAAAGGTTTTTAATATGCATATGATTGTCACTGGTCTATGACGACTTAATTATAATCATATTTGGATGAGATAAGAAGAAGAATTCATAAAATTTATTGGGTGTATGACAATGTATATTTATTTAGAGCTTTTTGAATTTTTGTTTGATACAGAATATAAATTTCTTTCGTTCGACATTTAAAATTAAATAAGACAATTAGAAATGGCCGAGGCGATTCTGCAGTGTTATTACAATATCAGCAGTTTTACCGCGATCTAGCCCCCTACGGAATTTTTTAAGCATTTAGAGGAGGCATCCCTAGGAGTGTTATTACAGTGCATTTATTGCTTCTCAATAAGTTATTGAGGTTTGCACCACGGAACTGAAGGAGATGATCCGGTACCGTAGGGAAAGGAAATATTTCGATTAGCCAAAAGTGAAAGTTACCATTATCTGTTACCTTTGCGCATTATTTTAAATGAAAGCGTCAATTTCTTGTAAATGAAATGGGTACTCCGTATGTATTACTTCGTATTGTATGCAATAATTCATATGTAAGATTTTTAATGAAATAAATATTGGAATATTATTATTAATAATGGAATAAATAAATGGAAGTCAGGTAATTTCAAATTATGACCGTCATGAAAATATATATACATAATCAGAATTACAAACCTTTATTTGTTGGAAAGAAAACTTTCACTTACGAAGTCCAGTAACTGCCCTATGACAACAAATTTTAGGCAAAAGGAAGTTTAAATAGAATACTTCTAATGGACCCCTCATGTTCTTCCTCCAAAATTCCCTATCTCGCTCAATCCTCTGAATTATAATTCCATGAGGAGACCACACCACGAAATCGCAAAAATTTTTATTGCAAATTTCCAGTTGCCCCTGTACTTGGAAATAATATGCATTTCTTCTCCTTAGCATGAAATTCCCTTGGTCCTCCTTCATGAATTTTACAATCTTCCTGCGTACCCCTTCTACTTCCATTTGTGAGAATATTTGTACCTCATTGGGTAGTCTGCTGTTCCAGAACCATAGACGTAGGTTGAAAGTCGTATCAGTCTCTTTATAGACATTTGCCTCGGAATTTAGAAACGAAGTAAATTTCGTACCTTGGGAATTTTTTTATATCGGATTAAATAATGACATTTTAGGATAGGCTTTATTGCTTTATTGTCTTCCAGAACGGAAATGTTTCAGTGATCGACAGCAACGGATTGATTTATCGTACTTACAATAAAGTTATTTGCTATTAATAATTCTAATTACATCGACTATTGTTTGGAGAATGGGTGAAAGTATAATACATAGTAATAAGGACAACAGACCATTTTAATGCACATGAAAATGCGACTATTTTCCGATTAAAAGAAGGAAAAGAAACGATCTCTTGAATTATTTTAATTAGCTATTTTCAGTAACTTGTCCGAAGATTCATACCGATGACCGTGAGTAGAAGAGGAAAACGGACAATGAAATGACGTAATTTATTTGAGTACGCTATTTCAAGTAATGAATATTCAGATTTTCTTCATATCAGTTATTTGGTTATTATAGAAACGAATTTCCATTCGAGCAAAAGTCTTTCCCTATTCTGTAATCAAAAAACAACGTCGCTCCGAAACGAGATAGCAGCGCGTGAAAGAATAACGAGGTCTAATCGCTAGAAGTAAGGGAAGAAACAGCTTGCGCGAGAAGAGATTCCCTAAAGAAGGGAAGCCAAATTCCTCCTCTCCATATCTCATATAACTGATATTCCCTGCCCTTATCGTTTCTCACGGTTATCTCTCTGGCGATATCGTACTCGCCGTGATGGGGCAAGGAGGCGGTAGAAAGAGACGAAATCCGCGCGACTGCAGAGACGCCACTTCCCCTCCGAGGCTTTCCCCGAAAGACTTCGAAGAAAGCTGTGGACATACCTCTACGTTTTTCAAGATTACTCATAATGTATGAATCTTACGCACATGAGTAATATTTTAATTGAAGGATAAAGGGTAAGACTATGAGGCAAACGAAATATTAACTGTCTATCGCATCTTACAGCCAAGGAGCACTTTAGCAAAAATTGTGAATATTTTGATACGTTTCCTAATTTTTTTTGCCTAATGCGGTTCATAGCATGAATACAAAACATCGTTTGCATCATAGCTACATCTTTTAAGCGTTGAATGGTGAAAATAAAGCTCATAAATCTCTCAGTATGCTGTTATGGAGATGAAAAACCCAACGGCCTGAAAACGGCTTTTTCTATGCGCTAAAGAACGCCCTTAAGGGCAGCCATTTCGAAAGCTTAGTCTATAGTTATTGTAAAAATTTCCGCGTATTGTTTGATTAGACCTCTTAGATGCAACATGTTGTAATGAATTAGGAGAAAACAAATCTATACCATGCCTTCTTCATAAAATTAGCTGTATTGAAATAGCGTTGTCTGTTTAATATATCGCCAAGTTTTTCATCTTTCTATAGTTGGGAGATATCGGTTTAGCCTAAAATATACGTATGCATGAATGACTATTCTAACCGAGATAAATTAAATGTCTTGTGCTACGCTACGTCACAGTTGTCCTTCTTTCGAATATAATAATATCTGGAAACATATATAAGAAAAATATTAAATCACAAATGTTCATATCATTGATTGATTGAAATTGAAATGCTCCATACATAGTAAATTGAAAGAACAGATACGGATAGAAATGTTATATTTTAACTGTAAATTTCACTGTAGTATGCGGTCTTAGGAAAGGAAATTAAAGGGAAGGACAGCACAACAAAATTCTGTGAATTTTAATATTTTGAAGACTGGAGAACTAGAGCTACGATTACATTGCATCCTGTTTTCATTAATCTGTGGCTAGGCACGGAAATTGAAGCGTATCATTTGCATTTGGCACTCTAAATTAGTTTAGCAATCCAGATTATATACATCTCATCGAGATTCTATTTGTGGGAAGGATTCACGTTGCTCGTTTATGAAATAGTTTCAAAACTTCCCTCTTTGGTTTTGTAAATAGCGTTCCCTGTTTGCCATACTAATTAATTCAAATACATGTTAATGAAACCTAATCCAAATATTAGCACATACAATTTTCATAGCAACAAGTGGTAAATACATTTATGAAAGAAATTAAATCGATTTTACTCACCTCCAACAGGTTATTTTATTTAGATGTCGTTTAAATAAACATACAAATCCCATGTGTATATTCAGGACTTCCATTCTAGTCACTGCCTGATATAAAATGCCGATTTAAAATAACCTTCAGCACAGAGACGTGTACAAAGTATATGGAAGCATGCAAGGAATTTTTCAATATAGCTCTTGCATGCGCACTAGGATATATATTAAATCTAACGTTATCTTATATAGATTAAAAATAGATAAATGAAAAGGTTTTCATCATATTTCTCTCGTAATCTTTATAGAAAAATGCTGATATGAGAAAGAGCGCATAAAGAAACTTTTAGGGTATATTTTGATGTGGAATCTGAAACATAAAAAATAAATATGTATCGTATTCGGCAAATTGAATTTCTTATGGACATATATTCTTTAGAAGCATGAAATAGACCTTTTAGAAAGATGCTTTAAATCAAAACTAGAGGAAAGATTTTGATATAAATATTTAAGATTATGCTTTTCATCATGATACGGAAGAAATCATTATTTGACATATTGGGCTATATTGTTGGGCAGGTAGTACATTATTATTCCCAAATTACTTTTAAATTGATGACTTTTATTTATTCCCAAGGATAACTTAATTTAAAGTAAATTTTAGGGCTATGCACTAAAGATTGAATGTAAGAAAATTCTTCAAGTTAGGATTTAAGCGGTTGTGTCGATCATCATAAGGATGGAGATGTGGCAGTGATTTTAAACAATAGTAAATCTAAAACTAAAAAACCGCAACAACAGAAATGCAATGTTTGACGAGAATGCAATAATCTGTACGTGAATGAATGAGCAGAAAAATAATCTCTGGCATATTGCTACTTCCAACTGTCATACTCTCATCTTCGACACAATACCGCTTAAAAAGCTTGTGATTAACTGACAATTGCTTGCTCGTATATATAAAACTAACATGAGCAGATCAGGTATTTCGTCGTATGGCAAGACCGGTATATTTTCCAACAATCGAAACTGTCGGCGGCGATACAGAAATTCGGAAAGTCCGGAAATCTCGATACATCGATAGACCTTTGTCAGAAAAGAGAAGGAAACGGATCAACAGAGAAGATATATCCACAATTGGTAACTTATTTCCGATACAGAAAAACCGTCCTACACATGTGTCGGAGAGGAAAACGTAAGGAATCCAGCTCTCCCCAAGAGAAGCGGAGGATGCTCGGGAGGTGACACGGAAAAGGCTAAGAGAAAATTCGATACAAGTATCGGAAGAGAGCCTAGTAGAGTCGGACGCAATTGTATGGGCTGATGGCTTCACAAAGAGGCAGCCAAAATGCTAGGACCTAGAGGACTGCCAAGTGATTCCGTTTCTGTATGTAGCATCCTTTATAGAACGTCGCTGAACTCGTCCTGAAGGGTTTGTACGTAGGATAAAAGCGGAGGAGGGGTGGATTTAACCCCGCGCAGCCTAGTACACGAGGTTGAATCCTTTACGGCGCCGACATGAGCTCACGGGCCCATCTCCTTCAGTATCGACTTGACTTCTTCAACCTCTCCGCACTCCTAAGACCCTTCTTTTTTTACTATAGCGCAGTACCTCAGGAGTGACGCGTATTCCAAAGGATAACCCACCGACCTCGCGCTATGCCTTCCAAGGGAATACCCTATTGTGTCATGTAAATCTTTGAAAGGGAGGGAAGGGAGGGAGGGAAGGGAGGGAGGGAGAAAATCCGGCGAGGATTTCAGAGGGACATGAAGGGCTCACTTTAAAGGCGTTCCTTGCAAAGACACCATTGGCTCTTACTTCGAATAGGAGTAAGAACAGAATTTAAAGCAAAGAAAAGGATATTTACAATAAAAACGAAAAACTAGATTTATTTTATGAGGTCTTCATCAATACGAGGTGAAATGTCTGCTATAAAATTATGGCTATTATCCATTAAACAACTGATACTTAGCCAACTTAGGAATCATCGCTTTATGTGCAGAATAAATAAATTGTTGAGATTATAAAACAAAAGGAGGAAAGGAAGAGAATACCACAGAGAGGTTCATGTAAAATTGTATCGATAAATGTATGAATGACTGCAGGAAAATACTCATATAATTTTTTTTCACTAAGTATGCTCATTTTAATCTTAATGCAGCTTTATTTGCCTGAAGATCAAAAAAAGGATTCTTATCTTGTTAAAAAGGGGAAAAAGTTGTAAACCACGACTACTGATCTAAAAAATATAATTGATGTTTCGTAAGAAATCGAAAGACAACATAAGAATGTACATTTTTGGTCATGTCAATCGACACAAACCTGTTTTTAAAAGCGTGAGTCAAAGACATGGGAAAAGAACTACGTTTTAGGGAAAGATCCCAAGAAAAAGATTGTAAAATTACCTACGGAACATTTGAAAAATAATATGCGAATTTTAATTTTAAAGGAAAGGGTATTTCTAAGACTTTAAAAGCCAAAACGCGAAAATATAGCAAAATGTTATGCATATATAAATATAGTACTATATATAAAAAATTGACAAATATATTAGTATGTTATTACCGAATATCACCGAAGGGTCATACAACTATTCTTGCGTACGTTTAACTCTGAAATACTAACGGAAAAAAAATAATATAAGATTATGATTAAAGAAACGGATTCTCTGATAATGACATTTCAATAAAAGCACACTTTTAAAGGAAAATAAGTAGAAGGTGAGATGTATCCGACAAATATACAGGAACTGAAGAAACCACTTACTAATTGCCTAATGAAAAAAAAATGTGTATAAAGATACTTCAGTTCATTTTGTAATTAAAATCTGTTGATATTTCTGATTAGTATGAAAGAATTTTAAGATTATATTATTTGTTTTGATGAAGTTTACAGCCTTACGAAAAAGCATAAAGATATGTTATAAAAAATAATTTTTTTTCCGAGTTATGTTCGAACTTCATATTTGAACACTATTGCGATGATCATCTTTTCGTAGGATAATAGAATGCGAATACTGAATTTTAATGGAAATCTAAACGAAATTTTATCGTATGTAATATTGGATATTTAGGGAAAATTAAGATCGCAGTTACAAGAAACTACACCGTTCATAGCGTCATTATTCTAGAAAATACAATCAGTTTCCGCACTACCGCAGAAGCTTATTCATTTCTTATAGTTTTAAGAGGTAAAGGAATTTAGCATCAAAGGAAGTAGTTTTCACTCTTAAAAGAGCTCTCTAATAATTATTTCTCTGCGTAGCATTAATTCTACGTTAAGGATGAGGAAATTAACATTATGCACTCTACTTTGCATACTAAAATTAATATGTTGAGGCTTAACTTGGTGGAACGCCATGACATCAGTGAAGTAAAACAAAACAAGCTGTGGAACTCACAAAGTTTTATTTTACTTCGCATTGCATATTACCTTGACGACAAACACTTCCATGAGGGCTTACAATTGATTAACATATAAAAGAATTCATTCAAGTGTGACGAATAACTAGCAAAACACATGCAGATTCTACCATTAAGAAGTATTGCTCATTCATGCTACCCTTCTGTAATTAAAATTATGGTAACTTGGGTAGAGTATTCTATAGACGGTAGAGGACTAACAGAACATAGTCGAATGAAACCTGCTCAGCTCATAACAGCATGAAAAGACACTCTGATAGGCTGGCTAGGAACATAACGATGACCTTTGATTCCTCTGCACCATTTGAATGAGCTTGGCTTTGAAAAGCTCATCCAGCGGTACCCATGGATTTATTTTCCTTTGAGAGCAAGAAAGAAATAGCTCCGCTCCGGATCAGACGATTCCAATGGTAATCTACTGCTTTACATCCACTTAGACACGGAATAGAAGCGTAATATTCCGCATGGGTTTGATGAATGTAGAATTTGACCGATAATATTTCCAGGGAGAGAATCAGCAGCTTCATGCTGCTCCCGAAGATCCTTAAAATCAAATTAGGATGGTTTGTTACCGCATCATAAGAAATAAAAGCTGAAAAAAATCAATATTTCACTCAAAGTAAGAAATATTCTGGCTCTTTGTAGTCGGTCTGACCCTTTTTTTCTGTTGCTCATCGGCTTCAAGAAAGTCATTAGGAGCCGTGGAAACCCTTTAAGGCAGTTATAACCCCCGAATAAGGCTAATAGAATTGTTTGTTATTTTAGGAAGTAGTGGAGATAGGCTCTTATATTTGAAGTAATCTAACCTAACCTAACCTAAACTTAACTATGATATATATCGTATATGAAGGTATAACTAAAACTAAGTATACGGGTACGCAACTACTTATTTCATTAGAGTTAGACAAAAGCTTCAAACAGCCGGTGTTTGCAAGCAAACTAACCGTTGAAGAATTCCCACCAGCAGGGGCTGGGATTCTCAGTGGTCGCGCTTTACAAGTATTGTTCTCAATACGTATTTCGGCAACTATGTTGCCATCTTCGGTAGAGAAGAATAACTAACTAATTCCTACAATGTTTGAAATAAATAATAATTTTATTATTTATTTCGAACATTGTAGGAATCTAGATTTCGCGAATTTATCGCAGGATCAAGGATTGTCCAATTCTAATACAGCAAAAGTCTCTTTCTCACGTAACTTCCCTCATCTTTTCCCCTTTTCTCGTCATCCCTACTCTTTCCGAAGATGCTAATTTGCAGACCTGAAGAACCTTTCCAAGTATCATGCGATGGAGTGGCTGGGCGCATTTTTAATAAAAAAATGGGTTCATCCCCACGGTCCTTTTTACTTTCGGCGGAAGGAAAATGTCTTGAATTAACCGAATCTCCAATAAACTCCGATGGACGTTTCATTTAAATATAAAAGGCATCCAAGGCCCCCAGAATCTTAATTCAATTTTCCGGTGATGGAAATTGTACCGATGAATATTCAATATCGGAGTTATTTAACGGTTACTTTCTTAATTCGCTAATTGATTTCGGTGATTTCCGAGCCTTGAATTGAATAAACTGACATCAAATATGACCTTAAAATATAAAAAATGGTAATGCATGGAAGTAAGATACGAATGAAATTAACGGAAGTTTCTTTCAGAAGTCTGAAACGCGTTATGACATAAAACGGCTCAAAATAATTAATCGACTTTGATCAATCCCCAAATAAATCATGATAAGGTATGGGTTAATTTTGCACTGATATTTTTGATAATTATTCGGATAAAGTTCAAATCTTCAATACTTTTGGTATAAATATGTAGAACTCCTATGGCAGAAAATTAATAAATTCTAAAGCAGAAATATTAGTATATCCATCCATCATCTAAACTCAAAGCCTTAGAGCCAGTACCTACTATTTTTTGCCTTCCTTTTGAGGTCGTGGTACGAATCCAAATGTAGAAATTATTCAAACGGAACAATATATAATACCATCACCAATATATACATGTCGATAAACAATTTCTTTTATCACACCAACTTTGGCAGCCATTCATTAAATTCTCCGTAATTGAAGGTTTCCAATTGTAGAAAACAGGCATTTCATCACGTGCTGCAATGTTAATGGATGAGAGAAGCTATTTCAAGAGGAGATTCATTTGAAACGTTAATGAGTTAAATTACACCATTAGAATATTTTAATTGGAATTAAAAGGCAAAGGTCTCGAAAATTACCAATGAGTTAAACTAGGTATTGAGCCTAATGAGACAATTTTGGATTTCATTTAGTACTAAATGAGTAATTAGTTTATTGGGATTTTTCCTGGGTGCGCACCATCTTACGCTAAATCATTCTTACCCGTTTCCTTATTTATTAACCAGAAGGGGGTTTTCTTTCGAACACTTCGGTGTGGTCGGTGCTTCTTTGAAGCCATGACTGTTTTTGCCACCATGTGGACGAACTCACAACGTACTTTACCCACAAAGTTTCCCGAATGGCTTCGAATAAAATGTTGCCGGACTAGCTCAACGGACAGAGCACCCGACCGGCAATTGGGAGACCTGGGTTAGATTCCCGGTCCCGTTAGTCTTTTTTTCAAGTCCATTCTTCCTTGGGATTTTTCCTGGGTGCGCACCATCTTGCGCTAGATCACCCTTGCCCAATCTAGGAGTGAATTCACAAAAATAATATTATGCGAATAAATTAAGGGGATCATTATCTTTTCTCAAAACTTCGGACCAAATGTTTGACCCTACTTAATTTTTAAGTGAAAAACGGAGACACCCATAAAATCGTTATAAATATACATCAAATTACCACAAAATTATCATATCATATGCAGTATTTATTTACTAAATGCATTACTAAAATACCAACGTTATAATTATTCCACCTTGAAGGCATTTTCATATTTATTGTTATCAAGATTTTGAAGTCTGGCTCCTAATCAGTGTGAAAAATAATATAACCAATCAATAAAAATCCCAATCACGAAATTATAATACGTATACCATCACGAATAGTAATTAGTGTAGTAAACTGGGTGAGTAGATGAATATTTGTGTCTCGTACTCTCCATAGACGGGAAGAAAGTTCTTACAAAACCCTCCGAAGGCAGCTCTTCATACAAATTCGCAATTTAAATGACAAATTTTGCGAAGGGAAAAACCATGGTTTTGTGCCCGAGAAACCGATGGAACAACTGTTGAATAGTGCATTCCAAACGGAATCTGCAGTGGCTACCAGTTGCAATCCTCCTCCGTTGACGATGAAAGACTAATATAATCATGAGGGCATCAGTCCTCGGGAAACCACCATTCGAGCAACCGTTCCATCCGAGACGTCTTCGGGAAACATTTACAAAAGGGCCCAAATGAACCGAAAGGGTAGGAAAGAGAGTCTGTATCGAGAAGTCAAGGGAAAGGGCGGCAAGCAAAATCCGCGAGAAAGATTAGCTGGGTAAGGAATCCAGATGGGGATAAAAGGAACGGAGCGATGGAGGGAAAATCCGAAGGGAAAATAAGCGATGGGATCGCCGAGGCAGCAGACGGCGATGCTGTTTTGCTGGAAGTCGAGGGGAAAGGGTGTTACGCATGGGCCGCTCCTCTCCGGTGCGGTCAAGTGTGACATCGGCACTGGGCAGGAGGGGAAGAGCCTGACGGAGCAAAAGGGATACTCCACAGAGAGTAAAGAGGTTTGGGACGGGTGGGGTGTGCGTCTAATTCCAACTAATGGTACTTTTCTCCGTTAACTCCCCTTTCCACCACCGATTCCATTGCGGCGCTAGCTACCCTCTGCACTGACCCCGCCAGCCCTCTCCCTATATATGTATGCCTAACTCTCAGACTTCCAAACCCTTTTTCCGCGGGACCACTTCCTTCAACTGGGATCAGTTTCCCTCCTGTTAGGTTTCGGGAAGCGATCTGCGTGATGGAACCGGATAAGGGCTCCCAATTGGATTGACTTGATCCCTTGGAAGTGCCCGCGGATTGGAGGAAGAGACTTTACGCTTAGACTTCACTTTAGTCTTCTTTTTATTTTACGGTTCAAATTCCAAGATGGCGATCGTTCTGAGAGAAAGGAGTGCTCCGTCAGGGTGATGCCTCTAAAAATTCTACGTAAGAATTTAATATCCGGAAGGTCTCGTCTCGTAAAATTTACGATGAAAAATTATTACAATGGTTGCTACTTCTTAGCACTCTCGGTTAGAATATGCGCTGTAAAAACGAAAATTAGTGTGCATGGTAGTATATCAAAGTGTCATCTTCAAGGGCAGGATTATTCGAATTATAGTGTGTTGCATCTTTCATGATGATACTGCATATCTCCTCTTAAAAATAAACATAGTAACGAGAGTTTGTCCACATAATAATACACGTATATCAGAGTCATCTATATGGGAATAGTAATTAAAATATACCGTACCGCAACGTTTGCAACAGAAAATTCCTGCCAAAAGTATACTATCTCCTACAGGAGGAATTTAGTAATCTCTAGTTGACGGAAGTTAATGTTAGAATATTTTCTGCAGACTTTGCGCTGTTAACGAGTAGTTTCATTAGTTCCCAACTGTAAACTATCTATCCTTATTAAAGATCAAATATGAAAAACTCTATAACACATGTATAAAATATCCTGCCAATTATCTATGGTATGAGTGATTGAGGAAAAGAATAAATTTGCTGAATCTAAATTATAAAATCACTGGGACCTCAAGGATTAGCATTTATTCGGAAAATACCTAAGAAGCTTAAATTCCGAGTTTCTTGTGAGGGGATCATTTTGACGTAAAAGATTATTTGGAATACAGTGGTATAATAGTGATGTAACTTCCTATTTTACTATCCGGAAAACAAACGAATGTTGAAGCCTGTAATACATTATACATTTTGTTATGTTACTTATATTTTAATAAGAGGCTTTTTGTAAGTACTATATGATATAATCTTATTTCTTTTTTACGAGGATTGCAATGAAAACTTTTAATTATCTCATAAACATAACTATTATCTTTGAGTCATACTTTGACCTCATTTCTTCATTGTTGCATCAAAAATTACAATTACTATATTCTTCATTATAATTATCTCCATTTGCTTTGAAAAGCAAACCACGACAAGAAACTTGCACCGCGCAGAAAAGAATGCAAAGACCGTTTTGTGACGACAGAACATCACTATATGTATAATACCTAACAAATTCCCCATTTATCAAAGTAAAATTAGTATTGCGGAAATGCTGGGGCGCTATTCGTTTCAAAATAACAATACCCTCGTTAAGCGAGTCTTTCTAGACATACACCAAAAGCGGAAGCCTCGTTAATCCCTTCAGCATTCCGAGCGTAATTTGCTAAATGTATTTTCCGCTTTGGTTCGGCGAAAAAATCAATCCCGGAGGAAAAACAAAATATCCCTCTTCGTTTTGATGGCGTTGATGAAAAGAAAACCAGCAAAAGCGCTCCCCGTTTTGCTCTTTTACAGCTCCCAACGACCCTCCAATTACATCTCTACCCGCGACTCGCATTTCTTTCCGTGAGATGCCCTTGTCTCCACTTTACGCCGCTCGCCTTGGCTTTCGCGGATTAAAATAAACGGCGAAAAAAGCGACCCTCCTACAAGAACATCACGTGGTTGTAACGCAACAATTACGCCGAGTTTTCGAGTCACCCGCAATCACAAAAGGACTGAAACAAGGCACGTACGCTCGAGATAGGGAAGATCAAACACCGCTGATCTCAAACCTCTATCAACTCCGCCTCTATTTACTCTCCCACTTTCCACCTCTCCCCCGTTTCTCTCATATTTATCGTCCCATCCCATCCCACTTTATCACTCGCTGCCTCCAGCTCTTGAGTAATTGCGGGGAAATGTTCCTTTCGCTCCTTCCAATGCTCCCTCTCTCCCTTCCCCACTTCCGCTTCTCCACCTTCATATCCACTGCTTTCTCACATCCCGATCTTCCTCCATTTTCTCTGTTTTCCTTTCGCCCTCCTCTACGCCTCTCAATCCACCATCTTCTCTCTCACACTCCCGTTAAGGTAAATATTTCTTCGCTTCCTATTTCCAGAAATGCAAGATGGAACTTGGGGAGGTTGGTTTCATCCCGATGGAGTCTAGTGTATGTTTCTCACTCTTCTAATTCTCGTTACGATGCTACCGACTCCTTTCTCACCTCCGTTTTGCTTCCTCCTGGTTAGCGTACTGTCAGACAATAATAATACTTTACTTTTGAGAGATAAAGACTAATAAATATATTCTTATGTCTTACGTCATTTCATATTTTTAAAGAAAGAAAAATAACGAAAAAAGATTTGGGTTTAAAGAAACAATAATATATAATATATATTAATATTATATATTATATTA
>KZ308131.1:646482-762522 GCA_000376725.2 Ladona fulva | reverse complement strand
ATTATTATATATTATTGAAATATTCCTTCACATATGATATGCTTTTCATTAATATCTAAAAATACATAGGAAGAACGGCCATGAAAAAAGTTTGACTGGACCGGAAATCGAACCCGAAGAGTTGAATATTCCGAGCTCGGATTCTTGTCTTGTCAAACATTCCCCCTGTCCGTATTCCCTTCGGATTTATACCTAAGAACGATTTTACCTAAGAACATGCTTTTACGGTACCAAGTTATTTTTAACATTTTCCTCAAAAAATACTTTCAAAGCGGAAAAGAGATAATAATCGTTTTCACACTGCCTATTCAAGCACACATTCATTCGCCAACGCCGAATCCCTCTTTCAATCACTGAATCTTCGATTGGGATAAGAGGCGACTCTACACAAGGAGTAATCTGGGCAATTCACCTACCGCGCACCAGCTTTATTTAGCTCCCAATGGATACACATTTCCTTTGAATCCCTCCCCTCATTATACACTCCCCTTGGCTCCCTTCCATTTAGAAACGCTCGTACCTTATCCAGACATCATTCTTCTCGGAATTGAGTGTGTCAGTGTCACTTTCCCTCCAAATAAAAGGCCCCTTTGTCTTCCTTTTTTCTCACTCCCTCCCTCATCCTCAAGCAGCCTCTCTCCCTTGCTTCGCACGTCTCTTCTGAAGCTATCGTAAACAAGCCCTAGCTAGCGGACCAGCGGGAGAAGAGAATCGCCCGAGCATTATATAAACAGGTCCGGTGGACGGTAAACCGCGGGTGCGAAGTCTGAAAGCCATTCTTTCCGAGATTGTGGTTTGCAGCGTTCTCATCGAGCGAGATGGGAATTTTTCCCGTGCCAAAGTCTCGTTTCGACGAAGAAATTACGTTTTATGCGCGGGCTGAGCCATTCAGTCTTTGCGTGTGCCTCTAGCGACGACAGACGTTCATTGAGAGCAGTTCAACTTTTACGGTTTTTTTTCAGCTTCCGATCCCTCCACAGCTCGCCCTTTCCTCATTAATAGAAAAAAAAGAACATGAAATTTATTACTGCAAAAGCTGATGGAGTAACATGTGAATGTGGAATGGAAACGTTAGTTACAATGGGAATTCTTTGAGTAAAATGTTCGCGTTAATGAATGACAGAATTCCATTTTGTGTTCCATGGATATCTGTTGCGTCATGTGTGGTTAATCTGAACCCTCCGACATGAGGCGGACGATGACTGGAAAATTTTGAAGAGACGTGAAAATGAAACTTCACAGCTTAATTGTTTTTCAACAGCAATAGCCACTTCAATTCCTGGAACTGTATCATTTAATACGCCATGAAGAAAAGGTTGAATTTCCTAAAGAAGCAATTGGATTTACTAAATAATCTGAAATTTTTACAAAATAGAAAACTGTCAATGACAACAAAATATGACTGGGCTGTGAGCTTAGACTCACAAATACTGTTTCATCATTTATTTCACAAGTTGGTTCCAGCTCATAGTAGCTAATGAAAGTGGGAATGAGATTTCAAAGGACATTCCAGCCGAATGCTTTGGAGACGCGAGGAAAAAATCCATTTCCACGTTGTAAAACCGCAGATTATACCTACGATTATTTTGCCGCAACACAAGAAAGATCACATTTGCGGAAGAGATATTTTCAGAGTATGAAGAGTAATTAATATTTTCAGATGCCGTGCTATCTCGGCCGATCCGACAATGAGCGTAAAGTAAGAGAATTGGTTGCAAGGACAAATCGTTTTTGGGACTCATTCTTTCCGCGAACAGTACGCCGAACAACAATAAACTAGAGAGACAACTCGAACGATTGGTGTTTACACCCTCTGCCACAAACCAAAAGGTGGATTGCAAGGTGATTATCTAAAAATAGATAAAAGATTTCTCTTCGTCATTTATGTCTATTACCTTTTCCTATCGCGACAATCAGAATGGAGTAAAAACTGAGATTCAACATTTCCTTCAGAAGAAACTTAAGAGACCTGTTGCTATCTCCATCTATAAAGATTAATGCTCAATCGCATCAATTTAGCGGATGAAATTCTTTCGTCTATAATATGCTTTTCTTTCCATTGAACTGAAAAGAGCTTGCTCCTTTCGGAATTGATTAAGCATATGAAAGAGATACAGATGATTTTACTCACCAACTAACCAAAGAGCAGCACTATAGGAGGTTTTTCAAAGTCTTACCTGAAAAAAGAGAGATAAAGATTATTAATGTATAAAATTGAATCCTTAATTACTTATTATAAGAAAGAGAATAAGAGAGTTATAATATTTATAGCAACCTTATATATCCTAAGGTAAGAGGTTGTTTACGTATTTAAGTACTTTTATTAAGTATTTAATATACTTTATACTATATAATATTCGCTAGCGTAATATGAATGTTATAGCGTGCTGCTGACGGCCAAACAAATATGACAATTTCATATTAAATGTTCGGCGATTCTTAAAAAAAAAACATTTTATTGATACTAACAAGACGAGCATGTTAATATAATGCTTTTAAAATCGTATATTTTGGTGCTCCCATGACTTAGCATTGAAGAAATATATAATTTGAAAAACAATCCCAGAAACTAAGAAATATTTCAAAACTTATTTAGCTATATTCTCCTCTTTAACTACTAACTCTTTCAAGATATGGAAAGGAATGGGAGAGGTTTTCCACGAAGGAGTTATTGAAAAATGAAAAACTACTAATAAGGTAATCACGCAAGGGTTTATCCACCTGTTCTCAAAATTTCGTCTAATCGATATTTTATATCATAAAATCTAACTATTCCGCCTTGAATTTGTGATAGGTTAGTGTCGCTAAGTGTTTGTTTCGTAGTTCTTCTAAATCTCTTACAATTTAAGAGCAATCTCTCTGCACTTCTCGCACCATTATACAGTGTTTTCCTTTCCTTTTATTGTTAATGTATTATTATGGGGCTTCTGAAAATAATCTTCGATAACTTTTAAAAATTAACTATAGAAATAATAGGTTAGGTATATTTACAACATCCTCATGTGAGTGTCTTTCTGCACTAGAAACTTTCCCCAAGTACTAGATTTACGTTAATTTACTCTTTTTTTTTTCCTTCCTTATTTCACCTCTGGTATTAGTTTACATATATTTTTTTAAAAGGTGAGAATCGATTTATTTGGAAAGTACAAAGGCTATTAGTTCCTTTAGGTACAAAATTGTACTATTACTAAAGATACGCAGGTGACACTTAAATTCATCTTTGGATGCTGATAAACATCCCAGCTTTGCTACCTTTGCCATGCGTAAGCTCTGCAGTGTTTTCCTCCTGCATAACAAAAGGAGGTTCTCGACTCCGTCAATATGACGACGCTGGAAGGGTTGACGGAGGTGAGGGAAATACGCCATTGATTCGAGAGGTAGAAATAGGAGGATTCGAAGCAAGGAAAAGGGGTTTTACCGCCGACAACATCCCAAATTGTAAGTTCCGTGTGTAACCTCAGAACTGCTCGGTGTGTTTGTCGTCGTAGGTCACGATGATGCGGTGTGAACGGAAAGCAAAGCGAACCTGAGGCAAACCTGGGGTGATTCTCCCTTGTAATGGCACTGCTCTAGCTCTCCTGCCCTCAATCTAGCGGGGAGTCGACGAAATGCAATCCCAAACCTCAAAATGCCCTCTGTCATTGTTGTGAAAGTCGGGACTTCAAACAAAGTTCCGCCGGCGGGTCCCGATGGGCGATACGGGTCCCATTGGGACTGACAAAAACATGACGGATGATCGCTTGAATGATATAATAGGTTTGATTGCTGTGTATCTAATACACACTGGATACTGAAATAAATTGCAGAGGTTATCGACGGACGATCTTTGTGGATTTAACTATTCCCTTTGCAACTGGATCTAGAATGGGTTGAATGAATGTCTCGAAATATCTGAAACTGATACTATTAACTGATAAACTATCATCGTATCGAGCAATCATCATGATGGAAATTAATCGTATATTATTAACGTTAAATTTCACTGTTTCTGACTTTCAATGGTAATCAGCCAAAATTAACGCAATCTTCAGTAATCTTTTTTTCAAAAAGGTACATCAGATATTTTTACGCTCCTATTCGATCCTCTTAGACTAAGAATTGTAAGCTAAATATCTAGCTTACTCTTTTTTCACTGATTGTTTAACTTCTTTGGAAAGGCTCGTAAATTAATATTGCTGGTCATGAAATTGTTAGTATTACTCCCTTGGCTCTTTATACGTCCTTTAATCTCTATCATGCACTGCATAGTTGATTGATTAATACTATTTTCGATTTATTTATTAGGAATTACAATTATTTTAACATTATAATATTTTATTATTTAATAAAGTATGCATAATGCTTTATTTACTATATTTAGAAAAGTTCCATTTCATAAATTTTGTAAATTATTGATACCAAATATTTGATTATTCGAACATTAAACAAATTATCTAGCTGAGAAAAATATCCACGGTAATACGATAGTTATAAATAGTTACACAGCTTCAAATCTAGGTTGAATTATGTATGAGAATCCAAAATTGTAAAGAATGTATAACAAATCAGGAATAAATTCAAGCCCCATAGCTACGATATGTAATTGTTTGTTAGCAGTAGAATTCAACAAGATTGGAAATAACTCTTGCCAGTAAGTAAAGCTTTACCTTTTACCAAAATCTCTATTACATCTAATAAAGTTTCGAAAAACAAGCTAATAGGTCAATAGGGCTATCAGATCAGAGTATTCATCGCTTTAATGAATTTCTAATTGATTGAAAACACAGATGTTTATTATCAATGAACAATCGCGCAATATATGAAAAAATGAGGCGTTTATGGCAGTATCCCGTAATATTTAAAATAATAATTTAGACCTTAGACCCACTAAGTATATCCAATTGTCAGTAACGGTGAGCTGAAGGACCGGGCTGAAAATAATGTTCAGAATCGTAGGTGGACAAGCAATTTCATATGTTTTGCGTGCAATTTGCTACGAGCTACACAAGTTGAAACACCAAAACTCGGAGATAATTGCGAATTAAGACATGAGATTTTTCTGGGCTGCATGTATATGCAAAACTTGAATAGAGGGGAGGGTGCAAAAGAGAAAAACAAACTTCTCGAGAATGAGATTTCGACATTTAAGAGGTGAGAAGCGGAAGTGGAGTATGACGAAGAATGGACGGGAGGCGCTGGATAGAAGGGTTCGATAGCGGTGCGGAGGCTGTTTGCTGCGGAGGGGTGCTTCGTATATACATATTCATGGTGCACCTCTTGCATTCATTCAGCCGGGTGGCTGCAGCGCGGGGATGTTTCGATGGGGGTTTTAGACCCTGGGGAGTAAACTTTGCCGCCTGCATGGACGCAAACCTAATAAAAAGGATTTTAGGGGAAAGGAGAGAGGGTTGGGGAGGATTGGGAGAAGTGTGCGATTGAGGCTAAAAGTATTAGGAGTCGGAAAGACATGGTGCAAAAGCGAAGCTCGTGTTTTCTGACGGAATCCCAGGGTAAACATGCAACCGTAGAAAGGGTTAGCGATGATTAGGAACAAAAGAGGGAATGTGTGTTAAGTTTAGGGATGGGGGAGAGTCTATGGGTGCTGGGAGAAGATAGGCCTGTGGAACGCTTGCCTGAAAGTAATGCCGCGATAAAATGGGGTCTGAAAGCATCATCTTGAGGTCGTATACCTCTTCTATGTACTTGCTATGTTTTATTTTTGATCAAATGTATTTCTTTACGGCTTCTCAAGAAGTGAAATCTCAAAGTTTATTGGAGAATCTTAACTGTGCTGTGAATATTACGATACGTAAACGCCTAGGAGTGACCAACTTGATGTTAGGAGCCGTAAAATCCCCTTCAAAACAAAAAATTTCATTAGCTCTAATTCAGTTTTCAAGCCATTTTACATTCCTATACAAACTGAAAATCAAATGTATTGTAGGATTACTGAAATGTTTTGACGCAATCAACATTGGATGATATAAGAGAGATGGAGATGAAAATTCTGACTGGAACATGACTTGAAGCTGGATATTTCCTTTTCCTTTTCCTAGAAGCACAGCTTATAGTTTAAATTACTGATCACCTTTTTCCGTTGAATGACTTGTAAATTATGGTTAACTCTCCGTTGGATAAATTAATTTCACAAAAAGTATTTAAAATATAATTTTCCCGTTTTCCTATCAATAATCTACGGGACTATAAGTAATCTTGGTTTCACGCACATTCTGCTATTGACTTACTCTATCAAGAGTTTGTTATAACTGGTATTAGCGGTAGTAGTATGTTCATGCTTTGACCCGCAGTTATGAGATCAATTAAGGAAAACCAAAAGTTCTACTCGTGTAGATTTTTAGAAAAGTGATTAATCCAAACTAATCTTGGAAAATAAATTTACAGCTAATAAAAATATCTAGTCATTTATCAACACACATCTTAATAGTTAAATACATACCTAATTGTTTAAATAGACAAAGGAAAGAAACGGAATTTATAGATTTTATAGGAAATTTTCTCTTTGAGAAACCAGAAAATTCTGCAACACTTCTGCAATATTATATTCAGAAACGATGTTAGTAACATAGACTGCTACTCAAATATTATACTTTGAACAACTTTAACAAAGATACACGATAAAATGTCGTAATTATAATTTCATGGGTGGATTTGAATAGCGCATATAGAATGAATAATCCTTTTAAATGACAGTATGCGTTTTGTTACAATCTGTTCATAATATTGCGTTAGTTTACTGGTCTATAGTTGATGAATGGTAACTAATGTTTGCAAGCAAAACGAACAAAGGGATTTGAACGCCCAATATTACAAATAGTACTTCCGAGATCTTGAGTACCGTAAAATAACCTCTTCTACAAATAATAAACTCTTCTTGAAATAGCCTCTTTCTGCATATTTAAATACGGTAACCATTACATCGAACCCAAAACTGAAATATATGAAAAATATCTTATTTTTCACAATCTGGAATAAATACTTAAAGAAAAAACAATTTATAAATTTCGCTGCTCAAAAACTGCACTTAAATGAATTTAAATGAAAATCCTTTACATAAATACCATATCTAATCGGAGCCAGATGTTTCTCCATAACCCGTGATATTGAACAGAAACACGAAGTTAAAAGTGCTTCATAGAAAACCATGGACAAGACATTGGTTCAGGAGTCACAAACAAAAGTTTTCCGACAGGAAGTGAATTTTATTCCTCGTTGTGTAATTTTAACTAAGAGTGGCATTTGATAAAACAAGAAAACGCCACGTTAACACCAGCTACTTATATTTTCCCCTCGATGAAGAGGAAAAAAAGGATTAAAAGCCAGAGCGATTAATTAGTGATGGAGGCAAACAATTTAATAACCTCACCAACGCAATATAATTGATTCAATGAAGACCTCCTCATCGCCCACCAATCAAGAGCCGGTCTCGCAATAACAACAAAGTATATTCACCGACGGTTCGACGCCGATAACCAAGGAAACGATTCCAATTAAACGTCAAATTAAATTCGCGCGAGAATCCACTTGTCCGCCCATTAAAACCGAAAAATGAAACGCTAAGCATGTTCGCGGAAAGCAACGAATCCACGTTCCTTTTTTCCTTCACTCTTACTTTCCCGAATTAGGGTCCATCCGCAGCTCAAAACCGGACTGGTTGCGGAAAATAAAAACAAACCAATCGAGAGTGTTTCTCGTTCAATTCCATTCCCGTCCGCGGGGACGACGAAATTCATTCGCTTCATCGACAAATAAAACCCTCCCTTCCGGCGGATATGAAAATCCTCAGATGCGGTCGATGTTTGTTTCATTAACGAAGATGAGTGTCGGAGGAGCGACTTTCCCTTTGAAAAAAAAACGAGCGAAAGCGAACGTTCCGCGTCCATGTGTGGGATTATCGAGCAAAGGAGCTAGGGGATGAGTTCGGCGACCGGGGGTGCTAGGAGGTTCACCCAGCTTGGGTTTTGAGGTTCATTTTGCTCGGTTTATGGACGGGATGAATATTTACAAAAATCACTCCCTCGTCGCCCTATTTATTTCTCTTTGCTTCAGGCGCCGGGGGTCAGTTTCCCCTTTCGTGGATGTCAAAAAGTGCGACAGCGACAATCAGCGCCGACTCGTGGAAAAATTGGCGAGGGTGACATAACCCCCCACTGCCTTTTTGTTTGCCAATGTTAGCATTGTGATTGAAAGCGAATGCCGGTGATGAAGGCGGACGAGGTCACGAATCATATTGATTGATGAAGTTTGGACAAAAATTGAGCAAAGACATTTTTCGAGAGTGATAGAGGGAAAGTTGGTCAGCGTAACCGGTTTAGGAAGCTAATTTTAGGTAAACATTGGCTCCGGTTCTGAATTTTTACATCCAATTAGCCATTCAGTGTTCAATCAGAAAGTACGTAGAAATTTGTGAAACAGCTGTCACATTTCCTTTTTGATAATGGCATTCCGAGGAAATCTTTAAGCTGTCACTACGCTGCTCAATATTCCACTGTCATACAATAAATGCTTATGTTCCAACGTGTATTGCATAAGTTGTTAGATTTTTTAAAATTTTATTAAACCCTCTCTGTTACAATCTACACCTTTCCCTTAAGTTCTTCCCTATTTCTTTTATAGGTGGTAGAGAATAGTAGTAATGCTAAAATTACTTCGATATCTAAGGTCATTTCGCACGTAGGCTCCACGGGAATCGACCAAAGACTGCTTTCGCAGAAGTCGAACGCATTGCCCACTTGGCTATCCAGGAGCCCAAAACTTCTTTTATAGGTATTGTATACTCCGAAGCTGCGCGATAGGTGAGACCAACAAAAATCCTGTGTCGAATTCGGGTAAGTCTTTGTAGAACTTGAAATACAGATACATAAAATTATGCCAATAGAAACCAATGACTAACTAGGAATTGTAATAAAAATAAAATGGATACAAAGGAGAGATAAAGGAAAATGCATACAGAGTAATACGTAATGTTTACAAAGTTAATGAGTTATGTGAAACGGAGTTATTTAAATGTAAATGTCTTGACTGAATAGCACAAACACTTTTGACGACTCAATATCTTACCTTTTCAGAATGATTTTTAGTAAGTTGATGAGATATTTGATCTATGTTATGTGGCTATAACGCATTATTCGTAATTTTCTTAGTCATTAAAGTATTTATTAGACTTTTTCCATTGTATTTCTGTTAACCTTTCAATTTCCATGTGCTGTTCTAGTAGAAACTAGTAGATAGTAGTAACTAGATCTAGTAGATTTTTCGGTACAGTACTTCACGTATTTTAAAATTCACGGAGGAGGCCGTCACTTTGTGGAATGTTGATGACATCATGAGGAACTGTTGAAATAAAAACTTGGTTTTATAAACTCATAACTCGTAACTCATGATTTGACGTATTCTGTTAGCTCCTTACTACGTGAATCGAACTCCACGTCCACGTAGTAACTTTGGACTTGCAAATCAAATTGCCTTACGATGTTGACACCTTCTGCTATCACATAAGCGACAAGATCAGTTTCTGGCGTTGTTTCCGTCTCGTTTTTGATAAAGAATGGACAGTTTCTTCCGGAACAGAAATAACTTGGAATCGTGTAACTCCAAATTTGCATAAGTGGTGTACTTACAATTACATTGAAACCCCGCAAGCCGCATATGGTGCGTGGCAGGGGGTGCAAAAACACCGATAATCATATCACACCCTCACTGCTATTACCTTCTCTAATAATACGAGGGAAAAACTATCAGAGGTAACTATCCGTCCAGGCAATCACTTTCCTGAATCGCTTCTTAGTAATATTACTATATTTTACTGTTCCACTCTCTTTGTGGATGTTTTAATTTAACCAGCGGTGGTTCTTTTTCTAAGATCACACAATGTCAGAGTTATTTTCACTCATAATGAAGGATTAGAAACATTCTCTAAAAGAAGCATGGTCTTTTCAGCTACCGAGATACAACACAAGCCCATGAGTATGTGCTGTAGTTGGAAGGGACATTCTTTAAGATTCGAAAGATAGTACACTCTCAGTGAGGGACGACGCGTAACATTGGCGTCACGCTCAGCAACTAAATGAAAAAAAAAAGAAAAGATAAGAGGCAGTGAGACACGAATCTCTTCCTCCAACTCTTCAGTTACAATTCACGCGACAGGAGTGAGTGGATCGTGAAAGTAGTTGGATAATAGCTGATTCATACCTTCTGCTTTTATATCTATATCTGCTCAACTCGTAAATATCGAGTTAAAAAGTGTATGACGGAATAGGACCGGTGGAATACGAGTAAAAGTATAGAAGTTTTTCGTTTTACACTTTGATTCTTAACCACGACGTATGTCAAGGTAATGTAATTTAAGTGTATCTAGTAACATTGGAGTGAATTTGAACTTAATGGATGTACCTTTCTTACGTTGGGATCCTATTCCTTTAGTCTATATTCCATTAATATCGTTCACAGCGATGGATAAATAACCATTCAAATATATGTAAATAAATGTCTTTATTCTGAATGAGATTGAGACTTAAAAGTCTTCCCTTCCATTTAGCCCTTCGTCAGTATAAATTAGATTTCAGCGGTAAAAAATGCTAAAAGGTGATTTGAATTATGAACAAAAATAGCAGGGAAAATATATTTGCGGATTAAAAAGCCTAAGTGGAACTTCGGAGAAAAGATCCACAGCAGGAAAGCACCAACAACAGAGTTGTGAAAAATTTGCACAAACCTATTGAGAGTATTAACTAACATATAGCAAAACAAATACCCTTATCATCACCTAGAAATAAAAAAGGTACAAATAACAAGAAACACGCATAATATACAAAAAAACAGTATACACTACCAATGTAATGCACAAAAAATGAAGTATAATTATAGATCGTTGACAATTTCTTTGAACAATCAGGTAAATGCAAAGAAAATTGAAAAAACAAACACGTCAACAAAATTAACAACTACTAAATGCGTTTTAAACGTATGCGATACAATAACAATAGTGATTAAACCTTTTATAGTCATTAAGATTCACTAAAACTTTTATATCAATGGTTATCAACGATAAAAGTATAATAGAAACATAAAAAATACAATTAAAATGCATTATAAAATTAGCATTCAAAATTACACATATTTTATATATTACAAATAGAAACATTTCTTCAGTGAATATTTCCATTTATAACTGTGTACTATGTCGTTTGAATCGTGGCTCCTTTTTCTGGGTTTCTAAAACTGAGTATTTTATTGAAATCTTCTATTATCATAATCGCCTCCGTGTATATATTTATTCATCCGATGTCTGTAAAACCATAAGAAATTAAAAGAGGAACTTTCACTAATTCACTGCAACTCTATGTAAGACAGTATGAGATTCATGAGAATACCTAAATCGCAATAAAAAATAATCGTTACTTTTACAAGAAAGTAGTTCTGGTTCCACATTATGCGACTGAAAAATACTCCCATAAAAAGTGCACATAAAGTTGTTTTTATCTCTTGCTGACTTCAGTTCCTATGCAAATATTATTCCTGCGAATTGAGATAAGCACATAAAGAAGCGATATTGAGTACAAATCTTAATATGGCCTTAAAATAATGTATTTAATTCGAGTTTTTGAGAGCTATGATAAAAAAGACAATAATTTTGTGGTTGTAAATAATCTGTCACCCTTAAGACCAAGGTGATAGCTGAATCTGAACTCATGCATTTTCCTATAAAAATATAAATATACGAGGAATGTCGGTCCATTTGAAATGAGTAGTAATAAGATCATGGTTTTTAAAGAGAAGGAAATCTTTTGTGATTCCAACATTACCAATTGCGATAATAGCATGGGATAACTTAAAAACGAAGTAGATTCCAACATTACCAATTGCGATAATAGCGTGGGCTAACTTAAAAACGAAGTAGAAGTCTATTCAAATTAGCTCGATTACCAAAAGGATATATGTTGCTTTGTCTCGATATAGGAGACGATAATACAATAAGATAGTTTCCGTGATGAGAGGAAAGATATATCGCGTAACTTTGGGAGACTTGGCGAGATTTTCATCTAAAATGAAGCATACGAAGAAACGTGTCATATAGTGTTCAATAAATGTCACTTTTATTTTGCTAGTATTCTTCCTCGGATTCGATCTTAGTACGGTTGCTATATATGATGATTTAGTATGAATAAGTTATGAGTTCCATGGTTATATATTTGCAAATTCCGTCATGACCGATGGGAAAATTCACCGAAGGCGATGTTGAAATTCAAGCTTATTGTATTATTCTAAAATTATCGGTGGGAGATTTCTGCCCAAATAGAATCAAAGGTGAAAAGAAGAGTCTTTTTATTATTTTAATGTACTAATTTTATTGCTGCTAACTTAAAAATATAATACTTTTTTTGCTTTCATCACATGATTATGAATAGCGAGATTCATCTTCATTTATATTCTAATTCATCGTGAACCGTTCAATCCCTCTTACGAATAATACTATCTTATTTATATTTTTAGTAAGAAACACATTGACTTTTCATATACTAAAAATTCACTATTCCGTGTTATGAGGATAAGATATAAACAAAAATAAATATGAATTTTTAAAATAAATAAATTTATGTTCCATGATATTTAACGGGAGCGTTAACCAGTATACAATAATTTCAAATAAATGTTACTAAAATTGGAAAAATGGAACACCTTTTGAAAGTCTATGCACATACTTAAAAGTTAATACTACCGGCAATTAAACTATCGATTTATGACGAGTATTAATCAAAATCTTTAAAAAGAGTTTTCACATAATTTTAAATAACAATTTACCGCTGCAATAAGTCTAGATCGATTTTTCATATTCTCCTGCGGATGCGAAAACCTAACAATTCATCGATTTCAATCAATGTCATAAAACACGATTGGATAAAAAGTGATAATATCTACACAATACTGCAAGTTTTAAATTAAATTCCTAATAAGAACTCATGTACTGTGAAATTTGTCACTCAAATTCGCATAGCAGGGCAATTTAACAGGAATAAGATTTTATTTCGAGCACTTGTTATGATGGAATAATCTAAATTAAAATTTACCGAGCCGCAGTAGGCTTTGCATGACAGCATACGAAGATTATTCCCCGTATCTTTTGGAGAACATCTCGCTTTAAAACCGTCCGTCGGGAAGGCACCGTCATCAATAATCAATCAGCTTTCGTCGCTCATCATCTCCTCATTTAATACCTTTGCGTCCACGTGAAAAATCATCCCAATCGGAAAAACCTGGCTGACCGATGAAAAAGAGCAAAGGGAAAACAAACCAGTTCCGACGCCGTGACGCAAAAGTTGAATTTTTAAATAATTCCTTTGACTAATTATTGAAGCATCGGCAGCTCCGATTGATTGATGAGTTTAGCGATACATCTGGGGGTGAGGAGAGGGTGTGAGACGAGGATCGCGGAGGCTACAATTTGATTGATGAACTAACCTTTGTCATTTGTCACTCTCTCGCCCTGAGGCCGAATCCCTCTCTCCGATGGACCGAAGTGACAAATTCAAGGACTATTCTCTGCACACACCGAAGTAGGGAATCTGCTGCGGAAGTTGGGAGAAGAGGGCGATTCCGGAGACTCGATTGTGGGATGAGCTAAAGCTTTGTTAACTTTCGTTAATGATATTGCTCCTTAACTAATGGAGAAATTTGCCGAACTCGACCCAACTAATGCAGTAATCGCCATCTTGTATGGGCATGTATTTATGGATTTGTGTATTCTCAAACATTATACATTTATTTAGGTATTTTCAATTCTACACATTTAGGTGTCCGATGCCAGCTAATTCTTGAAAAAGTACTTTAATGTTAAGTTCATTATTATATTCGTTTTTGGGCCCTTTTCCTTTAGTAGGTGGAACTAGATTCAAAATCTGATTAGAAATAATAGTAATAAGTACTATGGTAAGAATTGGAAACAGATGTTCTTGTTTTATCGTCGAAGATTCTTTTCTCTTTTTTATTTGTATTTTTGTTTATGATAGAGTAAAATACATCATTAATATGCATTATTATCTCATTTTCATTCATGGCTGTGATGATTTGAAATCTATTGAGGTGTGAGGGATCTTGTACTATGGCATTTGTTACGGTTTTTCCTTTTTTAATGCTATGGAAAGTGTTATTCGTAGAGTCATTGTGTTTTACTTACGTGGGCTTGTTCTACTTACATCATTCTGTATCAAGGAGGGAAGGAAGGGAAAAATACCTCACACCTCACTTTGCTTAGTGAGCCTCATTTCCCTCTCCTAGTTCTTTGTAGCTAATTGTAGAGAAGCAAACTTCAAATTTATTAATTTTTTAAGGGGTAATTAAGATATATACCACATGTTCTAATTGTCGCCTTTTCGTTTAATACACGGTGACTGATTTCGCCTTATATTTCATTTTTATTCCTTTTATCTATATATTCTCTGTCTTCTCTATCCCTTTAAATTTTTTCGTCACTTTATAGCTTCAAACACACCCTTTTTCTCCTTCAATCTCCAGCATCTGCATGTCTGTTTTCCAAAATCCGCCAAATTCCCAATCTCTTCTATACCGTTATCTTGTAGTCTCTAATATTTTGACTACCCACTTCTACGTTTCAAATCCATGCAGCAAAACATCGATTTGATTATACCGAGATCCATGTTTCACATTTATATACAGAAACACCCATCATCAAGGACTTTGACGAGGTCCAAATTTCACATCTACATAAAGAAACACCCAGAAACAAGGATTATTCAAATCTTTACCCGAGTCCCTCATGCAGACCTTTCGTCATGATTTCCCTTTTTCTATAATAGATTTACGGTATTAGTAGCGACATTCTATATACTTTCGGTATATTTTAGATTGGAAATCTTACTCAGGAGTTTTTCTTCTGGTTTACGTTCCAAAGCTAACATCTAAGCGAAAATATCCATAAACTAGTGAGAAAACTTTAATGACGGTAGAAACCGCACACAATCCCAAAAGATATAAGCCATCACTGAAAATACTGCACCAGTAAATCTCCCCATCTCAGGAATCACCTCATATAAAAATGTTTTCTCTTTCGTGGAAAACGAGGCAAGTAGGCATCTCCGTTCACGCGACATCAGTGTGGGGGTATGGGGCGAAATAAAAAAGGAAATAATCAGGGCGATTCATTTGAAGGCACGATATACCGTGTGGATGAAGCTAACGGGGAGGAGGGAAGTGGCAGGCAAGCGAGGCTATTTTTAGAAGGCAATGGAAGCGAAATACAAGTGCCTCATTCTTGCGCCTAGAGGAAGCGCGTTGGCTGGGGAGAATGAAGGCGGACGTGAGAGGGTTGTTTGGTATATGGGTTGTTGGTGGCCGTGCGGTGGGGGCACGGGATAGCCGACGGCGGGTCAATCCACGGCCGTGTCAACACGCCACCTTCCTGGGCGAGATTGGAAGACACGACAGGCGGGGAGTCGAAGGAAATGCGGAGAAAGCGCGGCAGAGGAATTAGCGATAGCGGGAGAAAATGGCAAAAAACGGTATCATCGGAGTACGACATCAGACTGTGGTTGGGGGGGATTTTTCCAAATGTGGATCCATTACGTGCGCCGTTTTGCCGGTGTTTCTACGTTAACATCCTTTCCCCGCCATCGATTTCCCTCGTTTTGCAATTCTCATCGGAGATATGCCCCAGATTTGTTTTCCAACAGTTATTTTAAAGAGGCTCGCCTTGTGCGGTGTTTGGTTAGATGCTGAAAGAAGTAAATGTAGAGCACTCCTTGCCCTACAAGCAAGCGAAAAGGGTAAGTTAGCTTCGCTTTTATAATATGGATGATAATTCTTGCAACGTTTGGATAACTCAAAATTTACACTGAAGATTAATTTAAACTGCATAATAATTGCATAAAGACGTAATTAACAGTTTTGAAACATTTGTAAGAAAGAAGTAATATCTGCTTAAAAGATGTCTAGAACTAATATAAAAGAAGCTTATCAAGAATTAACCAAGTAGCAATTAATTAAGTAATTTTCCAGTTGGAGGAGTTTAGAGCATCTAAAGTTACACACATTTCACTATATGAGTGAGATAAATTAATCACAAACTTCACTGAATATGGTAATCGATAGACAGTTGTCTACCCAAACTTATTTCTTACTTCCTGTAACGATATTTATATTTTATACCTAATTTAAGTCTATTTGTTCTCATGGGAGAATTTGAACCATTGAAATTTCATATTCAAACTCCTATTTCCTTATGGATCGATCAATAGTTTGAGAGCTTTATTCCGAACCCATCAAAGTGGAAGAGCCTACTTCAACAAACTCATGGATTCTTTCTCCTCTTCCAATTAATTAAAGTTTTATTTCAGCCTCGAAACCGATATATTCAAGAATCACTGTCGAAACACGAAAAGTATGTACACTTTCTCTGAGGTTTGTGCCATAGGTTTAAATTTAGGCTAGGGGAGTCTACTGCGTGATGACTATTCAGATTACAAATTCACATTCGAGATTACGATCAAAGGTTCTCTTCAAATTATTCAGAAAAGCAATCTTCCATTAAATATTTCTTTGAAGGTGACATACGATGTCCTTTTTATGTAGAACATACCTATTCGAAAAATGTATTACCATTAGGGAACCTAAAGTTTAGTATTACTGGGCTTCATTGTATCAAATGAATAATCAAAGTCTTCCATGATTGATAGTTCGTCAAAATAGAAGTTAGGGAACTACTGTCGGATTTTTTGCTATGGAATCTCGAGTTTTGAGTTCAATAAATACTAAATTATGGATTCCTGAGAAAAATATATTATACACAATTTAAAAATACTTTACCCTTTAGTTTAGTCTATCACATAAAACAGATTTTTTCGACCTGAGTGTTATTTCTCCTTTGTTAGAAAGAAAAAAAGCCCGTTTTTTGCCCTCTTTGATGGAGCGCATTCTTTGAAATGCTACTTCTCATAAAGTATCAGTCAAGCCAAAGTAAAATTTAAATATTATATCAAAATAATTATTTTGTTACAAAAAAAGTTTAAGATCATTTACGTGGCAGAATGAAATGTTGTAATTGTTTTAGTAAAAGAGCTCTTTCTCAGAAATGGATTAACGTAAAAAGATCAAATTGATCAAGTTATAAAGCTTTCAGTAAGTTTTATTTCTAGGTAAGTAAGCGGCTTCGACTAATTTATTCTAGTTTCATTCGTTTTCTTCTTCGAAAAGTACGCGACAGTAATTGATCAGAGGAATAAACGTAGTACATTCATTCCCATCAATTAAAAAATGAATCGAATAGTACCCGCGTAGAAATAGATGTAAACAAAGAGTAATTAATATTATATACTCCACCTATGTCTTTAAATGTCTCTCTTATTCGGTTAACTGAACATTACAGCCACTCTAAGAGCATAAAGGGCATCGCATCCAAGAAGTCAATAATTGTCGCAGAACTTAGAGAACCAACTTGATATAACCGGAGTCCTGATTCGAAACATACTCCCCCTCAGGTATCGGATTTTCGCCAGCAACAATTATCGGAAAGAAATATCTCGATGGGGAACGCGTATCGAAAATTTATTCTTCGCTGAATGGGCCATCATGTACTTCACTTCGTCTCTGCCTGTGACACTGTCAGCATTCCTCCTCCTATAGGTCAGGCGGCGGTCGCCGGCTTCCTGCACGAGATACGCCGCACTCTCAGAGTATCCACTTACATTTGCCCGGAAGGCGCTCTCACGGTACATCAGTGCGGAGAGGATAGTGCGACCCTCGCGGAATTGCGCTTTAATCTAAGCCTTAATCTACCAGACGAGTACGAGGATTGGAGTCTAAAGGTCACTTAACCGATAAAGCTGAAGACGCAAATAGATAGAATGTGAGGGATGACATTTCGCGGCACCTCATTTCTATAAGTTACCACCATCAACTTCGTGTCAACTCGAGCTCCTATTTTCCTCAACTGCAGGAAAATGTCTGGTGACAATGGAATACCATAAAGTCTTATGTAAGACAATGACATAGAGTATTGCAGAAAATATTCCCACGAAACGGTCGCTTAAAGAAAGCAAATATATCGTGCAATACGCTCCGAATTAGTAAAATATTTAAATTTATTCTGAGGGAATCATTTAAGATTTCTTTCATTCGCATTGAAAGTCGATTTCCAAGACATCAAGTACACCTCTGTGGGCTTTACCTTGTTTTCCCAGGAGCGACGGAAATGAGAAAAGACTGACAGGACGAAACTCGAAAAAGTCAAAACATTTGAAACTCGAAAAATCTCCGGGAAACTCGAAACATTTGCCGGTAGGTTTCTATAACCGGCTGAGCTATCTTGCCGGAATGTTCATATAATCCCTTTTGGGAAATTTATAGGCAAGGACAGCTGGAAGATTTCATTGCGCACTCGTATCTTTTACAGTTTTCGTTTATTTAGTTTGGAGAGAATTAACCCTGCAATCTTTAATATTTGTGAAGGAAAAAAAACTTCTGTTGCGGATACACTAGACTTAAGTAATAAATATGATCTGAAAAAATAACTACAACTTGTACTTTTCCACAAATATTTGTGGAAAAGTACAAGTTGTAGTTATTATTTCATTTGTAATGGAATTCCACCATATCTCGCTAGAGAAGATTCATTTTATTAAATATAATCTGATTTTGATTTCAAAGTTATCTGATAAAGCGAATAAATATTTATTTGCGGAGGATGTGGTATATACCCTGGCTTCGAACCTAGGCCATTTCGAAACCGGTCGTTATAAATACCTTTTTGTGGAATTTGTGCTAAGTTATTTCTCCCACCATATTGGCCATATTTTCTCCCAGTGAGAATTCCCCTGGAGAGAACTGACCTAGGAAACCCGTCTTCTGGGTAAACATCTGTAGAAACATTTCTTGTATGCTAAATTGCAGATGGCCTCTATGAAAACTGGTCTTCGTTTTCTTTACTGTTTTCCTGACTGATTCGTTTATTCCTATTACAAATAAATTTTGAAATCGATCAAACTTTCTTTCATCTATCAAAAACTGTCCGTATTCCAGCGTTTCCGTATTTTTATGTCTTATGCACAGGCCCTGATATGAATGTGATCGAATCCTCACTTTAATCATTCGGAATACTCCTGGTGAAACATAATGATAGAATTTTCGACCTGATTTTTTTTCTGTAAAACCTCTCACCAGAGTTTCAACTCGGGCTCTTCACTGTTGTGAGGATTCACCAGAAAATATGGCATTGCTATGAAAGTGCTGGCTGTGAGCAATTAAATTTGTTTCCACACGGAACAAAACTGTTCGACTGTTATAGTACCATGCGGTCTGTCCTTTGATGAATAATTATCAACGGCTTCACATGCACTCAAAAACAAACCCTCACATCGTTAGGGAATTTTAATGACCTCTTAAAACATGGTGTTGGCAAATTATTTGCAAAATTGTTTTACCATACCCCGAAAGAAACTCTGAAAAAAATTGTGGTGGCAGTGGCCAGGCGTGGAAATATTTCGGACACACGAAAACTATTCTTAGTGGTTGAAATTTAAGGTTTCAGTACATATATATTCCTATATGAACGTTATTTGTCCTTGATTGAACAGTGCAAAGCTATATCTTAGTATTTGACGCTAAAAATCTAAATTGTATTGTTTCACTTACAATGTAAACAATTGTATAAAACGGAATGACTATTCGTACATCTTACGGATATTTTATGGAGATTTAGATCAAAATATTTTATTGTTAAGGATTATGAGAATCATTAAATAAACCTATCTGGTTGTGCATATTTTTGATATATTTCCTGTAACGAAAATTATAAAAATACAACATTTTAAACCGTGACAGGCTTCACCATTATCGTTTAAATTTATTTTAAACTACATAAACTTAGATAGTAGGTCTACATCTTTATTTGAAGAGGGAAATTAGAAAAGTACTAAAGAATAATTTGTGGCTAGTATCCTAGTACCTACAAATGTTCTTCTCTATAACTTCCGGGAAAGGAAAGAGGAAATTATTAAAAAATTGTTACCTTTTTCTACATTAATTATTTTGATTCATCATCTTAATTGGCAAGTTTACGAAAAAGACGGTATGTGAGTAAGAAATAAACATTCAATATAACAATATAATTGTGTATACTTTTTCTGTTAATTAATTTACAAATCAAAACGGTATCTTAATAAATTGTGCCCATTGATTGGTAACGATTCTATGTTCCAGAATAGTATTATGATGTTATAATCACTTTATTTACAGTACTCTTGAATTTCTAATCGAGAAAGAATGATTTTATTTTAATTTAATAGATGGCAACCATTTCAGGCATTTTTCTTTTATAAAAATTTTCGAGGATAGGCCCCGAATATTTTAATTTACGCATCATTAATAGCACTGAAAACTCATTAAAAATAATCAGCACAATAGCAATTATTTGAACGTCTCATATTAAAGATATGGCTAATTACTCCCATCACATTATTTAGATCTCTTTGAGGATTTTCCTCCTCGTACTCTCTTACCTGCGGCTGAGCTAAATCTTATAGTTCAGTTCAATTTACATAGGCTAACTTTGCACACTATTCAAACGGATAAAGAATAGAGCGTCTTTCAGTGAAATCAAAATCTTAAAGTTGAAAGCTTTGAGCTTGAGTTTGGCTTTGAGTTTATTACCGAATGCAATATCACGGATAAAAATGAAAATATGGAATCAAAAATTGTAACATCAAATTATTTTCCCATCAATAGCATTCTTAATATATCTTCCGCTTGTTAGAATCTGAAAAGATAGGTACCAGTTTCCAAGAAACAATAATACTAAATGTATAAAACAATTGCACACGCTACTGAAAATAAGCCTAGGCTCTAATTACTAAACTTACGCAGTAATGATTCGTATCAAACTGACTTTAGGTACATGAAAACAAACTTTTATGGTCAAACCATCATCAAAATTCGAAGGTTTAGAAATGACTAATATAATATATTACAGTAAAATATTACATATATTATAATTCATCACTTACTAGCGTGACTGCCAACGTAAGGAAATGAGATAGCTAATTTTAACTTTTCTATTTCCCAATGCCCTATTCTCAGCGATAAAAATATTCTTCTTTACGCTATGTTCCGAAGAAAGAAGGTGATGGTATCTCTTTGAACACACCTCCATATTCTACGCCTTCTCAATCTTTCCAATTTATCAACAAAAATATTTTTCCTAGTTTAAGAAAAAAATCCCGCTCCGAAAAACTCCCCGCTCCTTTTTCGCATATCTATACCCGAGAGCATGAAACTTATTCGCTGCAGCCACAACGCTTATCTCCTCTCTCAATCTATAACTCAGCGGGTAGTCTTGCCTTTGAAACTGCCTTGAGCTTCATCCGAATAGGTTCCTCACAGCGAGTGCTCCATCCAGCACAGGAGAGCCCTCTCCCTTCACGAGATTAACCCAGATAAGAGACACAGGAGACATTGGCTGTAAAGTTGCAGAATGCTCCAGTTTTTATTACGTGGTCAAGGCGTCTTTATGAAATTCGGACTCGGAGACGCCGAAGTGAATTAGCGGTCATCCGAGTTAAGTGATACACGGCGCGGGTAATTGATGAGGTTTCGAGTCGCGTGGAGAGGGTCTCAAGGCAAACGCAAACATGGCAGTGTCCACTTTATAGGATAAAGTTGTCACGGCGTCCTCTGCCGTTTTAAGTGGACATCTCAAGAGAGAGAAAAGGAGAGATTGGAGGAGTGGATGAATCGCGGGATAATGGGTCGGTCGAGTGAGAATTTTTCCGTGTAGAGATAAGCTTGACCGTAATTTTACTCGACGCCTTCACTAAGAGCGCGCGATAAGGTCACATGATGAGAAGACATTCAGATGACCGAATATTTGCAAATAAGCAGTGCGATAAAGAATTTAAGGCTTCTTATTCATTCATTCATTCGGAAGTGAACAATTGGCGGATAATCATTACTCGTCGTGTCTTATCACAATACCTACAATAAAAACTTATTATCGGCTCTGTTGTTTTTATCTTAATCAGATAAGAAATTGCATATTTTTGCAAAAGCCCAGGAAGGGTATTGTAAATGCCTCGGACACTCCGTCTCAGAATTGTAACTGCACTACGTTAACAGTAAAGCATAATTATATCTGTTCCAAAGAATTCCACAATTGATACCTTCATGATGATATTGAGAATTAATTTAAAGAATTTATTGTAACTGTTTGAAATGAGTCATGCTTGATTATCTTTGAAAATATATAGAGAACAATTTTGTTTTAACAACAGAGGAACATTTTCATAACAAAATTACATTGAGCTTTAAGAATCCAAAATATCTGTTTAAACTTACCCTCCAATTGAATGTAAATATATCAAAATTAACCTACAGTGTTAAAATTCGTCAGGATGCTCCCATCTTCAAAATGAGTAGTGAAATTTAAATTAATGAGTTTAAAATCTGTGTCTTCCTCGCCTAAAGGCGGTCATAAATGCTTGGTAATACTGTAGAAACAGTACAAATCTTTAATTTATTTACTCAAAATGTCATTAACCCATATTTATCCTATTTTTTACCCTTTATTTATTCATTTGTGTGAAATTATATTGCGTAGTTTCTGATATTAATATTTAAATGATACTAATATTATCATTTAAAATATTTTTTGCAATCTTACCATTTACGTCTTTTTAGTTCCGTTTTATTTCCAAACAGGTAAGAAGTTGAAGGCCTTTCAGTATATTCCAAATGTAGCTTGAATAAATGTTGTAAATTTTGCTAAAGTATAGATAACGTTGACCTTCAGCAGTAAATAATGTTCATAACTACAAATAAGGAAGAATGTGAACATCGTACGTGTTATCAAAGAAATCTACCCAAAGCATGAAACAGTTCACTATCATACCCACTCCATGCCTTCAAATAGTCCGACTTGATGCTTTATTCAAATAGAAACGCGTTATTTTCCAACATATATACATATACGGAACGCAGAATGTTAGACTGATAATTAGAGTATATAAATTATCTTCCTCTTTTAGCACCTAGCTATGAAACAAGAAGTCACCTTTAACTTCGTATTTCGGAGCATAGCTCAACCCTCTCAGATAGGATGAACTCGGGTGCTTTGTCGGTCAAGGAAGCTTAAAGAGCGAGAAGTATTCACCTTCCCAAATGATCGTCTTCTCCTTTTCATCGCTTCATACATTTGGGATGATGCCAGGAGAATGCTCTCTCTCATCTTCCTCTCTAAAGACTCCGTGCGGAGGAGATAAGCACAGTAAATGGAGATTCCCCGACAGCACCTCCTTAAAACTCCATCCTCTCAATCTTCGGCCCCGGGCATAAGCCTCTCCATTGCTTATGCAGCATCTTTTTCTTCCACTCCTCGCCAATCTCACACTCTTTTTATTTTCGCCCTCGTAAAATTCCGCTCCCCTACTTCGACGCACGCTCTTGCCCATTTTGGAAGTGATTAAATTCCTGCACTTAAGGTGATCAGAGCCTTACGCTTCGATAGCCTAGTCCGATTGAAAGGTAGGTCCTTGCGAGTCCTTGATTAATCATGTCCACTCGTGACTCTAATAAATGTGTGGACTTAGAGAGTTGTTTTACAGAAATATGACGGAAGATTTTTACAATGTATTGTCCATGTTCTTTATTTTCCTGACATATCTCATTATTTCTTTCCTTACAGTTTCCGTACAATATAGAGATATTTTTAGACCATTGAATATTTTAGGTCTATAAAATATTCTTGCTTGAGACTTAATTTTGTGCAACAAAGAGACCATGTTAATTACTTGTATCGTTTTTTTTATTGGGTTTCGATGAATCCAGGATGAGAAGAGTTGAATCTTATAATCCTAGCCTCTATAGTTAACAATAAAGAGAAAATGCACTAAGACGTTATTAATATGATATTTATAGAGTATATACAGTTATGAGGATTAGAGGGAAACTAGCTATAAAATAAACAAAACGATCTGATACACACGCTATGTTGTTAATGTGTTATGTAAATTAAAAAGGGCATCGGGCTCCCGGCTAAGCGAGGAGGCTGCCTGTACGCCTGTGACGGAGAAGGTTCTGTGTTCGATTCCCAGACCTATGTGTACGAAATTATCTTAGTTATCGGAGCACCTTTAAAAATGCTTTTAATATATAGTGGGATAAGTGTAACCCCGATTTTACCAATATTTTATTTTAATGTAAAATTGTACACATTTTTACATATACTTATTAATTTTTGTTCGATTAAAATTGTAAAAATACATCGTTATATTACTATGATGTACAGTTCCAATATAGGGGTTAAAAAGACCACAAATTTGCATAATTGGACAAACAGATTCTAACTTATGCGTAATTTTAGCATACTGTGAATAAAATATATTCCTATTATTCGCATGAAAATGCGTAGCGTTTACTTTAATCCAATATGAAGATCATTCGATAGTTCGCAACTCACAGTCAGTAAAATCAAAGCCTAGAAATATAAACATCGTTTCCACCAACCGATGATAAAAAAATGTCAATTTTTAATTGATAAACTACTTGATTACTGATTAAAATAATTCACAGATCAAGGTTAACTGCACGACTTATCATAAATTATAATTCATGAGTCAGTAATTCACCCTTTTTCTGCTCTTAAAATAAATTGAAAATTTTATATTACAAATCTGTTTAAAGGAGTTTAGCGTCTATCCTTACTGACGAAAGAAAAAAACAACAGTATTTAATCTATGAGAAGATATTTAAAAATCGTATGATAATCCTATGGAGAAAAAATTAAAAACCAATCAAATACCTCACTGATCTCATAATGCAACCCATTCAAATCCTACCACACGAAGCAATATCATTCTCTTTCTTGACATAGTTCCTACGAAGAGACTTAACACTTTGGAAACCCTTAGATGATTCTCCCTGGTTCAACACCAGTCAACTCACTCATTCGAGAATGTTCTCTGAAGCTTTCTCTTTATAGTACTTTTTAAACTCTTCTTCTATTCCCATGCTTTATGTTCTTCCTCATTCCTACCGTCCTTCGAATCCTAAATGCGTCTTCCGTTTTGAAGTCGCTCGCTACAAGTAAAGGATTAACAGCAAGCGAAGTGTAAGAGGGAATGCGAGGAGCGCTTGAGGGAGGGAGAGTGGATGCATTGATGAAAAGGAGCTTCTGGAAGAAACTGAGGAATGCTAAAAATAACGATGCGGTGTGATGGTCCGTGGCTATCGAGGACAAGGAGATTTCCCGAGGGGATAATCTTAGAGAGTTGTTTACTCACAAGCATTGAAACCCTCAGGAATGAAACAGTTCTTTCAATTGAAAGCGAGCTCTTCAACAGGAAAACATTTTAGAAATGCAAAGAAATCAGGTGGACCTTATTCTATCGACGAGCGCGTGTTATTAGATAGTAATTTTCATGCTCTTCTGAGGGTTTTTCTGGAAACATATGTCTTAAACTTCTACGCAGACGTTTATTTTCAATTTTATTTATAGAGTCGTTTCATAAAAAAAGCAGTAAGATATTTAAGGTATATGAATAGGTATAAGGTACAATGTAGAACGAGACCATATGTCGGCTAAATTCGGAAAAGAAATGTACCCTTTTTGTGGGTTTGGACACGAGAAATTTCAACGTTTAATTTTTATTCTGATAAGAGAAAATTAAATTCTACAGCCTAGTAGTACATATTACCCGTCTCTATTAACAATCCTAAGAATGGGTCAGAAAATGTAATTTCTGAGAAATATCTGCTTTTTAACAAAATCTAGTCGTCTTGGAGAATATTGCGTATTGCATTACTCAATCGTAGTGGGTGATTTCAGATGAATGACTGCCCTGGTTGTTTGAGTCAACTGAAGTTACAAATCATATTGCTTTCGTATTGGTTGTTGCTGTTATTTTGGAGAGAAGCGTACTTAATTTATGAAATTCAATCTAGGTAAAGATTAAGGGAAATTTGTATCGTTTAAGTTTTAAAGAAGTAAATAATGTACATTCGAAAGTAATAATCATACATGATAAGGAGAAAATATATTTATTTAAACGTGTAAACAATATTATGCTGGAAGATATGCTTATTGTACTAAATATCTTTTAAAATTTTTTAAAATTCATTAACATTGAAACATTGAAACTTACAAAACTTACTTAATCAATAATCAAGAATAATCAAATTAACTGGTTGATATTGATAGAACAATGATAAATGAGAAAGGGTTCAGCAAATCATAACGAATTACAATGTTTTTAAGATACGGATCTGGTAGAATATATCGAATTGTAGAATTACCTATGAAATATTTGAATTAAAATGGTTGATAATTTATCACCGTAGAATCTATTTAACTAAAACACAAGAGTAGAAGAAAAATTAAAACTTTATCCCGGTTTTATCAATTGACCTCTCTCTTTAAGTTTCTAAAACGTGTACAATTGTAGTATTCGTAATGTTTCAAAATTTGGAAAGTGACACCCAAAGATATGGTATATTTCAGTACCATATATATAAGAGGATGTAAACATGATCATATTACGGGATGCATAGAAAAATACAAATACGATCGAACACACTAGAGCAGTATTACTGGGAATCCTACGATTTTATATGTAACACAGTTATTTACAATCTAATACTAGTAGTAGTATTGCTAAAAGTGCTTCGACATCTAAGGTAATTTCGCACGTGGGCCCCAACCCGAAATTAAACCCTCACAGGAGTCGAACGCGTTGCCCACTTGGCTATCCGGGATATACGAGCTAAAATAGAATCAACATTATTATACTTTCGATTACTGCCTATTTTAATAAAGAGTTTCCGGAGAGGACGCGCATCAAAGATTGCTTCCGATCAGATACTATCGCAGGACAACCACAACCCTGCCCTAAATAATATCATCGCTTCCTGCAACTCGAGATAAGCGCTCGCTTCCCCAATGCATTCCATCGGAAATGCTCCTTAATTTTACAATCAGGTAATCGAAATAAATCGCAACCTCGGAAAATGTATTTACTCGAGTTCACCACGAAATTTTGGTCAGCCACGGTTAAAAGAATTAAAATTGTTATTGGGATTTGATCGATAAAGCTCAAATCTCCTTTGCGGTCATAAAGCAGGATAATGCATTTGACGTTATCACGCTGCACAGCGAACCCCATGTACCATTCGAAAGCTCTCCCATAAACTGCCTCTCGTCCAGCATTCACGCAACTCTCTACGAGAGACTCGTACAACGTTCCCTCTCCTGTCTCCAACGTTCCTTCCACTTCCTACTCTCACACGCCTAACCAACCGAATTCCGTAGTATAACTCGTGACTCCAATTAATACGTTCCATCAGAGCACAACGGATGCTAATGCATTATAAATAAATAAATAAATATAAATAAATAATATATATATACCATTATATTCAATATTCAAATCTGTTTAATCGCTTGCCTAATAACCTTCTCCTGCCCTTCAAGCACCCTCCTGTAGCTATTTACAATTTTGATTTTCAATCCCTTCGACGATAAAAAGTGTGTGCTCGGTTTTTTGGACGGTGCTTATAACTTAAGGGTAAGTTATAACTGCAGAATGAGTAACATCTCGGACTCGAATTGCCAGGAAATACTCCTCCACCCAGTCAAACAGCGCGTATTACCCGTTTAGATTGGATCATCAGCTTAAAAATTTACCCGATTCATATTCTTTTAAACTTTAGTATCTATTGTTTTCCAAAATCGTGACTAAACATATGTGGTAGTGAAACTTAGATGTGACAGGCAGTAATTGCTGTATTTGTATATTGTATTTGTATGTGTGTATTCATCGTGGTATAATGCTCAAAAATATGTTTTGTGCTGTTGGTGTCAAGCGCACATTAGTACTAGCCACATTAGCATAAATAAAAATAATTCTTTCCAAATTCATTGAAAAGTAACTTTACTCGACTGATTTATAGCTAACTCAGTGGATATTAGGATTTTTGCTTTCTTAGAATAATATATGTATATTCATAGTTAGCAACATGCCAATATACTTTTGAAAATTATGATAGATCCTCCTTTCGGAACAATCTAAAAATGTCGCCAATCTTAGAAAAAATTCGCTAATAAGCAGTTGAAAAGTAGTACAGTAGTTTAAATTCACTTCTTTAATAAAACACCAGTTCAGAATTACTCAAATTAAATGTATAGTATCATATCTTGTACAGCATGAAAGTAATGAAAGATTTTATGTCAGGAGTAGGTAATGGGGAGCCGACGTAATGGAAAGTGCTCCATAGAGTACGGGATGTCGCTAAACCAGAAAAATAGGCACCAAAAGAATTCGATGATAAAATCGCTAAATCGGAAAACATGTATAAATTCCGGTTGAAAAAAGTATTTTCACTGTTAGATATAGTCCACCTTTTAAACTCAAGTTTAATCTCCTCGTCATATTCTCCAGTTTAATGTGCGTTTATACAGCAAATGGCCATCGAGGTTATTGGGCTGGACTATCCTTAGGTTGATAAAAACCCGACTTCTTACAGCACACAGAAGTCGTTGTAGTGCGCTTTCAAAAGGGGCAGTCATCCTGAAGAGTATGCAACACACTACACTTTACTGATCGTTCTGTTGCCTAAGCTTCAGGATAAAATCTTAGAGAACAAAGTTACCACGTTATGTATCCATCCACAGGTGAGAAACTTTTACGGGTTGGGCGATGCGTATTTATTGTATTATGAATATCGATAAAAAAATACTATTTTTCATGAAATTCCATTCAACTCACTTCAGCATATTATCAATTCATCAAATATTTTTAAATAACACCATTATGGTTGACTAATAGTAAAATGCGAGAAAATTAGAAATGAAGGAAACCTAGCACGTCAACAGGATATACCCAACCTATGATTTATAACAGAAATTATATAACTGAAAGATGTAACTTCATGGTTTGAGATCTATAAGAATGTTATCAGCTATGAGCATTAAGACGCAACATTTGCAAAAAGATTCTCCGCATTTTTCTGACCTTCAAGATAATTTACGCATGCAATTTATAGTTTGTCAAATGTATTGACATTCGCAGTTACTCCTATTAACACACTTCTGCCACGGCCTATAGAGTAATACACTTTGAAAAATATACGTGCTCTCATCAGAAGAGATTATTAGAAAATGAATGGCTCTATAGAATAGTTATTTTTATAAGCCGCTTTCTATTTTCGTTTCCTACTAAAAAGACATACACAAGTAATCTGTAAGTACAAAATGGTCGGATGGTTTCCAAAAAAAACATATAGGTCTGACATTTTCTCAATAATTTTTTTGCACAAATTAGCTACAAAGATTAGATTTATTGTACGGCTTCGGAGCCACAGAGCCAAAATGAAGCAAGTTGCCGTCCCAAAAGAATGAGTTTAATCAAATTAATTTAGTTTCAAGAAACTAACCTATAAATATAGCATATAGCATACAAAAGGCAAACTAATACATGGCATTTCATTTACGTAGGTTTGTAATAGGGGAAAATGTATCAATATTTAAAAAAACCTGCTAATTAATTTCGCCAGACTATTCCCTATCAGAGCTCGCGTCTTGAAATTTTCAATTTAAACTCAAACAAATCAAAAAGCATCCTAATTCTTTAATTTTCAGCAAAGAACTAAAATGTGCCACTCAACGCACGAATCAAATTCTGAAAGGCTAACTTGAGACGCTCAATTCAAATCTATCAGAGTGAATTTAGCCAGTGTACCGAAATATAATTTTCCCACGGATCCGCAGAATGCCACCTCTGATTTCCTTTTCTTGTGTCCCACCGCGAGTGCTCCGGCAGGATGCGAGCAAATGGAGGAAGACGGGTCAGGTGGAGGAGGCGGCCCAGGGGTAAGAATCGATGACTGCTATCTCCGGTGCTCAGAACCGCTTTTCCAGATTGAACCGATATCTCTCCATTTTCCTCCCTTTCTTCATTCTACTCCCACTGCCAAACATTTCCTCTCCCTCTCAATCCTCACTCCATTTTCCCCTTTCCGACCTTATCTACCGGAAATTTTCGATTCCTAATTCGAAGTCCTGAAACGGCAGTAAATGAATCTTGATGGCATAAGAGCGCGACTGTTTAGGGAATCTTTGGTGGCGGATCGGAAATTGTATCAACGCGAGAGATGCACGATCATTCCGCCGATGAAAGAACATCCTCTAGGATGTGTACCGGCTGAATTGAGTTGAAACTCTTAGCGTTGCCGTAAGATTGCGGTTAATATTATTCTTACAATTAACAATCACAAACGAGCCGTTCGAGTTTCTTATATGGAATTTTTCTTGATTATCGAATAAAATAAATCAATAAAAAATTAAATTATAAGTTCCGGACTATCGATTTCTACGAGCTACTCTGTACGCATTTCAGAAACGATGTCTCCATTCTCAAGTTATTCACAGTGGGAAATGAAGAGAATCTCTCTAATCGCGAGTTTCATCTGCTGATATACAGCTAACGGGGTGTTTTTATATCTCTAATTCATTAACAACCGTGATCTATTTATCTTTTCTTCTATTGTTTGCAAATATGTGCATCAGTATCTTGTCATCAACTCATTAGAAACATACGAAAGATTCAATAAAGAATGAAATCGCTATGAAATAGGGAACATAATAGCCACAATTAAAATTCTCAATGGGTTGATTAAAAATTTTAAGCCATCTCTTGTAGTTAGAACGATATCAAATCGTTATACCGGTTCCTTTTTCAAAAACTAATAGAAAACATTTCGGTGCCTAATGAGATAAATTAATCGCGTCTTTTAATAATAAATTACATTGAAAAGCACTATAATTATTAATTACGGTCCTACTCGTACAATGCAAGTTTATATGAGATATGCATATATAAGTACAGCCGTAAGGATGCCTTTGATTCATATAATAAGATCAGCATAAGCTCGCAGAAAATAAATTGTATTCGCCGAAGTTTCATAGATACATACAATTATATACATTATCAACTCAATCAAAAAACTATTTATTTAAACTTTGTTCATATACCATATTTTGGACGCACAAATATGGATGAATTGAAATAAGAACGAAAGAAAGCACTCATTATCGAAATTGCTCATAATTGAATTACGTTAAGAATAACTGTGAAATTATCACGATAATGTAATCAGATTGTATTGAAATGTAAACAACGTCTGTACGTTTCTGTTTACAAAGGTTATTGGAAAAGTAAGCGCAATTATTAAAATTTGTGGTGAAAGAGAACAACAGGACTCCGAGGTTTAGTGGAGAAATACATTTTTTCACCAGTATTTTATATTTAGCTTTGAATAAATGAAGAATGAAGCATGTGATTCGGAATCCCCGTGAATACTGTAGTATTTAAAAATTAATAAATAAAAGTAATCCCTTTAAATCTTTTTATCTTTTCATGTGAGTATTGCATATGGTTGTCATGAAAAAATTCAACACGATGTTAGTATGGCTACCAGCATTTTCCTGTACCTACGATGATTGCCGACAAAGTAGAATCATCTCTCCTAGAACTATCCTTTCATTCTATTGCGTATTTCTGCCGATTTATGATAGTTTAGAGATAGTTTTCAACAGCAACAACAAGAAAGAATTTTAAGGTAATTAAATCAAAACCGTATGGATGGTTTTCCAGTTCGCTGCCAGATAAGATTGGAATACCTATAAATTCTGATTTTAATACTGTCTATTCCAGGGCACCAGTTTATTATATCTCTTATTAAATTACCAGTATTTGTAAATTAATACTCTGCATTATGAAATAGTTAGCATTTGTAGATTAATTATTTTTCATATTTTTTATCAGATTCGAGTTCAGGTATTTTTCACCAAGAAGTTTCTCCCTAACTTAATACTATGTTTACTACAATGATTTTTTATTGTGCTTTTCTTTTCGAAATTAGCTAAATATAGAAGGATTCCACCGCTCATTACTTAGTACAAAACGCAGCAGTTGGTTTTCCTTGCTAAGTTTCATTGTGTTAAAAACACAAAACCTCATGATTCGGAATTCTTTATAAATTCTTTATAAGAACAACAGGACTCCGAGAACTCTTTCTTCTAAAAAAATCCTTTATAAATTCCACATGTAAGGTTCATTTACGAACTAGGTTTCGTTGCGGTGCAACATCCTCACCTGATGATTTTTGGAATTTACAAATTGAGGTCATGTCTTTGACACCAAGAAGAAATTCCACCATATAACTCCGGAAAGCACTGATTTTTTTAAATTTCGTTCTTCATGTAACAAACGAAATAATATTATGGATTTCCAATTTAACGGTGTTATTCTCATCCATATAGGGATATCAGCACATTAGCCATATTCAAGTGAAAAAGGATCATTTATAGGCAACTTGATCTCTTCAGCGCTCGTATTCAATCAACAAATATCGAGCGAAAACGTGGGTTCTTTATTCAGCTCTTCGAGATCAAAATTCTGCTCTCTTCCAATTCACTCCCTAAAACGTTTAACCTCTATATCATTCATTCCTCTTTCACTTTCGTCACTACTTACCAACCCAAACATCGCCGAACAAAACTGCTTTACTCCTCCTTATCATTCCAAAAGTGTTCTTCTCCAATCCACTAAAGAAACCTACGTCCCCGAATCGGTCTCCTCATGCATATCCCACCAATATCTTCTCCTTCGCAACTTTACCATTCTCCCGCCCCCCACTCATCTCTCTTCTCAGCTCTAAATCCCTTTTTCCTTCGATTTTTCCTCCAAACTTCCTCCTTCCTCCATTTCTCAGCCAATACTCAACATTCCCAAACTGCTCCCGTAGCCCCTCGCGCCCGCTTTTTAAAATGGGAATATCCGACAAATACCTCCGCTCCGTACCCCTTTCCCAAATCTACATATACTCCAGGATAATACCCTTACAACTCCTATCCTCCCGAACAGAATTTATACTTCAAATCCCTTCTAAAGACTTCTCTCTTTCCATCCTCCCGTTCGGGAGCAGCGCGAGGGCGTTTGATCCGGGAAAAATACTCGGGAGGGGAAGGAGTTTGGGTAAGGAGCAAGTTTATTGGGAGGCGGGGATATGGGTCTGCGTGGGATGGGGCTGGGTTCAAAGGAAAAAAAGGGTGGGTAAAGCTCCTTCCCCTCTTTAAGAAAACTATTTCAAGAGTAAGGCTGCGCGTGGGGAAGTTGTTTGAGCGGGAGTTGGGGAGGGATCGAGGGAATGGAATGAATAACTCAGAGGACGGAGTTGAAAAGAGTCGTACGTTCGAGAGACTGAGGAGAGATATAGATTGAAACGCGGTGTTGGGATTAAGGTATCGGTTGATCGAGAGGCAATACGGCGATAATGTTTCGGCGTCGCGTCGAAATTAAATTTTTCGAGCCCTTTTCCTCAAACGGGGGCCATTCTTACGATGAAGATACTTTCTCGCAGCTGAAGGTTTTTTTTTGGGCGGTAATACTTTATCGAAAAATTTGAAAACTTTTCAAGTACGCCCATCCTGTTGCTGTGACACAGAAGAGCTCATCGTTGCATCTTAATTACAATTTTCACGTTCATGTTGTAAGTTTATTGCGTCTATTCAGAAGTTCATCAAATAAGTAATTTATACTACAGTGCAATTCAGTTATTTTAGGTTGAAGGAAGATTTAACTGATCTTGAGTTTCTGTCACGGACTCATTTTCCTCGCAATTGGAAGAATTCTTCGGCATCGATTCAAACGTGGTGGAAAAGTTAGCGTGCTAGCGCTTCAACCTCAAGGTCCCGGGTTCGAATCCCGGCTACTTGGATTTTTCCTAGAAGAGATTGTTTTGAGTGTTCGCCCGTATTTATGCTTTAAGCCCACAACTGTAGCGGTTCAGAAAATAAATATTTGTGGGAGCATAGGGAAATAAATAAATAAAAAGGAACAACTAATACCAATTCAATATAGTACATGTACCATCAATCTTGGTTTCTTCACAAATGTGTAGAGAATAATGAATGGAGGACTGATTCAAAATCATTTGGCTGTTAATTTTCATCAGGTGGCGTCGAATGAATTATGATTTATCACAGTGTTTTAGCTGTTCTGCTTGGAATGAAATTTCTCCCACCAAATCCATCTGCAAATGATTAACTTGACTGTTAAATAAATATCTGGTCATGAAATATGAAGTATTAATTAAATCTTAGAAGTTTTTTCTATGATGTGTAGTGCAATATTATCATATAAAACTACAAAAATCCTTTCATTATCATAAAATACAGAAAAGACAGAAGGATATCACACGTTATCCTTCACCGTTCTATATATTTCCAGCATTTAGAAAATTTCTTCTACTATCCGTAATTTTAAACACTCTGTGAAAGTCCAGTAAACACATATACGATTCTGCCTATGCTATTTCATCCATGCAAGACTAACATTAGTACTGCAAACGTCGCTAGAATCCTTAGAATTTTTAAAATCATTACTACATGCACAGTGCAACTTTTTCAAACACGAAAACGTGAGAAAATACATTTCGAACTAGGAAAAGATCACACCATAGCCCCTCTCATCTCCACCTCCCATCTCCCAATAAGACATGGAACGAAGGCGTATGATTAAATTACAAGGCGACGACATTTCGAGCAACCGCTTTGAAATCGCGAGAACCGCAAGGTCCTCTCGAAATAGTTGGCGTGTGAACACTTCCGCTTGGTCGCAGCGAAACATTTTATAACTTTCCTTGCCAGCGCCATGGTCCGCGCATCTGTCGCCTCGATTACAAGCGGGACGATGGAGAAGCGGATGCGGAGATGGGCCGACGAAATAGGGTAGAATATGAAAAGGGATATATAACTAAGAATTGAGCGGAAGCACTCCAATGAAAATTAATGAAGAAAAATTATAAAAGGAATACAAAATTAATATTGGGTTACCCGAATTTCTAATGCTGAGACATTTCATCCAGAAACCTACCATTCAAAATTGATTTGCCTCAAGTTTCTCTTAAATAATTCATCATCCGTATCCAGTACACAAATACTTTTCACACAAGTACTTTTCATCCAGAAGGATATATGCGAAAGAAGAAACATGAGTAATTTACCCTTCGGTAGGTTCATCTGCCTCAGTATTCCCTATACGACACCATTTCTTTCCCTTCCAAGTAAATTGTAACTTGCTCCACCCTTTACGTCATCTAAAAACTGTTTTCTTTTCCTTTCCCTTTGCATTTTCCCTTGTATTTTACCCTCAACCACATTCATTAGCAATCCCTCTCCTCTCAGAATTTGACGCACCATCCTAGAGATATTTTTTCCTTACTGCTATTTCGTATAACGAGTGTTTTTTTCCGAATTATATCCCATAAATGGATTGTAAAAATTCTTTAGTTATATTGCGTAAAATAACCCTGGAATTGTGTGAATCTACGTTTTCGAATCTCATAATCTTACAGATAAAATACGATTTATAATCAATTTGGACCCAATATTAAATTTATTTCCAGTTCGCTGCCAGATAAGATTGGAATACCTATAAATTCTGATTTTAATACTGTCTATTCCAGGGCACCAGTTTATTATATCTCTTATTAAATTACCAGTATTTGTAAATTAATACTCTGCATTATGAAATAGTTAGCATTTGTAGATTAATTATTTTTCATATTTTTTATCAGATTCGAGTTCAGGTATTTTTCACCAAGAAGTTTCTCCCTAACTTAATACTATGTTTACTACAATGATTTTTTATTGTGCTTTTCTTTTCGAAATTAGCTAAATATAGAAGGATTCCACCGCTCATTACTTAGTACNTTTTTTTAGGTTTATTTATGAACCATTTACAAATTTATTTTAGATTGCTAAAAATCAACGATTCAGGGAAGCAATATTAAGCCACTTAGTTAATGAAATATGATTTATGGAATTTTAGATATTAACACAGTGGTTATTTACTTCCTCAAAAGATCCTTCCATAATCAAATTTGTAGTAGATTCAATCAAACGAAGTAGTAGATTTTTAAGATCCTTCCATATTAGTTTCGGAGAAGACGTACGGCATTTGATGATTATTACTAACATAGCAACTTCTTTGAAAACTCCGTAAATATAGAAGGAAAAAATATTCTCCTTTTGCATCACCTACTGCCTTTAACAGCTATTCCTTCCCTTATATCATCACAAACTCTTTTGTAAAATAAATATTTTCCTGCACACCAAACCCCACCATCCGAAACAAGTTCTGGTTTTTCTTTAATACCAAAAGATCCACTGGGTGGGATCTAGTCTGTTTCCATTCTCATTAGACGAAACATCTGCAGACTTAACGTTATTCCCGTATCTCTAATTAGATCACTTATTCGACCGAAAAAATCGTAGAGCAAAACCCAAATTTATGACCGAGTTTTCTTAAACCTAAAGGATTCCCCCATTCCTCTACATTTCGACATACACCGCAATCCCATTTCGCTTGTTAATCGCTCCTCTGACTAGGTAAAGTAACCAAAGAGTCACGAAATGCGGAATGCTTTCCTCCATCTAGCTAGGAAACGAGCTAGATGGAGGAAAGATATGACTTGAGTGAATAAATTCAGCGCGGCCAAACGGAACCAACGATGAATACCTATAATCTAAGCAAAATGATGGAGAGGGGAGCGAAACAGTCAAACGAGAGGAGACACAGTGCCCTTCTGTCAGCGAAGCACTTCTCTTCCGTCCTTCGTCGTTGAGGGTCTCAGCGGACCACATGCAGAGCGAGGGAGAGCCTGTGGGAAGGCCCTGGGGCTCACGGAGGTGGGGAGGGCCGCAGAGTGGCGCGGCCTTGGAGGGAAGGGGGATCTTTTGCCCATATCACAGTGTCGTTTACCGGAAGAGGGACAAGTCTTTGAGACCGTATCGTCAATTTTCCTTTTGCTGTCGAGAGCGAACACTGTGCGGCATTTCCTTTAATCGCCGGAAAGATGTTTCGCCGCACGGGTTCCATATATTTTCGAGAAGTCCCGCTTTGACTATCCACGCTGCCGTGGGTAAATTAAATAATGCTCGAACGTAAAAGAATCCCTTTCCAGTCACGAGAGGGAGGAGGGGTAAAAACGTTTCGGGGTTGGGAAATTTCTGTGATGGGGCCCGTGGAATGAGGACACGTACGACAAACTTGACGATGTGGAGGTGGCAGCCGTTTATACAGGGCTGTGATACGTCTTTTTTGAGGTAGCCGCTTTCTCTTTGTGAGTTGATTGGAGACGATGCGAATGTTTGCGATTGAAATTTTGCGCGAGTCAATTTGTAACGGAGAGGTTATCAACGGTGCAATTTCGCCCCTCGAAATTTTATCCTAATATTGTCTGCCTCCTCTTTGTTTCTACGTGTAATTTCTTTTTTGTTAGAGTCGTAGAAGTATTACAGAATTATTACTGGCATTACTGACACAACGAATTACTGAGGAATAGGTAACTAATACTATGTGGTACATTCAATGGAAAGTTTTATATTACAAAGTGAGAAAAATTTACTAACAATTCTAGAGAAATTCATCTAAAAACACACGACATGGCAATTAAGGAGTTGAATTATCCACCCGTCAAAAAAAAGTTTTTAATAATGAAATATCCAACGAAGTATATAGTACACCTAATAATTATCGTGATTGGCTCTTCTAGAGAAAGTAAACACAAAACAATGTACATGACACTTCTTAGTGAGAATTAGATGAATGACGCGTTTCACGTACTTCATTTTAGGTGAAGACATGAAAGAGAGAGCCTGCCGTAGTCGAGAATCAAACCCGGGTCTCTCACTTTCCAGGTGGTTGCTCTGACCTATTTGCTAGTATTAGTAATAGTAGTATTGTTAAGAGTGCTTTGACGTCTTCATTTCGCACATAGGCTCCCACCGGGAATCGAACCCGGAACCACTTTCACCAAATTAGAACGCGTTGCCCACTTGGCTATCCGGGAGCCTCGACCTCTTTGCTACTACGACAGCATTATCTCTCCTGTAATTTATTAGGCTATGATGGGACTCTGTATAAATGGGAGACTAGGTTCCGATTCCTAGCTAAGGCACACTTTTCTCTCTTTCAATTCTTCATTTTAAATTCTAAGTTTGCAATAAAGTATAACTGAAATCAAGCAATTCCTACCTATAATCGAGTCACCAGCACCATGAAACCATCAAAAGTTGGTGCTAAGTAACTTTTGATGGCTTCTTGGTTCTGGTGACTCGATTATACTTTTGTCATCAGCAGTAAGCTGATGACAATATTACCTAAAGGATAAATACATGATAAAATGGAGATAATTTTAAAATAGTCAATAATGTGCGGTAGGCGTTGATTTTTTCAAATGTTCGATGTACAATTAAAATCAACAGAATGAATAAATAAAAATTTGGCCGCAGTTTTATCTCAATCAACACTTGGCAACCTTTCCTGATTTGCGAGTTATATTTTCACAGCCTTATTTTCATATTTGGATGAACATTACTCGTTATCGCAATTCTTCCGAATGAGTAAGTGGCTCATAATTCTACATCATCGACCAGCGTGCGAGAACACAGCTCTCCCAATCACACGAACACCTCGTCCAACAATTATATCCCTCCAGGGGGCAATAAACGCCCTTCGCTTTGCTTCACGTTCACTCCCAAGAGAACGAAACTGACACGCACGAAGCTTTCGGGGACACACAGCGGGGATCGACGCAGTCCCTCGCCAACACGGAAAGAATGGCTGTCCCACGACGTGCGCACGTCATTTGCTGACCTCTAACTTTTTGTTGCCTGAGTTCCAGAGTTTCCAAGTTCGGAAGTAGCGCAACGTCGAGAAGATGCTTCAGCCCCAAAATAGACACCGGAATTAAAAAAGAAAAAATACCAACCCGTTGCGAGGGAAAAATATTTTTCTAGAAAAACAGGTACAAGTCAAATTTTACACATAAACGTTCTCTTTATTCGTCATATAATGAAAGAAGTTCAAGTTGAATTAAATATGATTCAAGCAAAATGCAGGTCAACGTTACTAACGATAATCGAAGGAATATTGCACTTTAACTAAAGGTAAAAGAAGTCCCACCGAATTGACGACGTACAGTGTGATATTATCTATATTAAATCTTATACACACATTTGACTCCGTTACTTTCTGAAGATATATAACATATTTCTTAAGACCAAGTAAATTTTTTTCTTTAAATCACATTCTTGTGAAAACATTTCTTATCTAAATTTACAGTTATCTCCCATATTTTTAACTCGTGTTTAGTGGGGGAATTCTGTGGTAACTTAATTTTATATACAATCATACAAGTGGTATTATCTACTGGCTCTTAATATACCTCCGTCTATTTACAATAATCACAAATTAATGCGGGTTGAACTCACGTAAATTTTAAGCTTAAACAGAAATACGGAAGAGGTGACGATAGGCACCATTCTTCAGCATGTTTCTTCCATTTTTGAAGCCAATTTAAAAACTGTTAACTTTAGAATTTAATTTTTAATGAATTGTCGCTGAATATCAATAGAATATGACATTTAAACGCTTATAATTCCTTAAAACTACACCAATAACTTATTTAGTACAATAGTAGCTATAATTAGCTTGGAATAAAATTGTGTCGATACCTTTAACTCCGCTGATCGATTTAAGGAGAAAAATATTCACATGTAACAATGATTCACTATGCTGAGTGTCATTGCCCAGTAATAATATTGTAAGATTTTATTTAATGACTATGTCGATTGTATTGATTTGATCCATCAGAATTTCAAACCAACAATACCGTATTTGCAAACAAACCTTCTTTAGAACACTAGTGTGAATAAACCAATTTTTAGTGATAATAATGGCGATAAAAATTATATATTTGATGATTTCATAGAATAGAAACACAACAGAAAATGGTAAAATTCAGCATTTTAAGATGTAATCACAATTCGTAGCTAAGTTGGAATGTGTTTCAACATCTACAATTTGATCTACGTTTGTAATATAAGCGGTTTTTTCTTCGGAAATCCAGATGGGAATAAACATCATCTTATATTATTACAAATATTGTATTCGATCGAGAATTGATTGTGTAGAACCTCCGAAAAGGACAAATAAACCCAAAAACTGTCTCTCCCAGCTACCTAACTCTCCCTTTTAGTTGGAATCAAGCATCGACGTTCTACGTTAGTCAAACCGTCCCGTCCATTCTCCCTAATCCCCGCGTTAACGTACGCTCTCGCATGCATTAGCCTTGGCAGATCGTTGCTGTAGGTCACGGGGCTTAAACACCCTCGGAAATCGTTCCTGATACGGAGATCCATCCCATCTGAATACACTATTCATCAGGGATATTTGTAGCTTCGATCCCAAAAATAAACAACTCTCCTTTGCTAAAAACCAACGAGGTCGATGGTTAGCATGACCATCGTTCTATTGAAACATCTCGCGTCGTACAGGAGAAGATTATTTGTAACAACCGCTCACACGTCGGAGCAAAGGAATTTTTCACAAATGTAACCTTGAAAAATTCCTTTGCTTTGATGAGCCAAAGTCCATTTAAAAGCCAATGTTGGGATTCTCATCTAATAGCCGTTTCTAATTTTTGTCTAATATAATGTCTAATTATTTTTTCGTCGTTTATGGTTAAAACGCGAATATTTATCTTGATTCAATATTTATTCAGTGTGTGATAATCATTCAATTATTTCGTATCCAATATAACAGAATGTTGTTTAATTGAGAGAGAGCAATTAATTTAAGACGGGTAACTAGCTCGACCAAAGATAAAATTTCAAAGAAAGGAATCTCTGATACACCATAGCTTCATGTTAGAAGCGGATTTTAATATTTTACCGGTGATTCTTCAGCTATGAAATAAACCGTGATTCAAGAATTAACAATAAGATAGAGTGATTATATTCTCATAATTTTAGACTAGAACAAAATATTAGGCTAAACTAACTATTCACTGAAGTTTACACTAAATTATTCACTGAGAAATTCTCTTCGAAAAATATTTGACACAATTGAAGATTTTCAGATAAATAACTTATCAGACACTTCGACTTAGCGCCGTTAGTTTACATCAATAATTATCTAATGTAGACCGTTACTTTTTTCATTCTATTAGCTCTTTATTTCTTCAATGGGGGAAGTATTGTTTATTATTCTCATCTAGTTCTTTACGGGAGTCACTCAGAGCAATACATTGCTATTATTCATGTATAGTTTTCATGTATTCTAAGTTTTCCTCTCATTCATATAATTTTTGTGAAAAATTAAAACAATTCCTCAATTAAATCTCTTTAAGAAGCTGCAATATGAACTGTCAACGGTGACGAAATGAGGAGCGATTCACGAGAGACCGTTGATTTCCATTAATTCACGAAGATTGTCACTATCGTGCAAAACTCTGCAAAATGGAGCTTGCATTATTCATTGTCAACGTCCAGGGCGGAGTAATTCCACAGAATCATTTCTGTTTTCGCGATCGGACGTTCGGAGTGGTTCGCGAATCTGAATTCGTTACCGCACAATCGTCTCCGTCGGCCGGTTATGCATCCGTCGTTAACATCGATGGCAACGATAATGTGTCAATTGGTGCGATATGATCGTGCCTTCCGCATTGCTAACGGAGCGCAACCGTCGCCGTACCGTTTTTGTTCGGCGAATGAATGCTGCCGATTTGATATTCCGCTTAAAGAACGCCGTACGGTCACGAAAGGTGAGCAGATTTGCCCTTGAATTAAGCGATTTTCGATTTTCGCTGCCATAACACTCCCCTTCGCACAAAGGAGAAATCTAACCTCAAAGGTTACCATAATTCTTCCCAGAATTTCTTCGGATTCTGCCATTTACTTGTAAATTAATGAAAACCTATTCGAAAGACTACTTTCACTAGATCTGACAACCGAAAAGGAAATTACAATAGTTATTACAGACACTGCTATTTTGAAATTCGTGTACATTCCCCTGTATTCTTTTTTTTCATTCAATATGTATTCCATTGTTCCGCAGTCTTGAATGTCGACCTCAGTGGCGTAGTTAGCGTATAATCTTGCACCACTAAGGATCAGGGTTCGAATCCTGATTAGGGATAATTGTAGATTATGTGCCCTTGTGTTTTTAAAGGGCTTATTTCAAGAATGGTCAACCTTGGCTAAAATACTCCTATTCAATAGACACGATATCAGGTTTCCCAAAAAATAGTAATGACTTATCTAACCTAATTCATTCCCTGTACTTTATGACGAGGAAAACGAAAATGTTGTAGATAAATTAACCGTTTAACAATTAAAATTAAATCATGGCATTTCTATGATGTTTCCCAACAAATAGTAATGACTTATCTAACCTAATTAATTCCCTGTACTTTATGACGAGGAAAACGAAAAGTTTGTAGATGATTTAACCGTTTAACTATTAAAATGAAATCATGGCATTTAATTTTTATTTATAAAAACTACACTTAAGCCCAAATTAACTGCCATTTATTCTGATATAATAAAAAAGGTTCTTATGCTCCGTCCGAGAATACACGGTGCACACTTCTTGCACAATTCAGATGCCCAAATGCACATGTAATTACATTTATATAATATTCTCGTCAGTTTTCCTAAGCTCTGCAGCGGTTTCAAGAAATGGAGCATGGTTTCTGAAATCTCTGATTTTCTCGTACTATATAAAATTCCAGATAATGTGTGGATTAGAGTGGTTAGAATTATTCTGAAGTTATTTTTGCTAAGAATTTCCCAGACTTCGATAAAATTCATGTTTCCAAAGATTATTTTTCCAAATTGTTACTTGTCTATGTATTTTCGATCAAAGTTAGGGAGCTTGGGGATTTGGGAAAGAGAACACCTAACGATTGCCATTTGACCCATTTCTATTCCAAAGTCACCCCTGGACGTTTTCCCACCGGTATATAATCCACGGTAGATTTGAATAGAGCACGTGCCGCGACGCAGAATGCCTAAGGCAACAGAGAACGAATATAGGCAAGATTAGAAATTGAGCGAGAGGATTGGACTCGTTTGCCAGAAAGGCTTTCTTCTCCGAAACATATATTCTCATATTCCTCTCACCGTGTTTTTCTTCTTTTGCCTTTATTTTCTTTCTCGCAATTTCCCCATTCACAAACAGATATAACAATCAAATTATTCTTTTTATTTCTGGGTGAATATTTAATTGCCAATTTAACTAACGATTTTTCGCAATACTTTCTATCATTTCATACCTCCGCTGCAAACAATTCCTACATCTTTCCTGATTCTCCGACTACGTGCATATTGTCTCTTATTGAGGTTTTAAAACGTGCTTTTTCTCGCTTTTTGGATGACTTCCTCCTCCAATCTATGCAATTATTTTTCACTTTCTGCCCGTTTTTTCCTTTGTTTGGCATACGGCTTACGGAGTGTTTGCAAGCTATTCAAGCCTCTAATGCTACCAGTACTGTCCAAACAACCTCTCTGCTAGTCCACATCGTATTTATTGCTCAGTTATTGCGAATTTTCTCTAGAAGTTTTGTCACATGATCTACGCAGCCTATTTGTATTTAAACAAAAATCATTCATGTACTGCTTGGGAAAACATTTCCTGAATATCCTAAATTTGAAACCGGAAATTTTGATTTATATATTCGAAATAATGGGAAATTAATCGTACAGTTTCCCTTTACTCGCAGATGCTGTGTGGGCCATGCCGATTGGGTAGAAATCGAGACGATCTTCTGTGGCACCTCTAGAATGGGGCAATAAAATAAATATTTGAGTACAATCAATTTGCGTTGGTCGTCACTGTCATCGTGGAAAGCAGTGGAAAAATTTTTAAATAAAATCAAAAAATCCATCGTAGCTTCCACAAAGTTAGTGAAAGTTACGAAGGATCTTTCAGTTTAATTAAAAAAGTATAAAATTTGAGCATTCATTTTTCAAAGTTAAAAGATCTGCCAAGAGAAAGTTATTAATTTGAACACCGAGAATCTCATTCATCTCTTTCCTTACTGAATAATTTCGACAAAATTGGAGTCAAAAGAATTGGGAATTAAATAAAATACGACGTATAACATGTCATCAACGAATCGGTTCGATTCTGAATATATGTCTGCACAGAATTCATCTAGGAGACCCGATTGAACCTAGGGCAATACACTATTAGCAGCCCAAAGCTTTTGAGAGGAAACAAGTTAGAATACGTAGGTGTGGAGTGAGGGGTAAAAATTACAAAGTGTGCTTCTCTCGTACCATGGCTTTCCACAATGCAACGCCTTCTCACGTCGATTTCATAAGGAGTAAAGTAGTTAGGCTCTGATTTCCATAGGTTGTTTTAAGACTCACATTTGAGCATATATTTCACGTCAAACCTATGAATTCTCTTTGTGGGTGTTTACCTTCAGTGATAACATTATTTCTGTGGTAAAAAAATTAAATTTTTCTGTACAAAACATTTTTTTTTCTTTTCTTCTTTTATTTCCACTGAGCATCGCAAAACTATTTGTACATATGATTAAATGAAAGATGGGACTCTCTAAACCGGAATTTGCCCAATAAAGACGCATTGTATTCTATGAATTACCTTTTCATAGCATGAAATGAGGAGTGACCAAAAGAATGCCATGAATCAGCATCAATCATTCCTCGAAATATTTCAGAATATCAATCGTGAGTAGTATTAAGAAAATAGAAAATAAACGTACATTTTTCTTTTACCTGCGCCTTAAATATAAACAAAGTATCTTGATATCCTGATCGTTCTATATTCACAGGAGCTTCTATCCTTCTAACTATAGAATTCAATTTGCGGATGACCTTCAAAGAAACATTTAATCACGCACAAAAGTACACTTGAGCCTATGAGGAACGCGGTTGATCCTCAGCCCGGATAATCGAGAGTTGAAACCATTCCGAGTGCATTCAGTTTACTCATCTTTTCCCGCTTCAATTCCTTATATTTCCTTCGCTCCTTTAAACTCCCAGCCTCCCCTCCCTTCCTGCTTCAAACGAAGTCGAGACTTCATTTCCTCGAAGATGACAAAGACGTTTCCTCCCGCCCTCGAATCGTTATCTACAGAAACGGAATCTCTTCGGCGACCTCTTTACGGTGACAACGGAAAGAGTGAAAGAAACGTCAGGGAAAAGAGGGAATTTTCAAAAGGAGGGAAAAAACCGGAGAAAATTGCCACGAAAGGAAAAGAAAAGGCCGAGAGCGTGCGATGCTCCGAGTAATTTGAAACAAGAGCTATCGGAGGTCCTCTTCTTATATAAAGAAACTTCTCGGGGAAATTCAGTTTACTGCCAGCCGATGGTTGGGTCCTCGCGGCGAGAGGCGCTTTATTTCCCGTCAGTTTCCGTTTAGCGCGAAAATCTCGCGGCACAAAATGTGCGTCGCCCGAGAAAGGGATGTTAGCTTCTCGGAATCGCAAATGAAGCAATTTGATCTCTTGAGAAATCTCGCCCTTTCTTTCGCATATCGGATATTTCGATCCGATTCTTTGCCTGGAGTACAGCTATGGGTTCTCCGGAGACCTGAGGAACACATTTTCGAAAAAATATCTTTGAAACTTTTTGCCATAATTGATTCTTTACGTAATCATGTTTGGATTTAAAAATCTCCCACAAAAGGACACCTTCAATTTAGTTATATGTGTCGCGAGGAAGTATAAAATAAAACCTCTTTGGAGACCCGTTCTTTCGTCGCGAAGCTTTAATCGCTGTTGGGTAGAGGTTTGCATTTATTACTCAGACAACTTTCATCGAAGTAAAATAGCGTAAAAAACTGAATGAGTTATATTTTCAAATAATAATACTTTTCAGAGTTGAAATTCTTCACACGTGTAGGGAAAGTATGATACTTTTAATTTAATGCTAAATTATGCATTTCACAAGGAAAATAGCGGCAGGTGACTCAGCACGTAAAAGCGTCCTCCTACGGAAACTCGGAATAAACGGATATGACAAAAGACAACGGCGTTTTAAATCTATGGCAATATACCTCATTAGGTTAGAGCAGCCGCCAGTTAAATGATAGATGCGTGTTCGTGTTGTCCTGTCCAGCCAAATTTTTCATTATATTTCATGGGTGCATATTTCACTCAGAGGTTCAAAATTCTCCTAAAGCCATCTCGTCGGTGTCTTGGCGTTGGCTGCTGTGACCAAGCTTTGAAATCAAATTCACTCTTCTTAAATAGAAGTTTCAATACTTCAATTCATAAATACCAAGTAAATCTTCTTACTAGAAATCCATTTTAATGGTCTTAGTCCTTCGGAATCTAGATCCACACTTCATGTGAAGATATTCAGGTCCATACTTGGTACCCAACAAAGTTGGTATCCCCTTGATATCCAATGAAGAAGATCCAATATATAATAGGAATTTAATATTTTTCAGCCTCCCTACATAAGGAGCGGAATATATTTCATTTACCTTATGTTCTATGTTAGGATAAATCTATCCTTCATCTACTATCTAGTTCATGCCTGTAAAATTATTGAAGCTACTGTTACAAATGACGTTGAATTTTAGCTTTAACTTAGTCACAGATAATTGAATGTTTGAAAGTTATTCATGGGGTTAGGCTGCATTAAGCTGAACTTGCTCCAGCTAAGATACACTACCTCAGTGAGGAAAGAGGGATTACTTCTCCATTCCTCATCTTGCATTGTAAGCAATATTTCACACCAAGGTTCTGGCTGTTAATGGCGGGTGGCTGGTGTTCAAACTGATCTTTTGATTGAACATTCAAGGAAAGACAACTATAATGTTTTCGTTTAGTGGATTCCCATCCAGTTCATGATTACTTTATAAAAAAAAATTCCAAGTGCTCTACCTCGTAATAAGCGTACTTGAGGTTTATCGTTTCCCGTTTAATAATCTTCGTCTTGACATAGAATTGTATTATAAATTAAATATATTGAAATCAGATTGATAAGGTGTGACTTCGTATAAAGACATGACATTGAGGAGAGTACAAAATTTAATAAATTTTATAAGCCTAAAGTAAACGAATACAAATTATAAAATTCTATCTTTCTCTTCAGTTAAAAATATAGATTTGAAATCATGCTTTCTTGCATATATTTTCTTTTACAAAATTTTTGGCGTAGGAGTTATTTATATAATTGATATTTTCAAGTGTGACATCGTGGAACTCAACACACAGCTTAAAACACAGAACATTTCGTAATTTCCATAACAGATTTACATTGATTATTTTGGTCAACGAATTGACAACTTCAGGTCTCATGAGTTGACATTTATAGATCTCACGATATCAACTCGTTGACGACAATAGTCAATAAATATCTGCAGTGGAAATTACTAACTGCTCTTTCTTTAAGATTAAAGCATAGGATTTATGTTAATTTTTAACATTTATGATGAAAATGGGGGATTTCAACGCCAGTTGAAATAATATCTTAATTATATTTTAATGAAAGAATACATCATTATCAAATGATAGAGTGCCTAACATTCTATGCTTTAAATGGGGGTGATTGAAACTTTTGCGTTCTTTTCACGTAAACGACATAAGTATTTAACATGTTTAGTAGTATTTCATGTTCGGAAAAAAGAGAACAATAATATGTAAAGAAATATACATGAATAATATATTAATAACAGATTTTCACTTCGAAGCATTAATAAAGAGATGAGAAATTAGTTTTATTTTCCTTTTTCAAATACTTGAGTAACGAAGATGCAGGGGCACACAGCCACAAAAATTCGCGGTCCCATTTTCAAGCCTGGTAACACATTGCTATCATTTCACGATATTTACAAATCGATCCGATCTTTCCTTTCGAATATTTGATACTAAAATTAGTCTCCATGGTCTCACAAAATCGCGAAAGAACCATGCGGGATGTTTTAGGTAACTGAAATAGAATGAGCAATTCAAACTACAAAGAAGAGCTTTCATTCCTAACGGTGCGATTGCAAAATAGGAAATGATATAACCTACGCTGTGCAACTGAAGCCTCTCAGTGTTCAAATATCGCTTGGATATCAAATTACGTGGAAAGTGGGCGCAGCAAACGGAAGTCGTGGCGCGTTTGTATCATTTTCGCCGCCTGTTCCATCTCGACGCCCTCGCGTTCTCGTTTACTCAATAACTCTGGAAACAAAGGCTACAAACACGTAAAATAAACTTCCTCCCACTACCAAACCACGTTACGCCGACTCTTCAACCCTTGATTTAAAAGATGATTATCTTCTCATGGTACTCAAATGATTTGTGAGTTGAGAAAATCATCGCCGTCTAAAATTCACAGTGTGTGTGTAATGTTTGTAATGTAATGTTTGAGTGGTTAATTGACCTATTACTTTATTTTGCATTAACGCTCTCTAAATGCGGAAAGAAATTTCTTTAAAACACTACATTATAAATCGAATAACTTTACATCGCCTTATCTATTATATAGATTATATAATTAATAACAGCAAGAGAATAAATTTTCAACATATTCAAATATTTCCGATGAAACGTTCAATTCGTAAAAAAAATACCTACTTTACTCGCATTGTTTCTTTATTTCTGGGGTTTTGAAAATATGACGCAATTAATTTATCATTCTATAGAAACAAATATCATTCATAAAATTTTAAGTAAGTTACTACAGTCTTAATCTGTTATTCCATATATATTTACTTGATGTGCGCGTAATTGATTGTCGTAATGTAAGGGATTTATTATAAAAGATCAGAAGCTTGGCCAAGGAGTTTTTTTGGGTAATCAAACTCCTCTCCGAGGACCAGAGCCAACTATAAACGAAAGCATACCAGAGGCGTCTCTCAATTATGCCATATAAGCACTACTTTATATTCGCGTGGTATAGGCGTTAAATTAAATTAACTTCCTATTTTAATTACATTTTACGTGCAAATATTCCTGTCCTTGGGTTGTGGGCAGCGCAGTGTTTACTTCTATTCTTTAACCCTCCCCCCCACCCCCCCAAAACAAGTGCAAACTAGGTAATGGCTAAGTAAAGGGTACTAAGTAAGTACTACTAAGGGTAGTACTACTACTACCCCCTACTACCTGGCTAAGTAGGGGGTACTAGTAAGGGTACTAAGTACTGGCTACACCCCAGTAAAAGATCATTTCAACACAGACTTTTAATCTGTGACCGAATTTCTGAACTTTACATTCTTTATCAACTTCTTTTACGAGAGTAGATTTTCGTAAAGTAAAAAGTTTTGTCCGTGTGCTCGGCGCACCGAAAACCACGGACTAAGAGCGAATATGTAGAGAAATCTCTATTAAACATCGATTAGTTCATTCGTTTGAAAATAACGCAACAATTAGCTGATAAGTTTGTGACGGAAACCATGGCGTTATCTAAACATAAGCCCATTAAAGCCATTCACCACATTTTATGAGCACAAATTGGATTTATTATTTGTAACGCAGTTGATCCAAGGGGTAATTTGACTTCCGGAATCCGGTCAAATCTGAACTTAATACGATATTATGAGAATTTGACGCACCCCGAATCTAACTATCAATCATTTAACTATCGCACGATTTTCAGCGGGCGTTAACCACAGAAATTATTATATGAATCGGATAATAATTATAATTAAATGAAGACATCTCTTCGAATTGGCATTTAAAAGAGGACCAGCATCCAGCCTACCTCACTCAGATAACACTTTTCATTTGATTCGAATCATTAAGACAAACGTTTCCAGCTTTTTTGGAGACATTTTTAATATATATTATGCAACAGTGTACACAGAGCAAAATATCCTATTTTCAGAGATCAATAATAAGTGCGATCTTTGAAATCACCCATTGATAATGAGACTTAACTTTGCATCGCACAGGCGATACATGGCTAATTGCAATCTATTCATATCTAGCTCCGTAGTGTAAATATTGCTCTCCTCTTCCCACGGAAAATGTATATAATAATGGGTAAGTATAACGGCAAATATCACCTTTTTATTCCTTTCGAGTCTATATGGGGTATCTCTGAAAAATAGGAACCTCCGGAAAGTTTTTAATGTGATCCTTCTCCGGTCACAGAAATTTTACGCCCCCGAGGAGTATGGCCTATATTCCGTGTTCTTTGGCCCAAGTTTCCCGGATTAAAGAGGCCGAAATGAAAGCGGGTCCAAGAGAGAGAATGGGATCCTTACATCATTCCCGATTTTAGTGCGGAACCAAAAATTTACATTTTTTTTAACCCACGCTCCTTTTTACAACATCCGAAACGGCTCTGGAAGTCATATACCCTCAAGGAGTTTTAATTTTTCTAACTTTTCGTCGAAGTCGATGCGAAAAATGAATAATCTTCAGAGTTTTCGTCCTTATCAAAAAGTAGAACTTGTTATTTTCAGATTTATCTAGCTTGAAAAGTTTCCATAACAGGACCCTGGCTTGCGCATGGAGTCTAAACGTAATTGTACGACGTATGGCAATCATTACAAAATCTACATAATTTCATTCCTATACGAGCTTATAACACCCTCGGAAGCATATTCACAATACTCCTCACCCAATTAGAATCGGATAGTGTGACAAAGCGTTACATGCCATGACATCAGTAGTATATGACGAGGATATATATGTTTATATTGAGAAATTTTTTTGGCATTCTAACTTCATCCTTGCCTTTATTATACAGCATTTATAAGAAGCGAATACATGGCATCATAATAAGTTATGTTTCACTTTTTTTATTTCAGAATTACATGCATATCGGAGCCAAAGTTGATAGGTAACAGTACCTTTCTTGCAGCTTTCCAACATAGGAATCTTAAGCGTGTAATTGAATAAATTGACAATAACAAAAATTCCTACTTCTATTACTGAAGCTGTTTTTAGTATTGCTGAAATGCATTTGAAAATATATAGCTTAGTTTCTGATCAGACTAAATAGGATGGAAGTTGGTAGTGCAGCAAATGCGGTGAATTAGGCAAAGAGGATCAGCAAAACCTACAATATGCATTTAAACAGGAACACGTTACGCATTATATATTAAGGGTTAACCATGAAATATTTCAAATGAATCCTATCCCCGAGCTACAGAAATCGAATACGTTTATACATACCGATTTGAACGGATTCAAATTATTAAGTTTAAGGAGTCGGTATAATGTTTCTTTACGAATGCAGAAGTAACTCGATTGGATGGAAAAAATTCAAATTTGAAAATTTACGAGAATTCTATGGATCGGTGTATTAAAAACCTCCGAAGATTTTCAGAATAATCGAAAAATTGAAACAATAATTTCTCCACAGTAAAAATTCCAAACCAGAATATATTTTGGAATGTCTCTTTAAGGAATGATACTGCTCTATTTATACCGGGAAGAAGTGACTAAGACACAGCGATTCGGAAGCGGAAGCAAAAACATCGGCAGGAAGATTAAAGTAGCATGGACTAAGGAACAGACCGAGTGGGCCTTCTGCGCCTCCAAGTTTCACACGCAAGGGATCAAGGGATCAAGGTACCCCCGGACTTGAAACTAAGACCCTCTTTCTCCTCTCACCCCTTCGTGTACCATTCTCAACAAAAATTGACTTTATCCCCCAGGAACCTCACCTAACGCTTCATTGTATCAAACTAACGCTAGAATTGCTCGGATAGGTTCCCGTGTTTATGTGTGAGAATAGAGCGCCGTGTTAATTCTTGGCAACACGCGCCCCCGCTCTTTTAATGCCACTTCGTGTATCCAGTCCAACTGTTATCACCCTGCTCTACTCCCACGATGCTCAGCGCAGTCACATCTCTGGGTCGCTGCTAACTACTCCCATGCTTTATATGAAGGGATTTTAACGCGCTAATCTGCTTCCGAGAGAGAAATAAAACTTCCACTGACGCCAACTGTTAATTTTTTTGCAATCGTTCGCAGGAACATTGCAAGTAAATGCACTCGCGTTGCCTCCGACATACAAGGAGACGAGGTACATTTTTTAAAAGACCAGAGGCATTTATTCTAACTGGTCTATAATGGGAAACAGCATTAGCCGTGTTTACCGTGATCACCAAGGTACACATTCGGCTAATTTTAATGATCGATATGATGTTAAATAGAAAATAAGAGATATCAAGTAGAAAAACATTTCATTTCTAAATCTTAATGGGGTATCGCATTTTCTAAGTACAATGGCACATTTTCTGATGTCAGAGGTTACAAAAAACGTGCTGACAATAAATACAGTATATTAGAGCAAAGAAATTGAGGTCTGAAAACAAAAATCGAAGCCAATGGGTTGGTTTATTTACATCATAAAGTTAATAAAGGAAAGAGTAACGATGATATTTCGGTAGATGCATAGTCATAATAATATTTACCACCATGAGAAACAATCATTCAGTAGCAGGATTTCTGAAGCAATTCAATTGTAGGTTAATAGACGATACTCCGAACACACATGTATCAAACTGGACTTTGATCCCTAGTTTCTGCTATCCTATAACCAATTATATGTACAATAGAAACATAAATTTAATTAAGGATTAAGGTAAAGGTGTTAATTTTTGTACGATGAAGACGTGCGGCTAGATCCCATGGAATAACTATCAATTTAATTGTTATTCCTTCATACCTTTATTCCTAACACTCATGACGATGGCTGTTTTTGATACTTTGTTAAGATAATGATGTATTTGATTTCGGCGCTGATTTTTATGGCTGGATGCCTTTGTGGAGAAAATAAGCTGCAACCGTTTCCTGTCAAGACAAATTAAATTAGCCGAGACTCGAACCCAACACCTTTCAGTTGGAATGGTAGCTCGCAAACCACGATCTATCAAGAATTGAAAATATAGTAGGTAAAAGATGGAGAAACTTTGACCAGGACAAATATAGTATCAAAAATCAAGTAATGCGATATAAGAGTAGTATATCGGGAGGAGAATGAAAACACCACGGAATAGATATATGGAGTGCTTAGGTATGATATTATGTTCCATAAGAAATAATATTTGTGGTATAGTATACTGCCACATTTGATGAACGCCTTAAAAGATCAAAATCTAACTTAATAATTGGGGAAAAATTAAAATAGACTTCATTTCAGAACTAGGGCTATATTTTGCGATGGCATGAAAGGAAAACCTAGCAGTATGACTGGAGAAGCAGGGATATACATGACTGAAAGAAAATTGGTAGGGTAGATGTGAATGTGGAAGAGGATTTGATAAGATGGATGAGCTAGAAAGTAAAACAACAGTCACGAACGTTCAACGCGTTCAACCGTATAAATCAAGAGACTGATAGCCAAATAATCACTTCTTTCACTCAAGTAAGAATTGGATGTTTAGACTTCTAAGGCCGTGAAATTTTCCAGCTACCCAACAAGTTCTGTAACTTACTTTCATATAGAAAGCGTAAATTTAGCTTCACCTTGCGATTGAGCAAAACAGTGAGACCTCTCTTGCCCTCAATTATAATTGTGACGTGACTGTGAATTCGTTTAATTTAATATTTGTAATGGAATGCTCTATCTAAGAACATTTCAAGGACTAAACGGTTCTGAATATCGATTTTAGTATGGATTTAGTCAAACTTCCGAGCATCGTCCCAATTTTAGTCGTTTGTTAATAGAAGTTTAAGATTTTCTTTCACAAGAGATGAGAATCTGAAATACGCATAATGACTCCAGACGCGAAGTAACACTAAAATGTAGAAATTTAAGTTTTTTGTTGCACAGTCATTGAAAAGGGAATTCAGCGGAATTAGCAGAAACTTAGTTATTTGTTTGGGGTAAGTTAGTAATACTATTCACTTCGAAAAGAGACAAATAAAAGGAGAAAAAAGTTTACATCGAGAATATTCAAAACCAAAATCATCGGTTCCACTTCTTACCTTACTACCTTTACGCCAGCATTTACTAAGCATGATTGCGTGAAAATTAGGGATACTAAGCGATGTGAATGTCTTTCTTGTTTAATGTAAATAAATAAGTAAATAAATATTTTCTAGAACCCGAACCTATGGGAACAAAACCCATCACACTTTTTAATTTTTCTCTGTCTTCTTCTACATAGAATAGGTTTCATCATGATTCTCAACATCGTTCTGCAAACTGCTCTTTGACAGATATTCTTTTGACTTATTTTTTTGCCAATAGTATAGAATAGTTAATGGTCAGTAGGAATAGTACAATTTGCATGGATTCGTCAAAAATATTAATACTTATAACCTTACGATTTACTTAAAGAAATATCAGGAATTAATTACATTTTTTCATTACATGATACAATATTATGGAATTTATCACACAAAAGATACAGCAGTAAACAAAACTATAACAAAATTCAATTTAATTGGTAAAACAAGGCATAGCATGATACAAATCAATTATGATTATTATTTACATAATCTATGTACTCATTCACTGAATTTAAGGACCCTTCAATAAAAATTGTTTAAGATAACATTTAAATACTTTTACATCTAATATATTTTTCATGGACAGATGCTTTAGCCCTACATTTCAGGGGCGAATTTTTGTTTCGCCGTTGCTCGTCCGTTTCTTTCCTAAGACACAATTGTCAAATAGCTTATTCGATCAATATTTTTACATATCTGTTGGGACAAATATTTTGATAATTATTCATCCTTTCTCACATGGAAAATATTTTATCATATTTTAACGTTTTATCTGAAATTGTAGACCAATGAGTGTATGAATACGTAAGTTTGAGAGATAAGGAAATGTGTACAATTACTGGAAACGATCGAACAATATAACTACAAATATATTGTACTCTCAATTATCTGGGATATTCATAGTGAGGACTCACGATAATCAGAAAACACGGATAAAGAATACTTTCACTTTTTTATGATTTTCATAATTTTCGTAAATGAACAATTCATTATGACTTGTGAACTTACATTATTAATTTCCATTGTTTCATGGACTCATTAAGAATTTTCATTACGCGATCGCGGATCTTATTGGCAGTGATAACGTCATTCTAATCGTATTCCCACTGCTCCATAGCAAAGGCTTTATGTAATTTCTGCTTCTATTAGAAGATGATGACGCTAGTGTTTTGCAGTTGATCATATTAAAATGAGAGCTAAGGAAAGAATAAAAAGTCATGCACAGATAGTCTGCGAAACGGATAATCCACCCACGGATAATCGGAATACCACTGTATCTTGTTGTCTCCAGCGTTAAAATAAAACATTTTATCATCATAAAAGAAAAACAATCTAAACAGCAAAAATACTGGATTTCAGTACTCTATCGTGGAGTAAAGTAAAGAAAAAAAAGTCTGCATTCAAGCAGTAGTGAAGGGAAATCGCAGATTTTTTTTATGGGGTTACAGCAGCAAGTAAGTCAAGCAAAGTCGAAAACCAAGTATTCTCCCGAGCTCATCGCTTAATTACCGGCAAACTCACGCTTTAGCTCGCAATATCTTTCCTTCTCAATGGCGTTTAACGCATCAATGGCCCAATTACCAGCTAAATACGCACAACGGGATCGCGATGCGAAGCGGGCAGATGCATCGAGGAATCCAATAATATATTTTGGAAGCCAGGAGTTTGCGCTTTGAAATCCCGAGTCATCCCCGAGAGGGAGAGTTAAACGTCCAGGATGGAAAAAAAGTGTCGAAGCGTCAATTTCACCAACTGTATATATCCAAGGAATATTTCATCGCAGTTAAATGTCGACCCCCTAATTCATGTCCTAAAAACCTAGGATTTCACTTGTACTTCAAATAAAAGTCCACCCTAGATGTTTGTATCTTCACATATTTGCATAACATCAGCACAGCATTACATGACCTACACTTTCTGGCAGTTAAAGCATAGACACGCGTTTTTTGCTTATTAATTCTAGGGAAAGCACAAGGGTGAAAATTAAAATATAGGATGAAGAGATTTGAACGTTTTCCACAAAAAATATTTTTAGTCAATGACTAACATGGCCCACTTTCTGCAAATAATCGTCAGGTTCATCATCTGATTTCTAGTCGAAACCTAGTCGTATTAGCCATTAAATGAAATATTTTGGTGGAAAAGTACGACTTTTCTCATTTTACACGAGTGATTTCTGCAAGAACTAGCTTTTGACGGTGAAAAATTAAAATACGTGTATTTAGTTACACAGGCCTGGAACGTATAGCCTATCTCGGTGGCGGAATGGTTAGCTCGCTGAGGTCCAGGGTTCGAATCCCTGTTAACCAGGTTTTTCCGTGCAAGGGCACGGGGGTTTGTGTCCGCTGTGTCTGTGATAGTTATTAAAACGGACGTGATTGGAGGCTCCTGTTTCCGTTAAAAATATAACAACAAATTTATTTTACGCTATTATCGGAGGTTTTACCTTCGAAACAGTACGTTTTCTCCGCGGTTAATCCACCTATTTGTCTTAGTTTCTTTTCTCTTACTTTCAATACTTACTAATCAAAATTTCGGCATAGATTAGAATGAAATAGAACTAGCCCATTGAAATAAATTAGATAACAATGAATCTCGTCCCTAAAAAGATAGTATCGACGTAAAACTCCACAACTTACATTCAATAACTTACATTCAACTTTAGAAGTGTGTATATACGGTAATCATTCCCCTCTATCACCCAAACGCTGCCCTGGAATAAAAAAATCTTGCTCCGGGCGACTTGTCTCGGCGGACTTTTTAAACGGATTTATACGGGGATGCCTCGGGTAAGGGGTAAAAAGAAAAGCGGAAAAGAGATGTGAGGTGTCCAACGGGAAGGAGTGTATTGAAAGCGTCATGGCGTAGTCATTGTCGATTTAGAATGTAGCCGAGGAGAGGGAAGGGGGCACACCCCGGGCACCCTACAGCCTGTTGACCCCAAGCCGCAGTTGCAGAGGCCGAGAAAGGCGTCGAGTTTGTGTGACAAATGACGGCTATGTTCCACGTATCGAGTGCGAGAATTAAAATTTGAGTGGGATGAAGGGGTATGAAATGGACACGGCCCTGTCCCGAGCTGAGTCTACGGATTAAGTCGAGCTATCTAGGGGTGATGTGGGCGCGAGCTGGGGTGAGGGGGATTGAATGGTGGGGAGGGGCGAGAGATATGCTACGGGGCAGGAACGTGCTGGTTGGGGGTGGAGGGAAGCGATCGTGTGTGGGAGATTTTGATCCGCGGAGCGCCTTCTTCCGCTGTATCACGCAAAATGGGTCTCGCGTACGTTACGCCGCTGGCGAATTCCGGGGGATTAAGGCGTGACGTGTCAAAAGCGATTTAATTTAAACTTGGGGACTTGTTCCCTGATTAAAGAAAAAGGGCGAATGTGATGATAATTTGGCGTGGCGCATTTAGAGTTGAGTGAGCGGACCGTTGCAAAATATCTTGGATTACTTTACTGTAGATTTATTACGCCGGTGTCTAAACTAGTAGCAATAATTATATGAAATCAATTTGTTAAAAGTTTCAGCCGGGAAATTTTACGAAAATACTACCTAAACTTTTTTGAAGATTACTTTTGTGTGTTGGCGATATTTTGCGGAGAGAATGCGCCAACGCATCTAAAATTTACCGCGTGGTGTGACTAATATAAAGAAAATTTTGCATATTTATTTTTCCGTCTGTTAAGCGTTTTCCAAAGTGCAAATTCAGGTTTTAAAATCCACAAATTAGATTTATTTTGTGCCCCTTTTTCAAGATATCTCTTTTAAATTTCAAGTAAGGGATTAGCTTTAACAAGAGAATTGTTGGGCACAACCTCGTCCTAAATAAATCGTTCATTATTATTATTACTTTTATAAAATAGGATTTATATAAAGGTTTCAACCGATTACAACTTGCTCACGTCATTCACCAATATTATTAAATATATATGTGATTAACATCAGTCTTGCAAAAATGAATTCGCATTATTATTGCTATTATATAATTATTATAATTAAGTATTTCGCCCGAATGTTTGTTTGGAACTAAAACGCTATCTTATGCTATTAGAAGCCATGTAGACGTAAAAAGGTTTAATATGCCAGATGAGGAGTAGGTAGACTGCCATTGCTTTCCTCAATAACACGATGGCTGAAAACATTTACCTAAATATAGCGCGTTACTCTACGTATAAAGCTTTCTGTAATATTCCATGGGAATTAATCCAGATAAATACTATCAATACGCATCATTCATATTCTCAGTAACTTGGACATTAAAACGAAAAAGAGCAAAGGAGAGATAAAATTGACAGAATGAAGCAATTTTCTCTATTGCATACAAAGGATATGTGGAGATACTTCATTCCATTAGGAACGGTCGTTAGCAATTAGTTTAATCATATGATACATCTATTCTTACTGACGAAGGTTTAAGGACACTTAGGATTACTCCGATTCAAATCATTAAAAAAATTGCAATCACTCCTTAGAGTAAAATTCGATTGATTCCCGATACGATGCGTAATATAAGAAAATAATTTTTAAAAGACAATGATAATTATTTACGAAAACTTAGATTAACAGCTAGCCTTGTGCCACAATGTTATAGGCCCATTATTGGTACTGAAGATACCACACAACTTACCTTGACTTACAGCTTTCTCTCTCTGGAAAGAAGGTATTCTAAAGTCGCGGCAGAAATAATCTCTGAGTACAAACGTGTAATACCAACGTGAATCATCATTAGATACACTTCACAGAAATCCAAGTGTAAAGGGGCCTCTATCAGAGACTATAAGTGACTTGACTAGCTAGCGATCTTTGAATGAATAAATGGTACTAAGGAAAAGATTAACTGATACAAGTTGATTGAAAATGGGTATCCTCGTTCCGGAAGTGCTTTATAAATAAATACATAATGTGGTACGGAAATAATTTAACTTACAGGCCACCGTGGTTGGGTGGTTATAGTGATCTAGCTGCAATGTTCCGGGTTCGAGTCCAGGTTGTTCGTAATTTTCTGTTCAGGGATGGTTTTGGGTTTTTAAATTATAATAATTATTAAAATTTATATAATTGAGATTTTATTCTTGTTCACATTAAACAAACTATTATTATTATGATTGTAAAATTAAACACGTATTAAAGAAAATCATTAACCAGTGGTATATTTCAACTTTTTATGGAATATTTTGGTAAATTTGAGAGCGCGTATCTTGGAGAAAGTAATACTTTACGATTTCTTGCGCGTCGATTCACTTCTGTCAACATCTTTTACGAGTACAATAAAGGAAGGGGCATTTCTCGTGCTATCTAAACTGCGAGGACTCGCCGTCAGAATAGTAAATTTTCTGCCGATTGAAAAATAGTCGGAAAAGCACCTCTAAATATTTGAAGGAGCGACGAAATGGCGTAGTGAGAGAGAAATGACATTCTCGCCCGAAAATGAGCGAATCCGAGGATCACGTGTCCCGATTTTCCGCGAAAAAATCGTTCCCGGTATTTCGCTGTCCCTTCGATTCCTGCCACCCTACAGCATCCCCTTCCTTTTCTAGTCGACTCGCTTTGTGTCCATTTTTCTCCCGAAAAAATATATCATCCATCACACCCACCAACACACGCTCGCACACAACACACGCGTATTAATCGCTCTATCCCACCGGAACAGCCAGTCCAACGCCAATCGATCAATATCATCTCGATGTGGGTCACCAACTCCGCGCATAAGTGTTGGCAAAAAAAGCGAACAGTCAGCCTCCCTTTTGTTTCGAGCCCATCCCTTTTCCCGCAAAAAAAGCGGATCCCGCGCGCCGTTTTATTCTCGAAAATGACGATCGGAAAAAACGCTTCTATCGGAAGGACGGGAAAAAAAGGGATGGTCGGGTTGGTTTTTGGGTGCGTCTCCCCGATGCTCATTTTTTTACATTTCGCCCGCTTCCATTGGTTCATTTTTTCCCCGCGCGGTTGAAGGTTAATCGGCGAGATGGATAAATGGATTCCCTGCGACAAAAGCGCCGCGTGTTCCCTTTATCGCCAAGGAATCGCGAAACAGGACGTTTATTTTTTTTGGATCGGGCGCTCCCTATTTTTCGCTTTTTCATCCCAATTCAATATGTCCCGCCAGTTTTACCAACAATTAGATTACGAAGATACGTTTTTCGGATTCGGAAACGCCGAAGAAAGGGTTCTATTGTTTAAAATACAGACGCCGAGGCTGAATACAATTAATCCTTTCGGTCAAGCGATCGGGGAGGTAGCGGGACTGAATAACTCTGTTTTGGGTTGACTTTTGAGTTAGAATTACGTAGTCGCACGTGAATTTTTTTAGAAAATTGGCATCGTCGATATCTGTAGTTCGGAAAGTTCCGTGATGCGAGTCAATCTAACAAAAACAAATTTTTGTAAGTGTGTCACACATTACCTCAGTGGTGGATCTAGAAAATTGCTAAGGGGAGAGAATTTTAAGAGAATACTTTATATACAGACAGCTTACGACTTACGTAAGTTTGATAAGAGTAAACACGGACTTACGTAGCCAAACCACGGAGGAGAATGTCACTTTCGAAAATATAGAAATCACGAGGATTTGTTGAAAATGCGGTTATTAATACAACAAAGCCGCCGCCTAGGCCTAATACTAGCCGCCGACTAAACTTATACGTCGTTGATTAACAAGTGTTATAACTCATTTTTCTGTAACAAGTGTTACAACGCATTTTTTCACCTCTTTGCTGTATTAAAACTGTGTTTCCATTCAATACATCCTCGTAACGTAGGCAATTTTAATGTCCATGAAGTTAATGGATTTTATTCAATCAGAAAGAAGTGATGTTCTATTTACGCAGTTATACTATAGCAATTAACTCACGTTCGACTTACATAAAATTTAGAGCTTGCCCAAGTCAAGACATTTCTGTACATATTTTAGAGTAACGACAATATTAGTGATTTATTCTGTACTAATAAGCAATTAAAATGCCATAATACTCGTACCATGAAAAATCAAGTGGATGTAAAGTTATATTGAACACGTCTTGCTGTTTGCTTTTAGTCTGAGCTTCTCAGGGTACCCTAAAAAAATCTGTTTCGTAAAATCATTAAGAGGAGAGGGTAATTGCTTCCTCTCAAGATCTTCCAATTTGAAGTGTACATGATAAGTGGTCACTGTGTGTAAAGCCGCAACGGAAACAGGTGAAAGAAAAAACCTTAGTAATTTTCCACAATATATTTCAGAAACTTATGTGAAATATATTGAGGAAAATTCCTAGAGTTTTATTTACCTGTTCCCATCTTCCAATTTATTGCGTAACATTATAGGAATACTTCGAATACTTTCAAACAAAAAGTCAATCCTGGGTAATTTGCAAAGAGTGGGTAGACTGTAATGCAAGTAAAATTTGATATACAACCACCTTTGGTACGGGCAGGGTTTAGAAAATGGTAAACTTTCAGTTGACACTATCCTGAATTACTATTCGCAGATGAGAGCGAAAGTATTGCAACATAAGAGCAAATTTAATAATTGGACGGTTCAAAGTAACGAAAGATGACTATAGTTATTTATGAATCAATTATATAAATATTATATCTCAGTATCATCAGATTTGAGTTTAAATTTGATCGCTTTTTAAGATCTGCACTAGATCCATTCTCTCTACCCTTTGAGTTTCGAATTTAATTTTCTTTTGTAGGCTTTTTAATATATCAGCAAGCCTAAACAAATGCATTAATGGTTTGTGAGAGTTTCGATACAAATGGTTAAAAAGCCAAATAATTGCGCGACTCAGTTAACAAACAAGAAAAAACCTCTCTGCAAGCATGAAATTCGGACTTTCATTTTGTCAACTAAAGGGATAATAGATTTAAATATATAAAATCCCTTCAATATACGTAAATGCATTTATTTGAGAGCTACTATTCTTCGGAAGCCACTCAAGGAATGTCTTCAGTTGAACGAAGAGTAAAACTTCCAAATTTGATTCAATTCTTAAAAAGTATGTACAAGGATATATTGCTTTTCGCAAAACGTGGAAAGCCTCGCTCTCACGAAAAATTTCAATAACTTAATAACCTGTTTTTAGTTTACATTCCCCTGAAACTCGATCTCGAAAATCCCCTTGCAGCAATTCAATATAAATAGACAGCATTCTTGACAGAATATTGAATTATTAGTTAGAAGGTTCTTTGATGGATCGAAATTTTAGGTTTGTTGCAGAGATATCTAAGCAAAGTTTTATTTGCCATGATTCGAATAGACAATTTTTAAGCCCATATTGCTGTTAAATCCAAGCAAAAGACAACTGCAAATTAAGCCACTACAGAATATCATTGGTGCCAGACTACGTAGAGATTTATTAATACTAGATTACCGCTATATTGCGAAACCCCTGAAATCTAACATAATAACTGATAAATCCGCAAATAGAATACATATTGTTATTACTCAGTAGCTAGGTCTTACAGCGGGTCAACGCTAAAGAAAACGTTGGATAATTAGGGAATTATCTTTGTGAGATTTTCCGAAAAATTTGATTGGAGGTTAGATGTTAAAACTTTTTGCTGAATTCCCGGATAGGTAAGTGGGTAGCTCATTTCGTCTAATTTGTACTTGGTGAAAGCGGTCCCGGATTCAGTTCCTGGTGGAGGCAATATTTGTGTCAGAAATGTGTCTGTCGAAGCTCTTAAAACAACTTACTACGCTACTGACATTAATGCTAAAATATACTACAAGGCACAAAAGTTGTGCAAGGAAAATGTAGCTTTATTAAAGGTTATTTTTCCGTCGGCCATCGAATAATTTAATTTATAAGAACCTCCAGTGAATTCTGTCAGAAAACCACGTAAAGATCATGAGAACCCGTAGAACTTCTTCGTTTAACTTTTCTTGTTATAATAAATTGCAAAATTCACTGTTTCGGCTCCAACTTTGCGGGAGCTCTCCATGATATGAGAGAGATAAAGATAACGTGTATGCATTTTTCCTCTATCAACATTAATGAATTGCCATAAGATTCGTATCCTCATTTTACGTGAATAATGTTATCGCTATTCTTACTATATTTCCATATATTGTAACTAATTAATAAATAAACTTTCATTACTTTCTATCGGAGTTATTGCGTAAGAATACCTAGAATAGATGTAATTACATTGTTGAAAAGAAAATTCCGAAATATTTTTCTGGAGTGATTACATCTCAATTCTATGATTCACTGATTACTACAAGGTAAAGGAAGAAATACGTATTTACCTCATCAGAAGAAATAAATATTCAGAAAAACGGAGGTGCACTAAAATATTACTATAATTTGAATCACACGTTACTTAAGAGATCAAAATATTTTTCATGGATCGGGAAATTTTGTAACAATTATTTACAAATAAAAAAATAACTTAAGTGGAAGTATTTTTGTTAAACATTAATTATCCTCGGAATAAAACTCAAATTTCTATACTGCATATAAACCCAATTACAAAGTATAATTTACACTAGAGATATAACGCGCAAGTAATAACAATTACGCATAAGCTGCAAGCGCATTCTATCGCCAATTCTACGAACTATTTGGTGAATTCGGGAAATGGTCGCTCCTTTTACATTGGAAAGGGAACAGGTGAAATCGGCACTCAAACATTTAAGCGGGGCAATAACGGTAAGAGTCAAAACACGAGGATTTCGGAAGGGAACGGCCTATTTTGCGTTATTTTCACTCGCAAATGGAACCGGATTTGACATAATGCGAGCTTCCGCGTGATCTAATCAATTTGCTTGTGGCACGTCGTAATTGATTCGGATTCGGAGATCCCAAGCCGCAAACGCGCTCATGAAAGCATTCTCCGTCGAAGAGGAGAAAATTAATAGATGGAGACGTGGATGCGGGAAATGCGACTGAGAGAGTATTTTAAAATTCGTGAAACAGAAAACTGCGTTAATGGTCGCGAATTTGAGTTTAAGCGGCGGAGGAGGAAACGGTGCTAGTTTCAAATGCAAATTTCTTGATATTCATACAATCATCTTTAGATACGTGATAGAAATGATAGACGTGTTAGTTTCATCTTCCGGTCGGATTCTTGAGCCAAAAACTTCACGAAGAAGATATTCAGCAGAAGTACAGAAGAGTATCGTAAAACAGACGAAAGCTGTGTCTCACTCGTGAAACGTTGCAAATGCAGTAAAATAGTGTTATATACCTTTCAGTGGACTACATGAAAACTGCGCTATTGCGGTGGGATATCTAAAAAGTACGCAAACTATAAATGTGTAAGTTTAGTTACCTTCTTGTAATCAATTCGAAGAATGGTCACCTTCAAGTTAAATAGAAGGCACTTGTTTATGGCTTCATTTTGGACATTTATACAGGAACAATAACAAACAATTTTCGGTCTATCGAACGACGCGAAAGATTGACTAAAGCGGGTTGTATCGGATCTGCGAATGGGATGTATCCGCCTTATAAGCGTTTAGCAAAGCGTTTTAAGCGGTATTGTTACCATGTGCTTCGTATAAAATGGACTAGTAGAAATTTAAAATAATTAAATAATNTGCTTCGTATAAAATGGACTAGTAGAAATTTAAAATAATTAAATAATTGATTATAATAATTTAATAGTAATTATAATCTCTATTTTTTAATTAATTTTACTGTACTATGTGAAGATACCTGTTGAACTGTTTAATTTTAATTAATTTTTTAATTTTATTTAGATTTTAGATGTTTCCTCATTTGCAGTTGACTTGCCATTTGCTTAAATGAGCAAACAAGTTGTATTTTTTGTTACATGCTCTTTCGATTAAATACAGATGTAATAATAAAGTGTATTTAAAGACCAACAGGAATCCAAAAAGGTCAAAAAGTCACACCTATACACGACGATAGGCAAATTATAGGGTTATTAAGTACCAAAATATTTAGTAATTAAAAGTTTACATACGTATTTATCTCATGATTTCGGTTTCTATTAATACTTTTTCGGGATGTCAATTCTCTTTTGGCAAACTGTTTCGGGATTTTAAACAAGTTTATTTAGTTTTAAGCATATCATAAATTTAAAACTTAGATTAAACTGATTTAAATGATTCCTAACTAACATATTATTTAAGTAACTCCATTAAATTACTTTCTTATAGGAATTATATGTGAATATTATCAAAGGAAATTCCGTCTGATTTTCCTTATTTTTGCGGTGCGATAGCATACATTTCTATGACACTAGGGTTTAAATCTATGATTAATATTGGGCCAGCTCGGACAAAAAATGAAAACATAGATGCACTAATAAAACATGGAAATAAAAAGGCGGAAGGGAGGGTAGCCTGATCTACTACAACAATATTTACATGTTTGTCGATACCAACGTGTTAAATAATTGTAGTTGTCACCCACAACCTTTATTAGCGTCTCAATAAGCATTATGTAAAACGATGTAAGCATTATGGAAAACAAAGTTGCAGATCTTTGAACGTAAAGATTAAATCCAAAAATTTCTCCTCAACGCAAATACTGGAAGATAGTAAAACGCATAGCCTGCGCTACAAACAAATTTCATCCTGCACTCAAACCGGTGACTCACGCCGTACATTACGGTACAGCCCAGAACATCCATCAATAGATATGAGTGCAAACTGAAGATCCAGATACAAGAATATATTCTGTTCTTTGCAGGGCGGCTTTCATATGATCAGACACGAAGTAATAAAGAAAGAACAAAAATGTTTCATTCTATATAAAACAAATTTGAATGCGTATGTATTTATTCATACACATCTATAGGTACATATGTGCAGCCATTCAAACTTGCCGACCCCTGTGCATTTATGCATCCTTGGTAGAAGGGAGAGAATACATTTGCCTAGGTAAATTGCAACGCCAATGGGTGGAGAACAATGCGTTCTGTCGAAAATGGGCTAAGCCGGTCGTCGATATGCCAATCATTCAGAATGAAGCTCTCCCTACCCGTCCCATTTTGCCACATCTCACTCCCACGCCTAACATTCCCCTCTCCCACGTTATTCTCCTATATCTCAATAAAGCCCGCATTCGCTGCTTCACTATCAAGAAGGTATGTTATCAGAGGCTCGATCGTATACGTTTTACGCTCAAATAAATCTATTTGTGTTGACGGATTATTTCCATCATAATAGGTGGTTTAAAATAGTGTTTTGAGCTCTTAAGCGTAAAAGCTCACTTTTTCTTAGTGATATTTCGATCATCTCCGCGATGAATTTATTTATAACGTAGAAACTAATTGAACTTTTTATGTAGCAAACATTTCAGATGCTTATTCCTTTAAATTTCTATTTATCAAGTATTCCGAGCCTTTAAATTAAAATTCTGTTCAAACTGCGTTCGTTAAGATATAAATCTAAAATTATGCCTACTTTTACGATAGTATATTACATCTGAGCCGGAAAGAAGATTGGACGATATTCTAAATACTTTCTTAATCATTAAACACATATATCATTGCTGATGGGACTTCGTGGAAAGACATAATGAGCGAACCTTTTCTTCTTTATGATCATTCACATTTTAAGCACTTGAATAAACTAATTCCAGTTAAATTGTGTGTAGAAAAACAAAGAAAACGCTCCACTAAGCAGAGTATCTTCTGGAGAATAATATGTCATTTTAATTTCCGATTTAATAATTTAATCCCTAATTGAACGACTCGAATAGGAAGAAAGATCTTTATTCAAAACCTGCTTGCAAAACTTTCAAGAAAATGAATTGTGGCGCAAAGAAACTATTAAGTCTTTCAATGAAACTAATGGACGGAATCCTGAAGATAATTTGTTAAGACGAGTTATTTACATCTTTTGGTTCAGCATTATAGCTCGTTCTCTCCTTCGAGCTTGGCTACTTTTCACCTTTTAATTGGATTAAGTTAGCAGGGAGATTAACCCACCTCACAGCTCCGCGCTCGGAGAGAACACCCTATAGAAATTATATATCTGCTGCCCCTTATATAAACACGGGAGAGCGGAACCATAAATCTCACTGAACATCAAAAGACGTTATGCCTATTCCAGTGTATTTACGAAACATTCATTTTATTTTCGGTGAAAAATATTCTTGCTTTACATTAAGCGAGCAACAATCAACGACTTCACATTCAAATTTAATAAAACTATCCCTTATCTTTATTACCATAATTACATACATATCATTTCCATATAACACTCACAAATATATATGTTTACTATAATTACTTTATAAATTAAGCTTTATCGACGACAATAAATATTTAACTTTCAGAATATTTCAGCCATTCGATGTTTTTGCATATCACCGCAAAACTTTTATACCTCAATAGATTCAACGCAATTTTAATCCGATAAATTCTTCTCTGAAATCTCTCAGATGTCTCGGAGCGAAATTAAACCTCCATCTGTGAACTAACAGCGAGAGTAATCTTCGCGAGCGAAAAGTGTTTTTCATCGTAAAGGGATGCGCCTCAGGTATGAAAGTTGCTTCGCGTTTGAGCGACTCCTTTAAGAGGTTAAGTAAACATATCCCTTTAAGTTGCTGAAACTTTCATTTACTCAGTTTACCATAGCACGAATAAAGAAAAACCAACATCTTGAAAGCGACAACTTCACAGATTGAGCATAATTTCTCGATAAATTTCCACTGTGAATACAACTATATTACTGCGAAATAATCTTGCATTGCCGACATGGATAGCGTAGGGTATGAAAGAAAATGAGGGAGAGAGTGAACATTAATTATGCGGAGGTGATGCGAAAAGAAATTAAATCTAGCTCCATGGCAAAACTATGACATAGGAAATTACTAATTTACTACTTTTCGCCTAAGGCAAATCGTAAGGGAACTCATCCTACCTTGATATGATGCTTCGTTTCTTGGGGATTCGACGACCGCCTTTTAACTTGTGGCTCTCACGTGGTTCAGGCGAGCCACCGGAAGTGACGATAGCGTGCGATTGTCTCACACTACTTAAAGGCTCTCTTTCATTAAACAGTCCTCGGTACACCCACGGATTGCTACAGTCAATTTTTTCCGTCAAATTATCCCGAGGACCACCTGAAGCGCGACCGCACGCCGGGAGTTTAGAACATTTGGCGGCCGCGGAAAGAAACTGCGAATTCTGATTGGCGCGCGCCGAGATGGAACGCTCAAATGGGACAGCACAAACTCAGGGCGACTGAAAGGACTGAATGAGGTGTGAGAAAACAAGAAAATCTCATCCACGGACAGCCAATCACAGCTTTCGGACGAAAGGTTGGCGGAGGAGAGGGAATTAAAAAGTTTTCTTGCACTTTTGGTGTCCCTCAAGGTACATCACTAGGACCTCCACATTCACACCCGGAAAAATTATAATTCCTTACACCCCTCCGGCCAGGAGATCGGAACCTCGAGACCCCAACACCCTCAAGTGTTATGTGCCGCTCGGGGACGCGGAAAATTTTCAAAAAATTAATTGCCGGAAGGTAAACTGGATGCGCGCAAACTTCTTGTGCGACCCTTCGTTGCTTTCCTCAGCTGCGAAGGGTAGGCGGTGGTGGCGGCGTTGCCAGATTTAGACTGCGGGAGTCGGACCGCGCGCCCGTAGAACCCTGAGCCCTCCCCTCCAGGGCCCCCTCCTCGCTCACGTGGGAGGTGGGCCGGGAGGTTGCGCGACAGGGGGGGAGAAAAGGAGGATTCTCAATTTAGAGACGTTACGATTCCTCCGAGATTCAGATTAAAAGGATATAACCCGTGACTTTTTTTCCATGGCGATCTGCCGAAATTATGGGGGCACATTTTACCGTCGGTTCAACTTCGATCTTTTGCGGCGATCTGAAGTGCTCCGGTGAGGGAATATGGAAAAACCTGCCTCCGAAATACCTTCGAATTGAAATTCCCGGAACATACTTGATGGTGCAATAATATTGTTATTTTTAACAGGAAATATTCTCACCTCTTGATACACTGCAGGGCGAATCTGAAATTAAATTTACGAATCTAAATTGTTAAAGAGTTTGCATTTTTAAAGATCCATCATAGAACTTTCCAACATGGTAGTTGTTAACCTCCTCATCTGCCTGGACTATCTTCATCTACGAAAATGTATTCTCTTACGAAATTGCAAAATTAACCTCTTCCATTTTCAATGATGAAATTAGCTATCTCGTATGTAGATGTGATGGTTCAAACCGAAGGAAACATGATAACACATAATACTTCTTGGATGTTTCAGCATTTTGGGTCACATCGCAGTAATTCTCAATGCCACTTTTGTCATTTGTGATTCATAAAAGTATCTTTAAACAGGTAATTGCTGAATCGTATTTTTCTGCAATAACCTTATCATAGAACTTCATGACGTAGTGTCACCAATCCTATTTGCAAAGCTAGCTTTCACGATTACGGAATAAAGAAACATTTCATCAAATTACTTCCCATACCCTGAAAGATCTTCTTCGAACGTTGATTAATAACAATTTTGTGGACTAAAGAAACAACTAAAATTGGAGACAAAATAAGAGCAAGAAAAAAAATTGCTGTTTTTAGAGCAATACAGTACTTGAATTGAAGAAAAAATGTATATGATGTCATTTGCAGATAAATGAATTTTTCTCAACTCCGTAAACGGATATACCGAACATTTAAAGAAAACTTTTCAATTACGCTTTGATATTAATAAACAAATTTGTTGAAAAGCTATATTAATTCGTATCTCGTACGTCTTAAATTAAATCAGATAATCTTCTCGATAGCGACTTCTCACCTGGATTTTAAAAATTAAATTCAAGAAATTCTTATTTTTCATAAATGAAAAACGAATTCACGTTAACCAAGAATTTAGAGTATATTCAAAGGCAACTTCTGAAAATTCAATTTTCTTTCGCAGGGACAATGATTCGCTTAGTGAACTAAAATAAAAAAAGAATGCAATATAAATTTGTAATTAAATTACTTAGGTCAGGAAAGCTTAAAGAATATCTACACATTTCGAGTCGGAATCGAAAGGTCGAATTGTCGCAATAAATAGATTAATCCATTCTGCAAATTATAAAAGGGACAGCGTAAAATATCCAGAAACCTCTATAATATAGACAAATATAGTATTAAGTGAATAGAATGAATCAGTTATAATTAAAAAACATTCTTATTTATACAATTAGTTTTTAAGCTTAGTCTGTGCTTAAGGTAAGTGGGGGTTAAACATAAAATAATGGAATTCAGGAACTGTACTTAAGTAACCGGCTACATAGAAGACCAACTCTCCTAATGTTTTCTCATAAAATATAACGAAATTTCCAGTTGATAATATCGCTCGCCCTTATTCCTTCGCTTGATGCAAAGGAAATGTATTAAAGGTTTCGAGAATTCCGATATTACTTAAAGCTCTCTGTAATTCAGTCGCAGATCCGAGAATGCCCACTCCAGTCACAGGCATAATTATGGGAACTCATACCTATTTAAACTTCTACACTTTTTAAAATCAATATTCCTCTTACATCTGCAATCCAAACGCGAAACTTATTTTCTAATGCTCGATATTGAAAGCCCCTATCACATTTTAAATGGTTCTCCTTCCAATTAATGAGCGTTTCTAGAGCACAAATATCCTTAAGGCAAAACATAACCAAAAAATCCGATAAATTTTTCCCGATTCATTTTTCCATATCCCAAACTATTTACGCTCACATAAAAGTGATACGGAGATTAAGAGCACGAAATGTGCTCCGAAGACCTCTTTAAAGAGAAACAGAAAAATATAAGCGTATTCCTTCTAATCATTAACGGCCTCTCCTTTTCAGAGAAGAAAGTCGTGAAGAAGAATCCTTAATTGAGATGCTCCATCCATTCCTCATCTCGGACTCATTGGGATCGGAATTAGTGCCTCGAAGAGGAATGTGAAAAGGGAGGGCGGAAAATAAGAGGAAAAGAAGTGGAGGAAGTGGGGTGTGCAAAATGAGGAAATCGGAGAAAGAAAAGGGTAAAAGGAGAGAGATTTTAAACAGGGGCATGAGGTTTCTAATGAAAAGAGGAATTGTGAGAGCGCTGATGGGAGTAATTAAGATAAAGAGGAGATAAATAAGGAATGGCAAGGTTGAATAGCAAAATGAAGAGATCGAAAGGAAGGGAAAGATTATGAAAACGATTTGCTATTACTTTGGGAATTAGGTTTAAGGAGATGTTATGTAGTTTAAAGAATAAATATATTTAGTTTTCTTTTGAACGATACACCTTGCCTTGACAAAACCTTCTTACCTATCACAGGATAGAAAAATCTCGGCGAGCGACTGCTACTGCTTCGTTAAACGTTAAGTAGCAACTACAACCATATAAATAGAAATGAAGCCTATACTGGTATCATAGACAAACAATGGAATTGAAAATTTTTCATCTAGCTGCTAAAGATGGACTGTTCTTTGGAAGAGATCCTGCAGTTATGAAATTGAAGCTATTATTCTGATTAATGGATTTGAAAAAATCCCGTACATTCCCAAGGATTATTAGATCTTAGAATCAGCTTAAAGTCGACACCATAATTTTGTTGCTATAGGATGATATGGCTAATTATGTGCCTAATTTTCTTATACTTCCTGTAAAATACGAGTCTAGGACTTCTTATGTCTTGACAGATATGCAGTGTAGGGTGGTGCATATACTTGACCTATTGACCCTTTCGGAAAGCCAAAGTGTTAGCCATTTTTCCGTTGAGAAAACTGTAAAAGGCTTTGAAAGAGCAAGGTTAAATGAAATCAGTATGAAAAGCCGTGATTTCTTGGAAAGCGATAAAATGTTTGTGGAAACGTGTAGATGTAACAAAAAGTATATACTCTTCAGGTTTAGGGACAAGGTAAAATATTTACATGAGAGAATCGGCAATAGTAATGATTCGTCAGCGTGAGATTCGTCCCTTTTTTAACGGGAATTGTGTTTTGATGCATATAATTATACGTAAATTACCATTGATACTTGTAATTGTCTTCTGCAATGATTTATACATAATACTTTGGTTAATTAAAATTTTGACCCAGATTAGACATGAATTTCGTCCTCAAAAAGAAGTATCTACGTAAAAGTAAGCCTCTTACACATAAACATGGACAGAAATACTGGAATATCATTCGAATATGTATATCAATTGCTGTCTTTTGGGTAATCAATACCAATTAAATTCATTACTCCAATGTAGTAACGGGTACCAACAGATATATCCGGAGTCAGACTATGAGGCACCCTGAGACTAGAAGTAACAGCAGTTTTAAAAGTGCTTCGATATTTCGACAGGACATTTCAAAGTCGGATCTCTACCGGGAAATGAACCTGGGACCACTTCCACCGAAGCAGTTAGGCGTTACCCACGAGGATAGATAGGTCGTAGGCTGCTCTTTGTCTTTCTTATGGCCCTTAATTTTCAGAGATTCACATTTATGGGCCAATGACATTCAAAACTACCACAATACTTTTTATTGCTAATATTTTGTTGTTTCACTATTAATTTAGCTCTGCTTAATCTTCATGTACAACTGAAATGCCTTTCTTTCCAACGGCTGGCGGGTATGTGATGAAAATAAGAGAAGTTTCTTTCCTTTCCATTAGGTCATTGTGTTTCAGCGTCACATATAGATCTTTTTAAAATAAAAAATTTCTTGTAGCTTACTGAATTAGCTCTAAATATTATTTAAAGTAGCATGAAAGCCGTCAATAACATTTCCCCTGTACTTTTAAATAACCCAGCAATCTTTGCATTTCATTCATTTATGAGATTTCATTGGAACTCACCATCAGGGTAAATTGATCATTTTCCGGAAAATGGGTAAGGGTGATTTTGCACAAGGAGGTGCGCACCCAGGAAATATCCCAAGGAAGAATTACTTGAAAACAGTCTGACGGGACCGGGAATCGAACCCGGCTCTCCCAATTGAAGCCGCGACAGCGAGCAATGCCACCATGTGGACGAAATCGCAAAGTCCTTGCCGACAAAGTTTCCCGAATGGCTTGGAGAAATATTCTACGGGAATAGTTCAACGGACAGAGCACCTGACCTGCAACTGGGAGACCAGAGTTCCATTCCCGGTCCCGTCAGACTTTTTTCAAGTCCATTCTTCCTTGGGACGATCATTTTCCATTGAAATTTGTTGCTACATCTGTAGAAAGGAGGATTGTTTCATAAACGGAGAAGGGATAATATATTTTTTTATTTAAACTAAGAATATTTATCAATAAAAGGTTTTCAATAGTGCAAGCACGATACTTGATAAACTACGATAATGTATGACAGGTTGTTTTATAATTTCAAAAACATGGAAAATATTTCTAAACGGAGTCACAAATGCATTTAAAATCACCAACACATTATTTAAAAATATCTCTTGCATGTTCCAGTTATATTCCAAACATCAAAAAGAAAATATACAGCTCCCTCGAGTATAACAATCACTCACTAACATTCATCATAAAAAAAACATTCGTATTTGTGAAAATTTAATGAATATTAAAGTGGGACTTCTATTGCTCATCAGGCACTTAACAAGCTTGGTTACGGTTCATTAATGCTAATTGAGGTTATCATTTAGTAAGCATTGATATTTTTCTAAGGAGTGGAATGTCATTCATAGATCATTCCGCTCTCTCAGTTGATTCCAAGAGAATCTATCTATAAATACTTCAGTTAAATGCGTATTTTCGGCCATTACGCAAATCATATACTGATGGGAGATTTCTATTGGAGAAATAAAAGTTAAAAAAATAAAATTTCGATATCAATTTGAAAGATTGAATGTGATATCGCTGGGAGATTATCTACAAACGCTATAATCGTATATCACAGCCTAGAACACAAATTCTTCCCATTTTTTTCTCTAAGAAATTATAAATGTCACTATTCTCATAAATTCAAAGTAACAATGATTTTCATGCCTCCCTTGCGTAAAAATCGGTCGCATCCTGATTAGAATTACATTTATCCGAATGGTTTTGCAGTTAATATACATTTTTACGTTATTTATTAGCCTGTATATTTTGGAGTTCATAAGATTTTTACACCATGTGAAATGAATTTAATAACTAATGATAACATCTAAAATATAATATATTTATATGGAGACAAAATTTAGAATTTATGTTAGCATTAAATGTCTAAACATATACTAGTAGTTAATATTTGATAAGTTAACAATAGTAAGCTGCGGATGCAAAACAATACTGCATATACTTACGTAAATATTATACGAAATGAGCTATAATAAATACACATTTTAGACGGGTTTTAGACAGGATTGAACAATGCTAGAATATATTGAATTTTAAATGAGTGTTTACTTCGTATATATTATTGTTGCTTAGAGTATTGGTGTAAAATAAAAAAATAATGCATTATATTTAAAAATACATAATGTGTAACCGAAAAATAGAATTAGATCTCAATAAGCGACGATGTAACAGGAATTCTAATCAATGTCTTCCATAGCACTCCTTAAGGGGCGATTGCTGATTAAAACTTGGTCAGATAATTTGTACGGAAAATAGCTTTCTCCGATCCAGAATATTGCCCTAGGCGGAAGAACTGAATAAAAGAAACGAAAGAGAACAACCCATATCTTTAAGAAGCAATAGATCTCAAGTTCCCCGTCTGCATTGAATATCCATTGGGGTCTAATTGTTATTGTACAGATATAAGGAACGCATCGCCTTTCGCTTCCGGCCGTCTTCATTACTTCGTAATGGGGATGCGGCAATAAGGATTAAGGAATGCATTTATTAGGCCTCTCAAACGAGTTCCCGACGGAGGTAAGGGGATTTAATAATCCGGCAGCTGTTCATGCGCTGAATATTACGGAAGGGTATTTTAATGAGAGACGGAGTATCGATGGAGTTTTTCATGTCTAAAAGGTTGAGAGCCGTGCTTTAGAGCTAGCGATGAGAAGATAATGATAGTTTACTTTGATCGACTTACCTATTCTATAGATTGTCCCAATCAGAGCTGTCTCTGGGATCCACCGGGACCTGGGCAAGGAGTTGCCGCGGGGCTCCACTAAAAATATCGATGTTCCTGTTTAATTTATCAACTCATCTAAGTTTGCGTTAGTATATTTTTTTAAACGCAAAAAAGCGAATTTTTTTTAAACTATATATTGGTGAGAGTATTGTTAACTATTTTCTAAGGCTTACACATATAAACAATAACAATTAAACCACTGGAATTCAAAAGTTTACTTGTATATATTTAATAAAGTGAATAATACCGTTATTTTTTTATTGGTCCACTTTACTGACTCTCTCTCTTCAGATAATGAAACAGATGAGCTTACGTCTCTTTTAGGAAATGTTCAATCTTAACTAATTGTATTATTAACTTTAACTTTGAAAAGCATATTTCTGCCGATGCCAATGTTACTGAAACGTTTATAATAGTTTGGACTGTGCACCCAGCTTTGGGTGTATTTCTTTCAAATTAGTTTCGAGGGCAATTTTCGTTAGGGACTCTCAAAGATACCGACACTGAAAGGCGCCCGACCCGTAGCAATTACACTCTTTCCTTCCAGACGACTCTGCAATAAGGCCCACGGACGAAGAAATCTATATTTGACGAACAAATTTTGCATTTGAATTACGTTATTTCCAAATAACTTCGTGTTGCTATACATCCGGATGTGAATATTATGCAGAATTCTAAGACTGAAACCTGAGGAAAACTTTCTGGGAGATTTTCTCCCTTCCAAAGATTAAGAAGGAAGGAAATCCTTCCAAACATTTCGCAATTCCTTATCAGGAGCGTTTTTTGTTCTTTTTTGGTATCATTCTTGAAAAAGGGTATTATTGTCATTATTTTCATTGTTTCATCGTGTTATACGAGAATTTTAGGTTTAATTTCACCTTATGCTTTCACATATGTTCTATACAGACTTCCATCTGGTGCTGAATTTATCCGTGATCTAATCTACAACTCAATGAGAATATAGTCATAATAGTAGCAGTTGTGTTAAAAGTGCTTCTATGGCTATTTTCATTTTGCACATATGAGCTCTCACCAGGAATATAACCCGGGACTTCTTTCACCAGAGTCAAACGCGCTACTTGCATGCCCCTATTATTATATTAATGAAGATAATTAGCTTGGCCTACATCCAAAAGTAATTGTTAGCAGCATATTTTACGATAGTTATAGATTATTATCTTGGTTTATGAGTCAGTGGTGGTAAAATGAATTTCAACATGTTACTAAATGTATTAAAGCATATTTCCATAGGAAATTCCGCCTGGCTGATACGTGAGATTAGTTTTCCTCTTTCATTTAGAGCAATTCCCTTCCCTCCTTCGCTCACTACCAAAGGATTTCGTTAGTTAGTTGGTTGCAGATTTAATTTTTTACACTAATTTTTTGCCAATCCTTCACTGCTCTTCTACACCAATTCCCATCTTTCCATTCCTCAAAAACCCATCTTCACGATTTATTGTTATAATTTTATAACTCGTTCAAGTACATATTCTCCGGTAATTGCCTTTCTTAGAGGCAGGTAAAGTGTTTGCTCATTTTCTCTTCCGTGCTGGTACTTCTGCATATCAAACATGGAAAAATTGAATAATGAATTAACGTGTAGCATCTAAACGCCAGATTCTTTCTTAGCAACTTCAACAGGTGAAAACACATTTACTATAGCTTCCAAGGACGTATTGTCTCTCAATTTATCTTCAACTTAAAAGTGACAAGGTTTCCTTTCTGTTCCTCATTACAACGATTTCCGTGTTCTATCCAAAATCGTTAAATCGTGGTTCAAATAACCTAAGCGATTTTATAGGAAACTACAACAAATGGAACTACTACAGGAACTACTGCCTTTCCCTTTAACTTTATTTTATGTAACCCACTTTATTCTCTTCCGGACTTGACTGGACTTCGCATGAACGCTGTAAATACTTGCCACATTCAATTCATCTACATCTCAAATTTTAAGTGCCAGTGGTATTTCAAAAAACAGAACGTTAAAAAAGGAAGTTTAATTCAATCGAATTGTAACCGAAAAAAATCAGGGTATGAGGTACTTTCTCATTAAGAAAACTAAAATATTTTGGAACATGTATTTAGCATCGCTTCGAGGTAATTTTCATCTCTTCTTTAAAGCTTGCAACCGCACTTCCAAAACTATCTCGACCACTTCGAGAGACAAACTCGGTCACCACATTAATACCACTATATAGTTCCTCGGTCAGGGTCGACTCATTGGCGATATCAATGTAGCCGACATCATCACCGATGCTATTAAGCAAATTTTACCGGCCGCAGCTTCGGAGCTAGAAGTGAAACTGCGGAAACGAGGTCCGAATGGATCCTGGAAGCGGATCTATGAGGCCACTACGGAATGTATGCCCGGGGAGTATTAGCGAATGACGTAAAACTGGCTAAAGAGATGGAGTATTCCTCGTTTCCCCTTGAGATATACTTAGTATCCCCATGTCATTTAATCGAATACCAGAGTCAAATTTATCAACGCAAAAACTTTGAAAGCATCAATGCCGTATTAGCGCGATTCTAAGACGATTCTTTTTCAGATTTAAAAAACGACCGGTTTGTCGTACAACTGAAGCGAAATTCTCGACTTTTGTAAGAGTGCATTACCTAGATATTTACGTTTATGTGCCAATTGTTAGCAAATTATGGTGAAGAATAAATGAAGTCAGCTAGCAAAGAAACTTTTATTACAAATAAAATCTATATTTTGTCGATACTTTGGCCATTTGCTAACCTAATTTAGACTTGAATGTATTTTAGGACACTTATAGTGAGTAAGTATACGTGAGTTATTTACAGATTTAATTTTTTTTATAATAACTTCATAACGTATTTATGATTTTTTGCCGAGCCGGTGCAAATAATATATTTAAATATGGCGTGCGATAAAATATACCAATTTAAATTACTTTTATTTCTTTAGGAAGCATTTACCTTCGTTATTATAATTTTTAAATCCCATTTGCCAACGTGCTTACGCAGGTGCCAACTTTTTATACTACACACGGCACACTTTATGCCACATTTCTTACTAGAGAAATTACGACATGTATTACTGAAGAGTGAAACATAATAAAGTAATTCAATTAATAATTCAAACATAAGTTAATACAATACATACAAAGTATTATCTTACTTATTATCTAATACGGATAACACTTAGAAATTAGTTAATACGGATTTTACTAATAAAACCTACTGAATTACTTCTCCAAAATTATTAGATCATCCTTTCCAAATTATTGGTTTTGTATTAGTAAAAGGAAACACAACTTTTCCATACCTTATTAGTGACTCTTAGTTCCTGAGAATTAAAGATGGCTATTTTTTCCCATAAAACGAGCAATATCCTGCCTGATAGGTCTACCTCAAGGATAGCTCAACGGTACATGCTCTATGCGTACTTGCTTATCTGTTAACTTATCTTCTACTCGGATAAATTACGAATAGCATTCAGACACCGCGTTCACACAGGGCTGAAAAACGACTCCGAAAAAGTAACTCCTATTAATGATGCCCGAAAATTATACCACCTCTCCTTATCGTAACACTCAAACAGACGAGTAAGCGAGCGAAATGAGCGCTAAGAAATAAATTGCGTTGGAAGCACAGCAAACGCGGAGCCAAGACATCCCGCTAGAGACACTGCGATGTGACCGAAAGGGGGTGAAACCCGTCCTTGGGATGAGTGCTAAACGCGTGGATATGAAGGAGGAATTAGAAAGCGGCGAAACAGAGACTTGTAAGACGAGGAACCATTCACTCGTCCATAAGCGCTCCGTCAAATCCCATCTCGCGCCCAATAAACGCTTCTCCTCAAAGGGCTGTCTCCAACATTCATCGGATGGGACGGGGCTCCTCCAACCGCTTACGAGGGCACCATTATCGAGGTTCAACGGAGGAATCAACTCTACAGAGAACATCTCCTAAGTGTTCTCCTCTGCTCCTTCCCGTTCGGTAGGTCGATGGAATTCGATACTATCCCACGTGAAGAGTTCGTATCGGGGAGGGAGTACCTGAAAATTATACCGATGAGAGGGATCCGTAGTTTTCGGTAGCAGTTAATAAGTAGAGAAGATAGGACGATTTTTCTTCAATAGGATGTCGGAACTAATTCAGTTTTGAACCTTTGATTTTGAAGCTTATCTCACGTAGTAACACCACAAAACAAGCACCACCCTTCCCTCTCCTTACATTAGATAGAGAGTAATATATTTAATCGGAGTTATATAAAATCGGTCACACATAAGTCATATATACGCTTAAACGTTCGCTAAATGAAGTCAAAAATTCGATCAAAGGAGAATATTGGCCAGATTGACAGATAGTAACAATTTTTTTGAATTCTTCGTACAACTAATAGTTTACGATCAAATCGTGAATTGAGACCTAAAATGAGTGAAAATCTATTAATAAGGAACTACAAAAGAGGGAAAGGGTATAGGTGACTTAGCATGCAATGGCGTGCACCAAGCGTACTTCAAAAGTCTCTATGTCTTAAGAGGGCTAGAACCTGCAATCTTTAACTTTCTCGTCTCTCGAAAAGACGAGATAATTTTATTGATCGATAGCTTAATTAGCCAGAGCATCCACCCGGAAAGTGGAATTTCTTAGGTCCGAGTCCTCGTCCAGCCATATATATTTTTTTTCAATGTGTTTTTCCTGAGGAAATTCAAACTACCTCCAAGAGGTCGACGACAAAACATTTTCTTGCGGAAGAATGCTGTTATAGTAACGAAATTTTTTAATAAAGGGATGAAGATATTAGTGTAACAATGATCGAAATTCTCGAATATATTCTTCTTGCTATATTGTACTTGCTTCTGCATTGTAGTTCTATAAAATGCATCGTTTCTGAAAATTTCGTTTGTGCTTCATATTGTAACTAACGAAACCCCTAATTTAAATAATCATGTTAGTTGTGCATTGTAAATGTATAGTTTTAATAAACATTGTCATTAGCATATATCCATTTCTATGTGATTACCTTCATAATATCTGAATTATGATATGGGGACGTCGGAGGAAGGCTGGGATATTATACAGTGCAAAGGTGGGCGGTAGGTAAATTAAGGTTGGCAAAAATAACACTCGCACTATAAATTTAAAAATTACAAATCTATAGGAGCATTAACTATGGAGCTCCATATCTGGTAAAAATACACAAATATCGGTTCGGTTTTCAGTAGATAGATTGGTCAAAATCAATCGGATGCGATAAATCGACAACCTTTGAGAAAAAGACAGAATGTAAATAAAGTTTGATTACTTAAGCAATACTTAAACGATATGTAAATTGAAACTTAAACTCCTTTCATTATTTCCAGGTACCTTTCTACTTTTAGAGGCTCAAAACCCACAGAACTCTCCTCCGGCACAGGTAAATTGCGAACAAAGGCACGCCATTTCGCGTTTAAATCTCCATCCTCAGAAACTCAACGACACAATTTCAATCCCACCTACACATGACACAAAATTCTTGAAACAAGAAAAAAACGTCACCTCCCTCAACCATAAAAATAAACCTCTTCAGCAAACACGCCAAAAAGCGACTTTCCCAGAAACAAGATTTGCCTCGAAGTTATCGTGCAAAAGGAAATAAAAAAAACGGACTCGAATGCTTGCAAAACACTCCGCGAAACGTTCCCGTCCGACCACTTACGAGTTATACCTCACAACAACCCTTAAATGTCGCAGTGTACACATGAAACGCGGCTTTGTGCATTTTGTTATGCTGAACTCCTTCGTCGGTCAATGTAAGAGCCACTGAACCATTGGGAATAAAAATTTTGTCTTGCGCCGCGGACTCCAAGAGGTGAGCCTCGACAAAAAATATGCCCCCTCCCGAATAAAAGGAGAATAAATCTTCCAAGGGGATATGTTAACAACGGGCATAAGGATATCCAGCGTCCGTATCAAAGCAGCCATTGGGAATATACACAGGATTCGGGAGCTTATTTTCTTTTTGATCATATCTTCTCCTCCACGTCCTTTTCCCGCTCCCGAATATATCCGCATACGGTCAAGAGTGCTCTTCCAGGAAGGATAAATGGAACAGCAAAGAGAATGTGTATTTCAGATTTTGAATCGAGATAATGGAATATTGGAGGAAAGGGGCGCAGGCACCTGAGATAGGAAAGGCAAAGTACAATGAATGGACGGGGTCCATGTTATTATAAGAACCGTGGAGGAGAAAATGCAAGGGAAAGAACGCTGCCGTCAGATGATGAGGGTCTACAGAAAGGTTTCGATATTAAAATAAAGAAAACAGTATTGGAAAACGGGGTTCGAGTTACATAAAAGAAATTCAAGGTTACCATTCAGACGTGCATCTTTGAGTCTGAATTAAGGCCGAACCAAGGAGAAAGAAGAACATTTTTTAAGAGCTTCTAAGGGATTTTGTATTAGAGATGAAGATGAATGAAAGAGTAACGGATGAAACAAACGTACCTACAGAATTCAATAGGTGTTCTCAAAATACCGGAATCAAAACTCGATTTTTTCTTGCCATATAAATTAAATAAATTGATTAGGTAAATTGGATAAATCGAAAAGTGTAAAGATTCCTCTAAATGGGGACAGAGAATTCATTTCTAGAAAGATCTTCGATACCTCGTTGTGAGTACCATGTAGACCAATTCTCCAGGACCTTCATTACCATGGGGCACTGCTAGTTCCGATTGCTGGAACGCTTGTTATGGAAACGCCTTTAAATATCATACGTCGTCTATATCATCAAAAAGTATTAGATCATAACCTTAATCGTTCCTTCCTTCTCTTACTCTCTTAGAAAAGGCTAGGGTATAGTAAATAAATACTGATAAAATAAATTAAAATTCAATATTAACTTAGCTAGCTCTTGGTATGTAATATAATTTCTAAACACAGAAAAGGGGGTAAGGGTGATTTTGTGCAAGCTGGTGCGCACCCAGGAAAAATCCCAAGGAAGAATTTACTTGAAAAAAGTCTGACGGGATCGGGAATCGAACCGGCCGGCAACTGGGAGACCCGGGATGGATTCAAGGTCCCGTCAGAATGTTTCCAAGTCCATTCTTCCTTGGGATAATTTCTAAATTCAGTTCAAGAACTTAATTGCAGACGTCTGATACGAGATCGCATCCGATAATTCAATTGCATAAACATTTATATACTTTAAATTTCGATGTTCACTAATTTAAAAGATAATCCCTTAAAAAAATTAATTTCTGGCTATCTCCAGAAACGTCAGCATCATCTCTTCTAAAAATAATGCCATCAATTTTCCTTACATAGTATCATGCAATTATCCAGCGGAGCGGCACACACTTACTCCTCACAATCTTTAACCACCTCATACCTCCAAAACATTAGGTACCTAATGCTGGAAAAAACTAATAAACTGTCCTCAGACAGATAAAAGTAAGGATAGGTAGAAAATACTTTCCAACAGTCAAGACTTTGCGTTGGAAATCGAAATCCGTCCCCATTCAAATGATAAAGAAAATACTACGCAATTTTTTTTCATTAATTCTTTCCATTCCCGGTACTTTCGAAAGTAGTTTCTATATATCTGATGTCATTATTTAATTATTCACAGCAAATTTTTATATAGTCGTTATATATCGAGGATGTTGTCAAGAGAAAATAAAAGTATTTCAGCTTTTCCAAAATTTAGCTGCATTTACTCATTCCGAACATAAATTTCCTCCGCAAGTATATCGCAGAGTTGCACAATATCACCACTAGCGCCGCCGAAAAAGTCACGGTGACAATAAAAAAAACGGAAAAAACAGAGCGATCGAGACGGATAAAAAAATCGTCTGGTGGATAATTAGGAGATTTATCGGAGTGGCATTGAGGAGACAATCGCATGCGAGTTGTGATTGGATTAAGAAGAATGGCGATAATTACGGGAGGGTCGATTGATGAGACGAGAAATGCGTAAGTCGGAGCGGCCTAGTCAGCCTGCGACTGATTCAAAGGGGAGAAATGATGATGGGGAAAAGAATTAGGGTAAAGCAGCCTCGGGTGACGAAGGAAACATGACAGATTCTTAAATAAAGGGGGAAAGGAGTAGGCAAATCGCAAAAGAACCCTCCCCCGCCTCCCTCTTCGGGAGGGAGTTAAGCGTAGTCATCAGACAGAGGATAAGAAAGGGAGTGAAAGCGGAATGGAAAATGAGGGCCGCAATGAAAGGACGGGATGAGCGCGCGATTCAACGGATGGAGTCATCAGAGTCAGCGAGCGAGGAAAGCCAAGGGAGTCGCGGAGGAATAATGGAAGGAAATGCGAATAATACGAGACACGATATTAAAGAAACGAGTCTAACGCGAATATGAAAATGGTGGAGCATTACGAGGTTGGCAGTTCCGAGACCCCTCCCCGCGCGATGTTTGTTACGCGAGCATTGTTTCGCATAATGGGTTGTCCTGAGATGAGTTCCAGCTCTGAGGAGCATAAAAGGATCGTGATCGCTCAATTTGAGGCTGATTTCGCCGTATTTGGTTCCGCTCTTGAGTGGGGTGATTTTTAAACGCTAATCACTAATCGTAAATCAGGATTTGAGGATTTTCCATGTGTTGAGTTACACCATTAGCTTCTATAACCGGGAGGAGAAATCTTCGAATTTTCGGTATAAAAATGCTGGTGAAAAAATCTGGGCAATTGCCTGTATCTAAGAGAGTGCTAATGACTCAATGCTTGAAATTTCTACGATGATTACCTTCATGAAAACAGGTAATAAAAATGTTACTACGTTGATAAAATTATCCAGAATTCAATGTTAATATTATTTCTCTCTCCTGCATCCTGTGGTTTGGTGTCACCATTTAGATTGGATGTGCAGTTAAGAAAATAATATTCATGTAACCAGCAATGCAACGATAGTTAATAACATACGCAGTCGTACCTTGGTTAACGGCGGTAATCCATTTCAAGATTGTCGTCGCTAACCGAATCCGACCTTATACAAGGCGCGATTTCCCACGACCAATTGCAGAAACTCATTGAAATGCATATAAATATATTCAGTTATATAAGCAACAAAAATGAATGGCTATAAATCCTGTTTTTAATCGTCAATCTTCAACAAAAGGCGTCATAAACCAAAGACTGAGTCGTTACCCAAGATAAGATAGTTAGACATTTTTTTGACCACAGCCTTTCGTTGTTAAACAAGTATGTCTTTAATAAAGGCAATCGTTAACCAAAGTACCACTGTATTTGAAAATCTCGTCCTATCATCAGACTTTCTTGCAAATAGATTCGTAAAATGTATTATTTCTCAAGAAAACATAGGCTAACCTATGGTTGTGTGCCGCACGTTTGGCTCCTACAGTCTATTCGCCACTGCTTGGAGCGTATAATGCCTAAAAGTAACTCACATTTAATAGAGTCGGTGTTTTAGTAGAAAAAATGAAAAGGGAAGCAATGAAAGCTATATATGAATATCGTTAAATTGGAGTACTAGCGAACTGTTAAAATTTAGCTACCAAATGTCTGCAATTTATGTTGCTTGACAGAATTGCCGCATTGCCTATGTTACAGGATATTATGTTTGCGTTAGAATTTAAGTGCGTATCACATGAGTTGAGATTTCGCCAAAATAAAATCATATGAAATTTCTTGAAGAACTCATATAACGGTAGTGGTGAATCTATTGTACGAGAGTCCATAGTAACACGCAAGAGAATGTTTTGGCACGCGGAGTTCTTATAGCACTATCTTTATTCTGAAATACATCTAGATTCTGTCATTACTAATGATAATTAACGATCATTAACCTTAATTAAAACGTACTAAACCCACCGTTGACATAATAAGATAGATAATATCAGCAACTCATTCCATGTTATAGCACCACAAGGGCAAGTTTTTTATACCGTATTTCCCGGCCTACTAGACGCACCGGTGGAAAAAAACCCACTCTGAATTATCATGTTAGAATTTACAAAAAATACTTGAATCAGAAAGAAAAGGATCAAAGATATTACCTATACCTTGTTATCATTAAAATATGTACCTTATTAGGTACCTATTTTAATGGTAACACTTTTTAAAAGAAAACGGAACTGATACATTATAAAATTAGCAAAAATGTCAGCGTTTATTCATCGTATAATCCCAGAAATTCGTCATCACTACTGCTAAACCAAACTTAAACTAAACTAACTTTCTAGTGGCTCTAAACATTATTATTACCGACATCTGTAATAAGGTTATCCATTTTCCTTTCATGATGAGGAAAAAATATTTAATGGTATTTTTCCCGATGAATCAGCTTGCGTCTTAGGGGACGAAGTGACACCCTCGACGCGTAAGACGCAGGCTGATTTTAGAGCACATTTATGAGTAAAAAAATATTTTATGGGCCGGGAAGTACGGCATTTATTAAAAAGGGCACTCTTAAGACTGTAGGTTCTTCATCCCTGCAATAATGTAACTCCGCCGAGAAGGTGCATAGTGAAATCTGGCCGCTGAATTTCCAACATTAAAATGTTATATCGTGGAATGCTGTGACTAATTGAATTTAAAGTTATAGTTTGTATATTAACAAGTTTTTCATGACTATCTAATTAAGGAACATACATATAATTATTATTTAGTTATTTCTTGGATTAATTTACCAATTAATGCAAAATACTAACAACTTCAACTGAACCTTATAAAACTTTATCGAAGGTAGAACTTTCTTCAAAGATATATGAATGTATGCCAAGGAATAAATTGACATTGAAATGATTCCATCCCTAGCTTAACCACCTTTTATAGTTGAAAACATTCTGAAAACTAAAATACATATTATTGGAAAATATATTCGGAAATGTATTTTTCATTGTCATGACATGACATGACAAAAAACTGTATTAGACATTTGACATGACAAAAAACTGTATTAGAGGGAATGGTGGAGGGAGTACGATACAGAGGGAGGCCAAGGGAAGAATATATAGCACAAGTGAGAATGGATGCAGGAGCAGCATCCTATGAAGAAATGAAAAGGAAGGCTCAGATAAGAGATGAATGGAGATCTATATTCAAACCAATCTAAGGATTGTTAACTACAAGAAGAATTCGGAAATGAACGAATGAAATTGTATTGGAAAATTCCGGAACTTAATCCCAAGACTGAGTATCGAATGATTTTATATGTCAAATTTTTATTAAGTACGATAAGTAGAAAATTTATTAACGATCCAACTGTAATAAAAGAGTAAAATAAAATTAAGGCGAACAAGGACAATTTTAATTCCCTCGTGTATTTTCATTGCCGTAAGGGGCGCTGAAAACGTTCCTTTGACATGTTAAGAGGAAATGGGGTTAGGTAATGGGAAATATTAAACAAATGACGCTTGAAAACTGCGCTAGAAGCATTTCCAATGTGCGAAGAAAGGATTAAATGATAATGGAAGAAAATGAAGGAGGTGGAGAGCTAGAGATAAATGTAAGGGTGGTTATTGTAATGAGAGCGTTTAAGATGAGTTGTGTGGAGTAGACCTTGAAAGTGTTAAGGTCATAAAGGCAGGGTTTCCGAAGGAATATTACGGGATGAATGAATGCTCCTAAGGTGGCGAGGCCAATCTGAAGAGATTTAGCACCGGGAGAAAGATGGTTAAGGGAGAGATTGAGATGGTGATGAGCGTGCCCGTCTACAAGGGACAGTTGCTTTAACACCGCAGTTACGATTGATTTCTCGGCATCAAAGTAAAGATTTCTGATCTTAAGCAACCGCGAACAGCACGTAGAATATGAAAATGTTTACTTTTGGGATCCGCAGAGGTGCAAAATCATGGAAGCTACCCTGTTTAACAGGAATACTGATTAGAAAATAGTTCTATATATAAATATTGCTTTAGCTTTAAATTAACAATACCACTATTTATCGTCTTCTAACAAACGGGCAACGATGTAAAAGACAAAAAATACCAATAAGTACCAAATAGTTATCTTTTGTAATAGAAATTCTATAATCAATTCTTAGTACAATTTTTACAATTTATTATAGGTGTATGGACCTCTTCAGGAGATATTTGAGCCTATTTCAGGGTATTACATTAAATTAATGCACATCATCTACCGAAGCTTTCTTTAAACAAAGCGACTTAATTTTTTCAATGTATAAACAAAAGCTTTATGATATTCTTGTGAAAAAAGACCTAAAGAAAATTGTATTAATGAATCAGTCAGTATGAGTTACCTCACAATAAATATGCAAGATGTAAATGATTTGTCCTAATTATATGCCGAGAAACAATGGCAAACTTCTGTTTGAGATATTGAAAATGTTCTTTGTAATTTGTTTACTAGTATAATTATCGCGTATGATTCTCTTTCCATGTTGTATTTAAGCATAAAAATACCTAAAGGAGTCATAGGTAAATATGTTTAAGGCTAATGGCCAGAACTGTCCAACAAGAAAAATATATAGGTGCTATGCATGCTCTAAAATGTGAAAAAAGAGACTAAATATTACTTAGTTAAGAAAGTAGTTATAGAAGTTATAAAAGCAATAAATATTTATGAAAATTGTCATGGTAAGAAATTCTAATTTGGGGGTATGAGAGTATAAAAACAATTGGTGTTAGTGAAATAATCTCTTCGTCAACATAATTGTTTCCTACTTGGCCGTAAAAATCAGTGTTTCTCATAATGAATCAGCAAAAAAAAAACGATCGAATTCAACAGAGCAATGAATATATATTCTTTCTCTACGATATCTTATTAGGGCACGATAATTCCAACTCTACCACGATATCCCATTAATGTTAAGAGATATATTTGCGTCTTGCGGATATAGCGGGAACAGAAAAAAGCTAATGCGGACGGAACACTGTCGGATTATGAATATTTCCCACTGTATCTCCAAGTTGGATTTGGAAATATATGAATAACGTAAATAAAAAATGCCGCCTCAAAAACCTCCTTGCCGCCAGCGCTCCCTCCACTTGAGGTTAGGATCTCGGCGTAAGTCTAGCGAGAAACGGAAACTCACCAGCCCTTGTAACATTCTCCTTAAAAAAATATTCCTCCGTCCTTCTCTGAGCACCCTCCTACAATTCCCCACCCTCTCATACTTTCTCCCCTTTTCAACCAACCGAAACTCTCATACCTTCGCTACAGACCTCTCAAAGGTTATTCTTCTTTATATAAGGGAAAGGAAATTTTTGACGACTCTCCTTTGATATGCTTACATTGCACTCAATGCTCGGAACGGGAGGAAGAGAAAATGGGCGATAACGGAGAGCGATAAATGAGAAGATGAGGGAGAAAGCGCTTTGGTGGATAGTTTAAACGTCTTTCGCATAATTTCACATTTTTCGTCGCAAAGTATCGGAACTCAGTTTGAGAACTTCATTGATGAATATTTTTAATTTAAACCTGTTTATCTATATCACCGATTCAGGCACGCCACTTAGAGGTAACTCATCTTTCATAAGGTCATTAAAAAAGAAGTTTTTGGAGTCGCTACTAATTATTGAATATTAGTAAGGATAGCACGAAACAAAAACCCGCAGTCTTTCACATTCCAGGTAGGCTAGCAGAGCATAACAAATGCTGCATGGTAGCTCAGGGACTAGTTATTATACCTTCAAGGAAAGTTTAATACCTGTGATCAAGTATCAGTATTGTCACTATTTTGCTACATCTATTTATTTTTAGCTTTTAAAGCGCACGCGTTCTTATGCAATGTTTAAACACTTTCCACTTTTTCTCGAAAATAAACTAAAATTTACATATTAACAGAAGACGAGTCTTCAGCCAATAAAGTAACTTGTTTTCGTGATCCAACCAATAAGTCCTTCAAACTTTTTTCTCATGATCAAATTCGAATGTACTTGTGACGTCAATTACCCATAAAAGTTGATCTTTAATTACCACATTTCCACTTTTTCGACTGAGAGCCTCAAGGGTGTATTTAAGTCTCACGATTCTTTACCATTCCCCGGAAGCAGCAAGTTCTTTGAATCGCCTGATAAAGTTTCGAAAGTTTCTGGTTTTCCTTTGCCTGAATGTAAATAACAGAACGAAGCAGATGTCAATTTTTCGCATATTTTGTTTTTATTTCAGAAAGCTATTCTCTTTGCAGTCAAATTAAGTTAAAATTTAATGCAATGGAGATTTTGTGAAAATAAGTCATACAGTATTATTATACAGTAATGTTTTCTGAGAATTTCGTTAGACCCGGGTTCGGGTCCCGGTGCATTGACACATTTACATGCCCGATTCAACTTGGAAAGAAGAATATAATTTTATGGTAAACTACCTGGAAATTCTCAATGAGTAAAAGAGCAACAACGAAGGTATAATATAAACCATGCCATAAAGGTAGCTGCAAGTCTTACTCATTATGAAAAGGAAACCTTATTCTCCGTATAATAAAGATCGCGACTAAGTACTACCACGGTGTCATCAAACGGAATTAAAGCAAATGAATACGACTGAGTTCATTCATAAGTATTAATTAAGTAACGTATTTCCTGAAAAATACAATAATAGTAAAATTTACATAAATGCTTTATCGTGTGGCATTGCCTATCATAGGATTAAAACAATATTTACTTTATATTTACGAATTAGATTTCTTTTTCGACGCGTAAGACGCAGGCTGATTTTAGAGCACATTTATGAGTAAAAAAATATTTTATGGGCCGAGAAGTACGGCATTTATTAAAAAGGGCACTCTTAAGACTGTAGGTTCTTCATCCCTGCAATAATGTAACTCCGCCGAGAAGGTGCATAGTGAAATCTGGCCGCTGAATTTCCAACATTAAAATGTTATATCGTGGAATGCTGTGACTAATTGAATTTAAAGTTATAGTTTGTATATTAACAAGTTTTTCATGACTATCTAATTAAGGAACATACATATAATTATTATTTAGTTATTTCTTGGATTAATTTACCAATTAATGCAAAATACTAACAACTTCAACTGAACCTTATAAAACTTTATCGAAGGTAGAACTTTCTTCAAAGATATATGAATGTATGCCAAGGAATAAATTGACATTGAAATGATTCCATCCCTAGCTTAACCACCTTTTATAGTTGAAAACATTCTGAAAACTAAAATACATATTATTGGAAAATATATTCGGAAATGTATTTTTCATTGTCATGACATGACATGACAAAAAACTGTATTAGACATTTGACATGACAAAAAACTGTATTAGAGGGAATGGTGGAGGGAGTACGATACAGAGGGAGGCCAAGGGAAGAATATATAGCACAAGTGAGAATGGATGCAGGAGCAGCATCCTATGAAGAAATGAAAAGGAAGGCTCAGAAAAGAGAAGAATGGAGATCTATATTCAAACCAATCTAAGGATTGTTAACTACAAGAAGAATTCGGAAATGAACGAATGAAATTGTATTGGAAAATTCCGGAACTTAATCCCAAGACTGAGTATCGAATGATTTTATATGTCAAATTTTTATTAAGTACGATAAGTAGAAAATTTATTAACGATCCAACTGTAATAAAAGAGTAAAATAAAATTAAGGCGAACAAGGACAATTTTAATTCCCTCGTGTATTTTCATTGCCGTAAGGGGCGCTGAAAACGTTCCTTTGACATGTTAAGAGGAAATGGGGTTAGGTAATGGGAAATATTAAACAAATGACGCTTGAAAACTGCGCTAGAAGCATTTCCAATGTGCGAAGAAAGGATTAAACGATAATGGAAGAAAATGAAGGAGGTGGGGAGCTAGAGATAAATGTAAGGGTGGTTATTGTAATGAGAGCGTTTAAGATGAGTTGTGTGGAGTAGACCTTGAAAGTGTTAAGGTCATAAAGGCAGGGTTTCCGAAGGAATATTACGGGATGAATGAATGCTCCTAAGGTGGCGAGGCCAATCTGAAGAGATTTAGCACCGGGAGAAAGATGGTTAAGGGAGAGATTGAGATGGTGATGAGCGTGCCCGTCTACAAGGGACAGTTGCTTTAACACCGCAGTTACGATTGATTTCTCGGCATCAAAGTAAAGATTTCTGATCTTAAGCAACCGCGAACAGCACGTAGAATATGAAAATGTTTACTTTTGGNTAGACCTGCGTTATAAACTGAAGTTTTTCAACAAAGCTGTGAAGGAGCAGGTGGAATCTCAGTTGATGAATTGGCTAGATAAGTTTGAATCAACTGAACTTGATGATTACGATTCTCCATTAAATAAAAGATTTAAAATTGAATCAGTTACAAACAAAGATGAGCCAACCACTAGTTCTCAGCCTCGGAACCATCAAAATAGGTCGGTCAGCGTCCAATCTCATCTGGTCAATATTCTACAGGACAGTGATGAAGAGGAGGACATTCATGGAACTAAGTCTGCTGTAGGAGGCAAATATAAAATTTGGAGGGCACTCTTAAATGATTACAATAAAGAGAAACGTCTCAAATGGAGAGAAGATCCATTGATGTGGTGGAAGGAAAATAATAAATTCAAGGTATTCAAGCCAATCGTGCGTCAGTTTTTATCGGCTCCATCAGGGACCGTTCCTAGCGAACAGCTGATCAGTGGAGCTTGTTTGATTTACAACCATTTAAGAAATAGACTGGATGGCGAAAAAGCATCCAAATTACTGTTTATAAAGTATAATTTATCAACTAAAAATTTTGAGTATTAGTTTGTAAATATGTCCTACAGATACAAACATTCGCTAGTTTTTTTCAGTTTCATTAACTTTTGTAACAATTCAAAATTTTATTTTTCTCATTTTGCAAATAAAGGTTGTTTTAAGCAAATTTTGTAGTTTCCTAATGTAATTATATCACCTCCGTCTCCGACTCCGATATACCTCCGACTCCGACGGAGGTCGGAATGAAACCTCCGAATCCGACTCCGCCTCCGATAAAATCACCTCCGTAACATCCCTAATGTAAATTAATGATGTTGATTATAAATACCTATAAATAAGCATATAATTTTTGCTGATAATAGGTATTAGTCGAGGACGAGTATTGTCGAAATCGACGGATCTCTATAGTTATACATTTTTAAACCCGATATTTATTTTTCAAAAAACTTTACAATTGGCAACATTTCTCGTGGGATTAAATAAAATTAAAATGCACGACTTGTTCAAATCAATTACCATTTTAGCTCTGGAAGTAGAAGATTTTGGTTCTCGACGAAGCCGTAATTGAGAGAACCCTCCCTGTATGCACGTGCACTTAAATCTTCCTAAAAGCAATATCGGAATACAAAATCAGATCTCAAACTGAAGTATGGCAAAAACGCCGGCCGTACGTCGAGTTCATTGGCGCGTCGACGGCTTTCCGCCGGAGAAAATCCGTAAAACTTCCATGGAAGCGATTCGGAAATTGATGGATACTACTCATCAAGAGGAGCGCATGGCATCGCGGGCATTGCGTGGCTCTCGACTCGGGCGTGATTCTCCTAAAATGATTATTCCCCCTTTCAGCCAACTTCGCTGCACGAGAAGCGGAACAGAGCTAACAGACGTCGATTTTACCGGCGGCTGACAGCGCGTTGCTAGTCACGGAGGCGCGCGAATCATACGGAGGGGTTGTGCGGGGAAGAGGCAGGTCGTCGGTTTGGGGGAAAGGTTTGGTAGTGGATGGTAAACCCGAGCGGAGAGCAGAGTAAATGGAAGGAGGATTCAAGTAGGGAATGAGGAATCAAGGAAGGGGGCAGACTGCCATACAATCAGATGCAAGGTAAAAGAGGTGGGCCAATAAACATTATCCGACAAGCATGTAAGGTACCAGTGATTAGGCAGACGGAAGTGAGGGCTAGATACATAATTTAAGGGCATGTATGCAGAGGCGTAGCCAAAGGGGTGGTTTTTGGGGTTCGAACCCTCATGAAAATAGAGCCAACAATAAACAAAAGCATGCGAGAGGATGGCTTCTCGCAATTATGCCATACAAAACCGCTAGAGATTCGCAGGGTATACGTGTTCAAACAAATCAGTTTATATTTTCATTAGATATTGGGTGGAATTATCCCTGCCCCTGGATTTTAGGCAATTCATTGCGCAATCGATGGCTCTAAACCCCTCGATGAACAAATCCTAACAAAGCCCATGCATGTAGATATCACAAACGATTAAGGACAAACGAATAGGTACTTATGAACATATCAAAATTACAGCTTAGAATGTTAGTGAGTTAACTAACAAAACAAAATGCTACAATCCACTCTATAGGAAGATTAATAGATATAACACCATAACGGGAACGAAACTGAAAGACACATCTGACCTGAGGAAATATAAAATGATATACATTGAAGTAGAGCAACATATTATACCGTCGGTGGGAGTAGGATTTTTATAAATGATAATTGGAGGGCTCCCAGATAGCCTTGTGAGTGTTTGAATTTAATGAAAGTGGTCCCGGGTTCGATTCCCAGTGGGAGCCTATATGTGCTATTATTGAGCAAAATTCAAACATAAGAGCAACTATATCATATAATCACTTGGGAGATTCTTAGGGATCACATGTGAAAATAAATCAGTATGGATTTTAATTAGATATTGGGTAAAAGTATTCCTGCTCCTGGATTGTAGGCAATTCATTGTTTAATCGATCGCTCAACACCCTCAAATCCATGCATGGATAAATCCTAACTATGCCAGTGCATGTAGGTATCGCAAACAATTAAGGACAAATGATTAGGTATTCATGTATATGTTAAAATTTTAACTTAGATTGTTAGTGAGTTATCTACCAAAACAAAAAGCTACAATACGCTCATTAGGAAGTCAAATAGATTCGAGGTTTAATCAAAAACATTATGATGCCTCAACCACCGTATTCACTGGACATAACCTGCAGTGATTTCTTCCTACTCCCAAAACTGAAAAAAAAAAACTTGAAAGGACGATGTTTTGGTAACATTTAGGCCAAGACGAAATCGCTGAAGGAGCAAACCACCGTACCAAAAATTCCGTTCCAGAAGTGCTGCGATGATTGGAAAAAGTGCTGGCACAAATGTATTATATTTGAGAGGAAATGTCTTGAAGGGGACAATATTTATATCAATGAATAAATAAAGATTTCTTTGAGAAAACCAAATATTCCGCGTATAGCAGTACAACGGGAACGAAATTGAAAGTCACATCTGACCTGAGCAAATATACAATGATATACTTTGTAGTAGAACAATATATTAGATCGTCAGCGTGAGTAGTATTTTTCATAACGATAACTGGAGTGCTCCTAGATAGCCATGTGGGTTAACGTGTTTGAAATTTATGAAAGTGGTCCCGGGTTCGATTCCCAGTGGGAGCCTGGTAATGACTTCAGTTATCAAAGCACTTTTAAAAATACCACTAATACTACTGTAATTCTTCCCTTCCGTCATTACCTCTAACACTATCTGCTACGAAAAGTGCACAAAAGGAATGTATTTATGCATTTAAATAGATAAAATAACTCCCACTGCATGATTTAGAATTAGGTTATAGGATATTTAAGAATAACATGTACCTACAGCCCAGCAAAAGGTCGAAAAGAAACAAAGGCGTACTACAACATCTTGCAATCCACCATATATAGAACCAACAAGATTGACTTCATATTTATTGATGGATATATGAATCTAAATGTAAGAAATACTAAATTGAATGCTTACACTGCATTGAAATATTTTAGTTTTTTAACCATTATGACATCTACTTATGAGTCTTTAAAAATTAGTTTTCCTTTAATTTTCAACCTCTGTGACGTTTTTACTGCCATATTATACTTATCTCAGCGTTTAGGACGCAGAAAATGTGTTTCACTAATATTTGTTTCAGTCTCGTTTATTGTTGTGGAAACTGCAATCTAGTGAGGAATGAATGATACTAATAACTGGAAAAGATATGAGGAATGTTATTCATTAAGTGATAACAGTGCTGAATACATTTGAATATTTTTAATTTATAGCATATATTTATATGCTATAAATAAATTAATAGTATTCTGCACTTTGTGTAGAAAGTAAAGTCAAACTACCTCATTCGTCATATAGCCTTGTAGCCTCAACTCCGGTCTCAAGGTCTTAGTAGTTAATGGCAGAGCTCTGAGAATCAAATTGGTCTTCAGATCGGATACTAATTACTTTCGTAGCATTTCACATAAACTATAAGTGCGGCATAATTGGTAGTCCACTTCCAAGAAATTATAAAAGCGGTCAGGCTATTACTCTCCCAATAATAATAAGATTATAATGGATATATTTACGGGACTATTATTCCTATGTGGCTTTGTAAAATGTAATAATTTTTAATGTATTTGGATCAAAATATCTTGAGAAATATCTTTCCCATCATCATTAATAAAGACAAATGTACGTTTCGTCTTTCTTCGTGTTGCACTATCAATTACTTTAGCTCCTTAAATTACCTAAATATTAAGCAAAATATATTTACTGTACATACGCAATTGAAGAAGCCCCAGAAATGTTCTCCTGTCAATTAATTTCAGATAATGTTGCGATTATTGCATTGAGAATAACAGCGTCTAATTGCTATTTCAATTTCATTGTAGGTATGATATCTTCGTCAGATTTCATCCAACAAAGAATTCTATAAAGTCACAATTCCAAATCCAAAAGTATTTTATTCTTTCTGGGACTTCTTTGAGAATTACAGAACATCGTATTTCACCGGGGCTGAGAAAAGAAACAGCTTGGAAATCTTTCTCGGTCTCCAGAAACGAATCGAGCCCAATGACGTTTTATCCGCCTTCAAATGGAGAATGTTCAGCTTTTATCCAGCATCGATTGCAATCAATTGAAAGGTGCACTCCGTAAACGATAGCGCGCCTTGTTACCATTCGACAAATCCCGAGACTCATTTTCGAAAAAATTCGCGATACATTTCGACGGAGAGTATTCATCGCGATAACAGCGCAGCACCAGTTTGCCACTGTAGACCGCGCTTGGTTTCGAAAAATAATTTCCCTCTTTGAAACCGTCATCGGATAGTTAGTTTGAGTAACTCATCCATGGCAGTCCTTTTCCAAAGCGTTTTTCATAAAGGACTCCTACGACCGCTATAAAAGGAAATTTGTAACTAAAACATTTCCCCGTTTATTCCCGCAGAATCCGGAGCGGCGGAGTTTTTAATTAGCTCCTCGAAAAACTTAGGTGCCAGTCGCGTCAAACGTACAACTCTCTGGATTAAAAGAGAAGTTTCTTTTTCCGCACACCAAGCATGCGTCACCGTCGCGACCTTTCTAATCGGGATTATTAACGATTCCGAGTACCTTCGTTTATGTACCTGTCCCCGGAGAGGCCCAACCTCTCAGCTCAGATGTTTACGGTCAAAAATAACGTTAAAATAAGAAAAAGTTAACGCGGATTTTAGAGCGGGTTTTAACGCCCTAACCCGGGAGCCAATTAGGTAGCAGTACCGTAACCCCACAAAGAGCTGCAGAGGGCTTTACCCTGCGCTTAAGCATGGTTACTTTTTACCTGCCGCGCCACCTAGAGTCCCCAAAAAAAGTCCCAAGTGGTCGCGAGGGAAAATGTCACGGACCGCAAAATACTCGCCTACAGCATTAAGAATTTGCAGAAAACGGGTGGAATTCGCGACGATTATTTTCCGCAGTTTGGTCAGTACTTTTGTGGTAATTACACTAGTAGTGCGCTTAAATTTTCAGGGTAGAGGCCTCGCGCAGTTAATGCACAAAGATACAATAAAGTTGGGAAGATGAGACGTAGACGGAAACTTAAGAGAGATCGTGAAAACACGTGGTAGTCGCGATGTTTTTATTCCAGAGATAGGCCACCGGATGGCAGTACGGTCGGATAATAATTACTCGTCGCTGGACGTTTAGGATAAGATGACTATAACTGGGTCACAAACAATCACTTTTGATAGGACGAAGTAAAAATTGTTGCTTTTAAAATAACAATAAGGTTGGGAAGATGAGACGTGGACAAATAATTACTCGTAACACAAAACTTAGGATAAGATGACTGCAATTGGGCCACAAATTATGATTTGCCGATATAAAATTATAGTACATTTAAAATAGTATGACGGAGAAAATTATGGAAGTACTCCGGTAATTGCGATGATTTATTTTGGTTATATGTAGGTAACTAAATGGAAATGTCAGGAAGATTACCAACCATATCTTACTCGGCGTTTCAGAATTTGAATTATGCACCTATAACTTTGATTATTATAGCCAATCAGCCATTTAAAACCTTGCGGAATAAAATACCATCAATAAAATTCTTGGAAAGCTCTAGGTAGTCGTAATGTATTTATTTTTGAGATATGCCCCAAAATGGCTAAATATGATACAAACATAGAGCTGACTTTGACGCTCAGGGTCGAAATGTTTTACCTGAATCCCAATTCATTACTATGGTCGAAATGAAAAGGCCGCGACGAGTGGAACAGCATTAGCGAGAAGATTCGTAGAAAACTCAGGGTCGTCACGAACCTTTTTTTCAGGGATCGGCCGCTATATGTAAGAGTATTAAGTCTCCTCTTTTCTTTCGTAAGATTTTTCCCGGAAGTTTGACTTACACTCTCACGGAGGGTGGGGGGAAGCGTCGAAACGGATGACGTAGTATCTGTGGCACGTTGTGAGGGGAAACGGAAGTTGGAGAGATTAGGGAGGTGGCGATGAGGAGGATGGGGAGGAAGGCATGTCGGGAGTTTCATCTCACTTCTCGTGGGAACACGTCCGATTTGGACGGCTGGTAGTGAGAATTTCACGCCTTGCCTGTCCCCGCGACCTAACCCTTCCCCTCTATCCCTCACAACCTCTAACTCATCCGGTGGAACCCTCCTCGCCTGTGGCGACCCCTCAACGGTGAATCCGGGCAAATTGAATCAACCAGGACATTGGAGTGTGTCCTCCCTCAAATGTGCAGAGTCGCGTGGACTTTAAAAAAGAAAAACGCTCCGTTTCATGGCGCTTCATGTAGATTCCCAAGTAACGGTCGAGGAACTTTCTGGTGAGAAGATCTCTAGGAACTATTTTACCATAGGGATGACTTTTGTGACATTCCCAGAAACATCTTCCTCGGATGTTCGAATTTTCGGGCACAATATATTAACCTAATTTCAGATTCGGAATGTCGATTGTTAGCTGCTATTTGCCATTCCCTAGATCATTTCTACATGTACGATTTTTTATGTAGGTTAGTTAAGGATGGAGAATGTATTTTAATAATAGTAAATTCTAATTCTATGTCCTGTTAAGACAAAGGAAGTTGAGATGATTGCGAAGGTTATCTCTAAGTTTATTTATCTCAGTTAACTTCCAAAACAAGATTTAGAAGTTAATTATTCTTTCCTGATCGTAGTTATAAAATATGGAAATAATTCAAGAAAGTATTTCAGTAGTATTATTTCCGCCAACTAAAAAATGCAACGTCTCTGAAGCCAATAACGCCCTAAAGACCAAATACAGACATTTGAGGTCTTTCAAGATTTACATTACTCTCATATCACCACACGCGGAGCGTTCGGTTGCTTCATTTCATTCGCGCAGCTTTTATAAATGCATTAACTCGCTCACTCTTAAACTCGTAGATATGATCTTATCCGACAAAAACAATAAAACCTTCCGAGTGAAGAATAGCCCGAGATAACTGTCACAGGACGGCAGAGTAAAAAGCCCACCTCCCAAGACTCGCACTAAAGTTAAACGATACTAAACAAGGCAGGAGAAAAGGAAAGCATTGTTTCGATGACAAAGTGTATATTATTCTCAATTGGAAGACTTTTTTCCTCCAGGCATTTTCCAATAGTCCGCCAGAACGCCTCATCAATCCGTACTCTAGCTTCCGACTAAGGCACCTCGCTAAAATCCATTCCGAGGCTCATTTCCTAATCTTCTCCGAGAGTTCGAAAGGGCGAAGAGGGATTTGCAAAGAAAGGACAGATACCTTTTTTCATCTTCGTATTCAAACAAATGAGGGAGGCCCTTATAATCGCCTCTTCCAACCCTGTTTCACTTTCTCCCCTTATCCCATCTCCAAAAATGTCTTCTGCTCGACTGGCGTCGCACAATGAGAACATGCTAACGATTTCTTCCGCAGCCTTTATCTCTGCGAACGAGTTTTTTTCATTTGGTTCCGCTATTACAATTTTTCTCGCCCCAAATAACGCCTTAGCATTGATTTCTTTTATGTGTCATTCCTTCTACCTCATATTTTCTTTCCACCTTCAACAGCCTCCCCATTCTATTACCTATTTCAAACTTACCTCCTTGTGTTTCATTTGTCACATTTATTAAATAAAAGAAGGGACTTTCTATTCCCAATTTCACCCAATAAAGACGTTTTTACAGTACTGTATTGTCTTTTGGTTGAGGATCACCGAAAATGTACCTTTCATAATCTTCACGATTTTCATTTTTTCGTTTAGTTTTCATATCTTTTATTTGCTTCTATCTCGATGTTTTTTATAGCATTTCTGATATAATTACTAAGAATGAGTGATACTTAATGCTGTAATTCACAAAGGTAACTCTTTCTTGAATCCTCAGAAATGTGGTGCTCAGTGCTTTATATAGACTTGCTCTACATATTTTTGGATTTATTAAGAGAATAAAATTAACCTTCTGCATTCCTTTCCGTGCCTGGTAAACCTCATTCCCTCTCCAGGTTTTTGAGAGCGTGGTAAAAGGGTGAATGCTCAAACTGGAATTCGTGTTCATTATATCATTAAGTAAAATACCTCTTAGGTAAAGTATCCTTCGGGTGAAATACATCTTGAGTAAAAGATCTTCGTGTAATCTATCAGGATAAAAATGTCCCTTGATGACCCGTTTAGACGAAACGCGTTGAGGTAAAACGCCCTTGAAATATTACCTAAGCTAAGGGGGAGCCTAAATGCTTTTCAGAGAATCATTGGTTTATGTACAACAATCTGTCCGATTTCACTCAAATGGCTTACTATAGGTCTACTATGCTCTCTAACGTTCTGGAGGGTCTGAGAAATACCAGATAGGTCTCAGTACTTAATAAAGGGAAACACCCTACCCTCACCTCCTCGTGGTAGAGAGTGGGCAACGTATAAAATACATGCTAACTGATTTAAAGAGAGGAAATAACTATCAAAATATGAAACAAAATGCACAGAATAGAAATGCCTGGAGACAACAGGGTCATTGAGACCGGTCCTAAGACAGAATTACAATGATAATGACTCAACTCCACGATCTGCCATTCAATCTTCTCAATATCACTCCTCTTCCTCATTACTCCCACACACAACTCGCGCAGATCCTCTCCTCCCCGTTGCATATTATCAGGTATTCGCATCATTTCCCCTTCACATTCATGCGTTTTTACATCTTGAGAAGCGATCGTCTTTAAATACCTTTCCTCCGTTTTTTCCATCACACGCATTAACGTTTCCGGCAAGTCTAGATTAATGAATCGCCAAAAGAAGCAAGAAAGAAGAGTAAACATAAAGAGAAGGTTGAATATCGCTCTTCGTTCGTTTTTTGTCCATTAACGAGATTTCCCTTTTTTCTCGATTTTGACATTCGGTTGAAGGATCTTTTGTGGGAGTCAAATGAATTCCTGAATACACGAAATGTCGGAAACAATGGGATTTTTCATCGCATAATGAAATCATTGAACTCGTTCCAAATGATATTTATTTTTGCCTTCGTGGCTTCAAAGCCGATTAAATGGCTGCAAACGCATTCGATTATATGATAACGAAATCCTTTTCATTGGTTTTAAAATGTCATGGTTGAGTAATATATCAAGACTGATAATGAGCAATAATGAACTGAGCTGATCGCTATCAATGTTCCGTTGAGGAAATCAATTGTTTCCCTCAATTTTATCCAACAATGAAATAATGCATGATTTAATGATCCTCATTTCGGATACAGTCATAGAAATTTGATTTTTTCCTTTCATACTGATTATTGTGAAAAAAAGACGGCACTTGTCTTCATGATCGAACCACTAATATTAAAAACTTCTTTTTCTCGTAGTAATTACAAGTCACCTGCTATAATCAGCAAGTAATTACCCTGATTTTCTGATGAGAGATGTCAATAAATAATGGCAACTAACGCTTAAACTTTAAAAAAAATAAAAATCAGACTTAACTACTTATCATTCTAATTAAGCTTCGGTAATCATAAATTACAAAGTTCGAGTGAGCAGCAGTGAGTTGGATTTTTAACACCGACCAAACTCGTCCGCTAAAATGAACATGTTAAAGCCCTTTTAAAAGTTTCTGATTTGTCAATGATTTCCATAAATTTATTAAACATCGAATCTTAACAGCAAAACAGAACTATACACCTATTATAATCTTTGACAGTTTAAAGAATATTCTTAATTGAAAGAATACGGTAGTTCAACCATTTATTTATACAGTATATTACATTATGCTCATGAATATATTTTCTATGGCCTTTTGTTAACTTGGACACAGATTGGTGTTGAAGTCTTTTTCATCCAGCAATAAATATATTCTCATAATAATATCAAATATCAGCATTATTTATGGCTTACAGTCGTACTAAGCAATAAACATAAAATATTACGCCATCAAAGCGAGAGTATTTCTTAGTAAAACGCTGAAATTTTTCCAACACAGTGTGTTTTAATCTTTACATAGTAAAATACTTACAGTGCAGAAATTTCAGTCAGTAAAAATGATGAATAGTTGGCTGAGTTTGATGTACGAAGGCGAAATAAAGGAAAATGAATACTAAAACTATCTGATAAATTCTGCGTAAATTAAAACAAAAAATGGACGCCGAATAATGGAAAATCTAATTTAAAATTCCATTTGTACTTGAGGCTGCAATGTTTATATTAAGAAATGTTAGAGAGAAGTCGTTTACAATTTGAGAATATTGACACAATGTATATAATTAGTGTTCCAAGCATTACCGATGTTATTGAGGAACATGACATCACCAGTGTTTTATCTCAAAGTAAACTCCAAACCTCTAAATAAAGAATAATTTCATAGCAATAACCTCACCAAGATATATTTCAAGCTTTAAATGAGTACCTAATTTATGGAAAATTAATCAGTTCATCGAGTATTTCCGCCTTCTTTTGATAGTGTGGAAGTCATCTCAAGAGAAACGCAGGCTAATTAATTATTTACCCGCGCTGAGGCGCTTCTATTCTCCTCACATTGTTAGCGCGCCATAATTTGTTCGTCGGAGGTCTAGGGTGCCATGCAATCAGTCGTGTTTCCTCACGGAGATCTTGTTCGACGGTTAAGTTCCTCAAGAGGCTAACGATTCACACGCCCTCTAAGTTTAATTCATGTGACGCAAGACCTAAAACAGATAATGAGTTGAGGAATTCGGGTCGGTAGTTAAGAACAGTCCCTCGAACTGAAACCACCTCGGATGCCTGCGCTCCCTCAAACGATTCCACCTTCAAGCTGCGTAATTCTTGGGAGATCATCGGAGGTATATCTCAAGGTGCATTCACCTGCTCTTAGATTCTCGAAGAAAAAGCCCGCAACCTTTCTGCATACGATATCACCAGGTACTCAAATTGACTTTTGTTCTTAACCACTTGTTTTAACTCGTATCGCTCTATCATACAGATATTTATCGGCTGCAATATAAACTTGTTGACCAAATATTTAGTTTACAAAGACTTTTTTTGTAGTTTCGGGACTCGGATAATGAATATTCTAGAAGAAATGTATACATACATACAACTTCCTTTTGGGCTGAATAGATACTCAATAGCTCAAATTATGAAAGAAATAGATAGAAAGCTAGTATGACAAAGATACACACACGGTTTTAATTAAATCAAAAGGAAAAAAGACAAAACAAGTATGAAAAATAACGATATGACTGGGACTCTAACCCAGGTATCCCACTTTCCGGTAAGTTATTCTACTGAGCCAGCACGCATTAAAAAATATTTAGTTACAGTTTAGTTACAAACATACCATAAATAAACATATTTAGTTCACAGGAAAAATATGCCATTAAAAGAAGGCATTATAATGAGGTATTAACATATATAAGTTAGTTATAAATTATATAATAATTATTAAGTAATAATATGAATGACTTAGGTAAATCAACGTAAATGATTGTTTAGGTTCTAAAATCATGGTAATATTAGTTATGCACATAAAAATAAACACAGTATAACGAATGATGTTACATCTAAAAATTTAAAAACAGAGGGATGGATAAATGAAATTAAATTAAGGAAAAGGGGAATGTTTGTACTATAAAAAGAATTTTTTTTGTCAGTCTCAGTTGAGATTTATTTTAGAAAGAGAAGTATGAAGTAGAATCTCTTAAATACAATTAGTGAAAGATGATTTTGAACATCCGTTGGGAGTGCATTTCACATTCAAGATGCAGAAATATTGAAGAACTTAATTTAAATGTTGGTTCTATATTTCATTTTTTTGGAGATGGTGATTCCTCATAGTGCAAAGATAGTTTAGTGTTCAATTTATGGAAAAGAATGCATAAATAGTAACGTTGGTTGCTGTTTCTGAGTACATAGATGTCTGCGTACGATACAAATAAAAAGTTGGCCGAAGATTTTAGATGCAAAGCATTTCTATTATCAAGTAACCAAACGTATTTTGTTTTTAAAAGTATTGCCAATTTTATGATCTGGGACCCTTCGATTTATCAAATTTTAGCTAAAGATGGTAATCTCCAATCAAGTTATCTCCGTAAGCAATCTTCTCTGTTATTTATCTTTCGCAAAGGATAAAAAGAAGTGAGACTGAATTTTGGTGAATTTAGGATTTACAATCGCTTTTCTTCAAAATATACTAGACTGGATGAAAGTTGCTCGTCAGTTCGTCAGCTAAATAGTAATTTACTATAACCATTTTTATGTACCGATGAGAACATTTTATGGGTCAATTATATACGCATTGGTAATGACATTACCGCATGGTTACGCTTTGCAACTTTAAATGTGACAGTGGAGTGTTCGGAAGCTGAGACGTTCACGGAAAGAAACCTAGTGATTCGCGACCGGATAAATGCAAATTGAAGAGAAGAGAATGTGTCGAGAGATACAAAGATTCTAGACAATGCAATAATTTAAACGTGATTAAATGAAAGCTAGGTAAACATGACATTTTTTCCAATCCTCCCCTTGGGATTTTCAATGAAGTAAAATCCTTATGAAATAAATAGAGCATAAAAGTTTGATTTCGTTACTTGAATGAGCTAATTGCGCACCATAAAATAATTTTTAAAAGAAATTACACAATCAGCTACATTTTTAATAAATCAATTGAATATCAATCAATATTTGAAGTTGGAGGAAAGGTGAATATTTATGGTATAAAAATGTATAATTCTTAATGAATATGAAAATAATATATTATTTTTTCTCGAAGAAGACATTCATTCACGAGAAAACTCGACTTTTTTTTAATTATAAACTTCATGAACTTTAGTCCCAACTCGATTATTAAATGGAGTGAATGACCTATGTTTATGTAAGCAGCAACTAAAAGGCTTTCTCGAGAAGTGTTATCTTGATCGCGGAAAGGTAATTTTTTTTCCGAAATACTAAGGTTATTTGGAAATATGCTTAACAAGAAAAAGTTGCGCTATCTCTAAACATAATTCACAGCAAAATCATAATTCTATATTAGCTTAAGAATTCCAGGATAATTCAAGACTCCCTAACTGCCTTAAAAATTATACCGGAAATTCAAAATGCATCATCACTTATGAGATTTTGCTGAAAACAATTACATTCTTGAGAACATGGATCGTGTTCTCGACTTGATATTCACGTTACGCCAGCTGACTCCAAATGCAGCACTTCAACGTGAATTAATTCGTTAAGGCATTTACATACTGTAATGGAAGAAATTGCAAATGAAAGAAATTGAATATCATGCGTGATATTCCTAAAGATGAAATCCTGAATGTATCATATACGGCTCATTGTAATATGGAAATACGTGTTGATCATACACAACGACTTTTCGCAGTATGTTAGAATATAATATCGAATACCCGGAAGTCTTATTATAGTAATTATATTTTCATATCAATATAAGTAAGTTTGGATTAGATAAGTAAGATTTTCATATCTAAGGATATTCTCAACTCTTTCCCCAAAAAGACATCAAGCATAAATGTGTTAAGTTAAATCATCCAGAAATAATTTAAACAGTAGAAGATAATTCCAAAATCATTCTTTGTCAATATAATTTCTGTAATATGCTAATTTATAGTGGATATAGTAATAGTTAAGCGTTACTTAATATCTAAATTATTTTGTCATAACGCACAATATCACGCGTCATTCCTTCTTAAAATATTATATGGAACAATTTATCTTACAGCGTGAAAACTTTTCCACCTGCCTTTGGCTTAATTCGGGCTTATACATAATTATAGCACGGGCTTGAACATATTATCAGCCAATGCTCGTTTGATAACTCGTCAGAATCATACACAATTGCAATTCAAACTACTGAAGCATAATATTCGACAGAATAACCGTTCGGAAGAGTAATAAAAGTATCTTCGTCCTCCAAAACCATCCCTCCCTATCTTCACATCTCTTGGTTCCTACAAGACGTACTCGGCCCTTTCTTCTCGCATAGTTCCAACAAGAACCCTCCACCACTCGCCCGCAATTCCAAAAATTCCCCGTCTTGACTCATTCCACACAATTCCCCCTCCTTGCATAGAACCCCGACCCCACTCCTCCCTAGAATCTCCTTCTCCACTCCTAGAATCCCGTGGAATCCTCACCCCTCCCTCTCACCTCAAAACCCCCTCGCCGCCACTCCTTCGGAACGCCCGTAAACTTGGTGAATGTAATTACTGGAGTTTGTGATTAATGAATCTACGGAGAGGCAATTAGACTCTTGCTTCCCTGCCTCCTTTTCCACCTCCTTCACAAACTCCTTCTCCCTTTCGTTCCAATATCCCCCCGTCCTCACGCTTCCCCTTCGTCTATCAGGGCTCGCACCCCTTTTCTGCAATTTCTGGGAAAAAATCATCCGTGCCAAGTCTCCCCGCACTTTCCCTTCCCAGATTTTTTTTCCGACTTGCCCGGAAGCCGCGGGAGTCTCACGACGCCGGCCGCCTTTATCACCGTTTTAAGCCAAACCCCTTTCTCCTTCCTGCTTTCATAACACCTACCCTTCCTCCGCGATTCCTCAAGGGCTGAGAAATTTTTTTCCCGGGAAGTCGAGGGGTTGAAAGGGGGGGTCGAAGGTGGTGTCGGTGGGAGTTTTTTCCAGGGTGAAAAGTGGCGGGGAAGGGGTGAGAGGGCACGACGCCAAAAACCTCCGAGAGGCCATCAAAAGCCGAGTAAGAGGGAAACGGAGGAACGGGTTAAGTGAAAGAATGAAAAGTGGGCGATTCTAGTGAGTGGGAGAGAGGACTTTTTTACGGATGTGAAAGGGGAAATATTCGGAGAAGTTCGGGAAACAGAGGGACTTGCGAGAATGGGCAGTAAAAGAGAGGATGGAGTCAAAGGACGAATGGGAATAATAGATCGCGGAAGGAATTGTTTAAAAGAGGAAAGTTGACGGGGAATAGTTTATGGAGCGGGGAAATATGAAGTGTATGCAAACACAGAAAATGTCCTCATCTTTCAGCGCGGAAATCATAAGGACTCATGATGGTAAACTTAGTGTGTTTGCCAATAAAATAATACCGTTAAACGTTAACGAGTTATGGAAAATGTTTAGGTGAGAGTCAGGCACCTCTACAGATAATTTTCTTAGTATATTTCTTCAATTTTATATAAAAATATATTAATTTTTATCATCATTAATTTACTCATATATTAAAGTCAATTCAATGTTCTTTAAGAGCTAAAAGAGTATCATTAATAGGAACATTGGGGAAAAGACTGCATACGTCAAAGAAAACCAGAATTTCAGAACCTTTCAAGTGTAAATTGGAAACTATATTTACAGATTCTGAGAAATTGATAACAGAATGTTGGTCAGAAAAAGGCGTACTATTGAGTTGACAATTTAACAACTTTGCTATAAAAAAGGCAGTGAATTTAAGGCGGAAGCAATAAGCTTCATGGCTTAATCATTTTTATGAATCTTCGGAAGGCAATGAAGGTTGTTCTTGATGGATCTGGTGTTCTCAATTCCTGTAATTACTCTGCTATCCGTGATCATTCTTATTTTACCATTAATTCAAGTAACTTAATCGTTAATAAATAGGTAGGGAGGTTTACTGACCAGCCAATACCATGGTCTTGGGTTCGAGTTCTGACTACTTTGGATTTCCTGGTTTTGGTATGGGTGTTTCTTCTCTTTCCTTCTTATTTTATTCCTTTTGCTTTAATTTTCATAATATGACGTTTTTTTGGGGTGGTATAAAAAATAAGGTATGAATAAAATATTAAATGGATGTAGATGAGGAATTTGGCTATAAAAGCATGATTTAAAGTACTCCGGCAAGGAAATTATACCTATTAAAACTCATAATTTATCATGTACGTAACTTCAAATTTTTCAGAACCTTATTACCAACGCCAGCAGAATGTAAGTTAGATTTTGCTTTATTTTTATTCCCATTACATCCCGTAAATTTCACTTACCAATTTCCTATTATTGTCTAAGAAACAAGTCGTATTCAAGCCAAGTTTCTGGTAAGTTTTCGAGGTAGTAATTCCCCTACGATAGTCTTTGGTTGGAAGAGATAGCATTGAAACTGTACGGTTTACTTATTGCGTTAAATTTACTAATATGCAATCAGATCATGAAAAATTGCGAATAAAACGCAATCAGCATTAATTTGGAGCATATCACAGGTAAAATCCACTAATATACCAATGAAATCAATTTAGCATTGTTTTAATGAGTACATAAAAGGAACTGATTTCATCGTATCTTAAAAATTCAAAACGTATCACTGATACGAGCACAACGCACGTATTTATATTTCCCATATTTCACTGCACTATAATTATACTGCCTAGGCTCCCGGATAGCCAAGTGGGCAGCGCGTTCGACTTCGGTGAAGGCGGTAATGGTTTTGATTCCCGGAGGTAGCCTACGTGCGAAATGACCTCAACTGTCAAAGCACTTTTAACAATACTACTACTAAATTATACTAACTATACACATCATCATTCATCTCTTTTTAAATTTTAAATTACTTAAGATATACCTCGAAACGTCTACCATTTTAACCGCGTTTCTTTTATTTTACACAACAGCCGCGATTGCAACTCATAACAAAAAATGGAGGAAGAAACGGCTCCTTGAGGGGAAACAAACCGAGCGAAAAAATTCTGGAGTCGGCTTAACGGGGTTGGTTTAGCTAAAAATGCCCCGTAATGAACAAGATACGGAAATAAAAACAGGGCAAAACGAGTGAAGCGTGCGAGATAAAGCTCTGAAGGTGTAGAATTAAGGAAACTGACCTCTAAAGAGGACTGAAAAGCGAGCTGAAAAAAGAGAGAGGTCACAATGAGTGGGGGAAAAGAGGTAGGAATGTTGAGGTACTCCAAACAAGAGAGGCTATTCGGAGAAGATTTGGATAAATGTCCGTAACGCGAGTTGGGAAAAGAGAACGCCTGAAGTGAAATCCGCATCTCCTGGTAATGAGAGAAAGAGAAAGTGAAGAATGGGCCCGTTAAAGAATGGGCGTTTTAATTGGAGCAACGTGATGATTTTGGAATATTTTAAATGGCGAGATCTTCAGCGGGATCATGATTTAGGCGTGTTAGGAAGTATGCTGCTTTCCGGAGGTTTTCTCTCTGCAGCTAAGCTTTTTAAGCGAGTGAAATAGGTAGAGCTAGGTGAAGTATCCTTTAACAGTACGAGTACGTCGTACCACATAAAACGGTTAAAAAAAGCTTTCAAGTCAAAAAACTGCTCTCTACATCTTTTGCAGTTTATTACCTTATCTTTACGTCTCTTGCATTTGAGAATTTTCTAAATTTACTGAAACTGGCGTTATTATACAATTTTTAATTTCTCCTCCGATTTAAGTGTTTCTATCTCTCTAGTTAATGATAACTCTAATTTATCTTTGTTTCTAACGAATATTCCGAAACATAAGTTTGGAATAATTCCTCAAAGCAGATTAAAACTTCATGTATTTTGAGGTTTCTGATAGACGGTGCGAGAATACAAGCACGCTATTGAAAACGGCCTTAAATTGAATATCCTGTGGAAAATGCGACGTTTCTCTCACTTTGATTTTTCATATATTTCGAGTAAAAATACAAAACATCTACGAATGTAAATCAGTTTAGCATAAGTACTTTTGTTGATTTCTAAATATTATCACTTGAACGAATTAACTTCAAGGTTTTCAAAATTTAGTAGTAATTCATATCGTATGAAGAGATAAACTATCAATAATATCACATAACTATTATTGAATAATAATAGTAATATGTAATTTCAGTAAAGTTTCCAATTTTTTTTTCATTCCACAGCACGTAAAATTTAACCATAGGTTAAAAAGAGCTTTTTATTGGATTATAAATTTTTATTAAATCAAGTATATATAGAGTAGGAGACATAGATTCGAGTCCCAGTCATGTCAAAATTATACACATACGTTTATCCTTCATTCAATTATACACAATGCAAAGTTAACACCTTATCCTTTCTTTTATCTATATAATTTGATTTCTCCAACTTTCGTTCCGCGTTGCAAAATTAATTTCAATCTTAGTCTCAATATATAAATAGAACACAACAAATTAAGTCTAAGAAGTGTATTTAATCACTGACTATAGAAACATAAATTACAAGCGCATTTATATTTATTTTCACGTCAACAACGTCGGATCCGATTAATTAAATCAAATCCCAGCAGCCATCATTAGCAAAAAATAATACACGTTATGCATCAGGGGAATGTACTTTATGCAAATACTCTTCTAAACCTCGGATAATTCTTGGCACTGAGCAAAGAAAAATTCTAAGCCAGGAAACATCACCATAAGAAAATGAGCGTACAGTAAAGATTCGGGCATTATTCTTTTTAACTCGCCCGTTAAAGTTTCCGCTTTCGCAGTCACCCGGATGGCTGTTACACATCGTATAAGTCAAAATAATAGAATTAAAAGCATCCCAATAATTCGCGAACATTTGCACCCCGCGCAGCAACAGATGTAAAAAAAACATTCAAGGCCGTTATGAAATGAAAGTACACATACAAAAATCCAGAATACAACTCCGATATCCCACGGCATTCTTTATTCCCTCGGAAAAAAATCCGGCGTCAGATCATAATGGAATCCTGTACGTGCAATAATTAACGGAACGGAGTCATTTATAGAAGTGCTCCATCCCATTATCCGAGACGATACACCCCGGCTGAAAACACGTTAAAATGCTGCTGCGCTCCATAACGAGACTTGCCGCTCGAAAACCGTTAATTAAGCACCGGAAGCACCAGCCTCCGGGCCTGCAGACTTTTTGGGATGACCTACGCTTCAACGGCCTTTGCAATGCATGGGCGAAGCTGAAAAAGGGTGGAAAAAAACCCAATTGAGGAGAGCGCGTATTTGGCGGGCTAGAAATTCAATCGCTCAAGAAGGGAAGCTTTAATGGCCCTTCACTTCGCATCTTTAATTATATCCGTTTTTCCACTCTCCGAACGAGTGCAGATGGTGCCCGCGGTGGGTGCAGCTACAGAAGGCTCCTCGGCTCGTTCTAGCCACGGCACCTGTTTCTATTGAATCGTCCGCGCTTTTTTCTCTCTTCCCGTACAGACCCACCGCCTAGGATGCAATATCTGCAAGGATTTCTTTCGACGTGGCTCTCTCAGGTGCGTCCTTTGTATGGGTCTCTAATTAGATTCCGAAAACGCCAATTCTGTCCAGCTGACAATAAGCGGATCTTCCAAGGAATCACGGAAATGATGCGCAGGATGGAATCTTGCTGCATCTCCTCCAAGCGATGTCGTCGACGTACACAACTGGATTCAATTTATAAAACCGTGAGAACTGGTAGGTTTTGGATGTATGCCCATCCGTCTTCATCCAAAGGACTAAAAATAGCGCAATACAAGATGTCACGGAGCAAATGAGACGAAAGCAAAAAGTATCTGTGCATAAAAATGTGTATCGAGCCAAAAATGAGGAACGCATAACTGGTATAATGATGATAATTTGCTTTTGGAATCAGTGAAGTAAAATAAAACTTTATAAGTTCCACAGCTTGGTTGATTTTTACGTCCGGTTTCAGCTTAATCTGGCCATCATCAGACCTGATTAAGCTGAAATCGGACGTGAAAATAAACCAAGCTGTGGAACTTACAAATTTTTATTTTATTTCACTGATGTCATGGCGTTCCACCAAGTTAAGCCTCAACATATTATTTTTTTTAGTTTGGAATCGTTTTCGAAACACCATTTTTTTTTCAAGTAACCAAATACGGCCGTTTGAGTAAATTAATTTCGAACATTGAATAGTTTTTTTTCTCCGCGATTTAAGATGTTCAACCAAATACCTCTGGACTCCAAATTTACAGATCCAAAAATACACACAATTCTCCAAAAGAAGAAAATCATTTTCCTCAGAAATCATTTGCTAAGTCAATTCAGTATTAGTTAAGCTTTCGTATTTGAGGTAACTAACTTCCCTTTAGGTATTCTTAACCAATAGTTTATTCTAGTTGTAAAAATGGAGGCTTACTCCGCTAAAAACTCGTTTGTATAATCACTCACTCATCAAGGTATCATAGCGGTATAAAAATTTTTTCAGATATAATCAGAGGGGAAATATTTAGAGAATTATCGTATCTACTAAATTGGTCTTGACTCAGTGGTATCATTCCATTGCGAAGAAAAATGAAAAACAGAATTTAACTTAGTAGAAGTGGTAGTGATATTGTTAAAAATGAGCTACGACAGCATATTTCTTTTCGCGTAGGTCCCCACCGTGAATTGAAGTCGAACGCATTGCTCACTTGGCTACCTGTGAGCCTTTACTTTAACCTGATGATAACCCAAGGAGTCGAAACCATAGTCGTAGAACTTTCTGTGGTAGAATAAAATTCTGCTTTTCATTTTTCATTTGGAAAATTATTAAATAATTATCCATTTCCTGACCGTTAATGTAAACTACGATCCTCAAATAACGGAGAAACACACAGCAATACTACCGTCCTTAAAGAGAAAGAAAGTTCTTGCTCTCTTCATAATTGTTTGTTCTGAAACTAATCACGCTAGTTACCTTCCGCAAGCTTGAGCTTTATTTCTGAGGAAATTCTTTTGTATAATTAACTCTTGCAAAGATGTTTATTCGTTCGCTTTTCATATGGTCGTTTAAGGAAAGAGTAGCTTTAAGTACAAATTTAGGTATAGAATTTATCAGAAACAAAATTACAAAATGATGCAGCTCAAGGTTCACTGAACAAGAGAAATAAACGAAAGTGCTGAAAGTACAATAGGAAAAATAAGACCAAAATATACGAAAAATTATAGTGTAAACAAAATGACACCAATAACACAAGAGAGCAGTCAAAATAATTAATTAATACCTAGAAGAAGATGATAAATAAATGAAAATGGCAATAGACACAATATCTTATGGACATAATAATTGTTTTACTAATTAACAATTTATAATTTTAGCCATTTTCAGAGTTACTGATGGCATCAAACATACATTTGTGAATGTTCCATAGTTTAGGTACAAGGTACTCCGGTCTTCGCTTGCCATACAATTATAGAATTTAGGAACATTAAAACGGACAATACGCGTATTATAACCGATGTTTAGCAGAATACAATAACAGGAGTTTTGGTCAAATTCATTTAGTATACATTGGTGAAAATGCATAATAATAATAATAAACAACTTAATTTCAGGGCAGAAATGAGACTCCTCCTAAATCTAACCCTATAGAGAGCAGAAAGATAGATCAGTAATTATAATTTAGGATGATATGAAAAGAGGCACTATGCGAGTCAGAAGAGATTTATTTTATTCACCTAGACAATGAACATAACAAATGCTAAATATTGCGCGGTACAGTCGGTTATTTCTTCTTCCTACAAGCATTGGGTTATATATGAATCAACGATCTATCCGATGTTTCGTGATACCGCGTAGTTCACTCACGTACACTTTCCAGACAACCCTCAGACGCCATAAAAACGTCGCGTTATCATTTTACTAATGGATTCATAATTGTAGCGCAGGGTCAAGCTGGAATAAGTCTCGCCCGGAGCTCCGTAGTTTAAGAGAGCCGCAACTCTTGGAGCTGAGAGGCGCGAGAAGAAGTTTGTCGGAGAGAATGGACGAAGAGTGTGTTTGGGTCCCTCGCAGCTGTGGACTTATGAGTCATTTGGGAGAAACTGCGGTTTCCCTAGTTCCGCGCGGATTTCGAGAAGTTCATCGGAGAGTGTACCAGAGGGAGCCTTCCAAATGTTTACGCGCTCTCGCCTTTGTCTCCTACGAACGAATCTCCCCTTCGCACGCATTTTACGACTTTCCATCGCCCCCAACCTCAGCCCATTAACATTTCCGCGCCCACTTAAAGGCTAATATTTTGTTTAAGAGGGCAATCGAGGGTAAGGAGGTTTCAAATCGCTAAATTAAAACACGTCTAAGAGATTCATGGCCTTTTATTCCCCGTTCCTGTCCAAATTTTCACTCTAAAAGAGATCAACAAAACTGTAGGAAAATATTTATATACTTCCATACTCAAGGAACGATGGTCTTCCTAATCCTACCCAAAGGTGTCACTACAGTACAATGTACTTCCGTACTGTTTACTAGCGATACCTTTGGCTACCGTGGTAACATATTAAGGCACGTAGCGTAAATCTTCCCTTCGTTTTTTGTATGTTGTTAAATTAACTTTCTAGTCCTAATGATACCTCCACGATAGAAAAAGGGGTCGCTGTAATAAACAGTGAGGAAATACAGCAAACGATCGTATACTGTATTTAACACAGCTACTATACTCTTGACACCTGACCACATCGTTTATAAAACGGGATTATCTAAACCATTCCTGGCATTAACCTAATAATTTGCCGATAAACTGAATTGTCCTACACCACACCGCAGATTCCTTAGTGTAAATTAGCCATACATCTCAATATGCACCTGGTATAATACAGAGTCCAATAGGCATGATACTCTCTTCCAAGGTCAACTGTTACTGAATCCAATATTTTTTAATTATATTGCTTTTTTCTGGAATGCGACGACTCTATGGTGCGATAAACTGCAACTTTTGCCCAAACATTTACCTTAATTTCACAACTATCGCAGCCAGAATTTCTATTCTCTCATCCAACATCTTATGCTGCTTTTGACCACCGGATTTTATTCTTACTTTAACTCAAAAACCATGTAAGAGATCGTATTCTACTCTTCTGTACAGTTATACAGATGTAAAAACCATAAAAAAATGCAAAACTATGCAGACCATTTGAGAGTTGAGGTGACGATACGGTAACTCAAAGTATTTCAAAGAATGGTTTAGATAACATTATGAAATGGTGCGATGATTGGCAATTAGAGCTGAATGTAGACAAATGTTCAGTAGTTAACTTCTTCGAAAGAAAAAATATTGTTAAAGATTATCCTTACAGTCTCCGTGGGATAAACTTATTAACAGTAGAGTCAGTGAAATATCTTGGAATAACTCTCACGAATGACTTAACATAGAGTACTCACATCCATAATATATGCGGAAAACCACTTAAGAAACTCGGCTTCGTAAAGAGAACAGTCGGTCGGAGCGACGAAAAAGTTCGCGAGCGATGTTATCTTGCGTTAGTTAGGCCTCATCTTCATCTTGAGTATGCGTGTAGTGTAAAGGACCCTGCTGATAAGGTGCAGCCAAAGACGATACGTTTTGTGAAGAATTGCTACGATAAATCAGTGAGCGTCACTCAGATGCTCCAAGACGCAAAATGGGAAACTTTGGAAGTTAGAAAATTTCAACAAAGGATCGATTTACTGTATAAATTCAGAGAAAGCACGTTCAGAGATGATGTAGAAAATATAATGCGTTCACCATGCTACATTGGCCGTTCCGATAATGCAAGAAAGATCAGAGAAATAGATGACAGAACGAATAGATTCAAGAACTCATTTTTTCCGCGAACGATACGCGAAAATAGTCGATTAAGGAAATAGAGTAATCGTGCATGCATCCCCTGCCACACGCCGAAAGGCGGCTTGCAGGGTACAAACATAGACATAATTACTGTAAATTCGTAAGACTCTTGAAAAACCTGACATTCCATTCACCTAGCTGTCATTGAGTGCATCTTTACTTACTGATACCATCTCTGGCTCATACTAATACAAGTCACGGATATCTCCTTAAGAGCGAGTGACTGTAGTCCGTAGTATCATTCAAATGCAGGAAAAGCATCAGGGAAGAGGGACCGCCTTAATTGTATTGGCGCCCGAGAATGGCAGTCCTGCAGCCCCATGCCCCTTCTATAGTACTATGTATTTATTATTTTTTACAAGGCTTTTTCGAGAGATAATTGGTGAGTTCAGAGTTACTGATGGCATCAAACATACATTTGTGAATGTTCCATAGTTTAGGTACAAGGTACTCCGGTCTTCGCTTGCCATACAATTATAGAATTTAGGAACATTAAAACGGACAATACGCGTATTATAACCGATGTTTAGCAGAATACAATAACAGGAGTTTTGGTCAAATTCATTTAGTATACATTGGTGAAAATGCATAATAATAATAATAAACAACTTAATTTCAGGGCAGAAATGAGACTCCTCCTAAATCTAACCCTATAGAGAGCAGAAAGATAGATCAGTAATTATAATTTAGGATGATATAAAAAGAGGCACTATGCGAGTCAGAAGAGATTTATTTTATTCACCTAGACAATGAACATAACAAATGCTAAATATTGCGCGGTACAGTCGGTTATTTCTTCTTCCTACAAGCATTGGGTTATATATGAATCAACGATCTATCCGATGTTTCGTGATACCGCGTAGTTCACTCACGTACACTTTCCAGACAACCCTCAGACGCCATAAAAACGTCGCGTTATCATTTTACTAATGGATTCATAATTGTAGCGCAGGGTCAAGCTGGAATAAGTCTCGCCCGGAGCTCCGTAGTTTAAGAGAGCAGCAACTCTTGGAGCTGAGAGGCGCGAGAAGAAGTTTGTCGGAGAGAATGGACGAAGAGTGTGTTTGGGTCCCTCGCAGCTGTGGACTTATGAGTCATTTGGGAGAAACTGCGGTTTCCCTAGTTCCGCGCGGATTTCGAGAAGTTCATCGGAGAGTGTACCAGAGGGAGCCTTCCAAATGTTTACGCGCTCTCGCCTTTGTCTCCTACGAACGAATCTCCCCTTCGCACGCATTTTACGACTTTCCATCGCCCCCAACCTCAGCCCATTAACATTTCCGCGCCCACTTAAAGGCTAATATTTTGTTTAAGA
>KZ308131.1:625567-643686 GCA_000376725.2 Ladona fulva | reverse complement strand
TATTTCCGCAACCGATCAAATATCTGTTCTTAAAAAAACAATTAACCATCTACTATTCACCTGAATAAGGAGCAACTACTCACAGATTGCTTTATAAATGACTAACGTCGTGCGCCCCCCAAACTATGGCGCCCGGTCAATCGTCCGTCTCACCCTTGTCTCGGGACGGCCCTGTCAGAGATTATAGCATTTTATTTTTTCGGTCTTCGTGTGAACGTTCCAATATCCAGGATGTATGCAAACATTAACATCTATGGATGATTCCTTCACTTTCTGTAATTCGATAACGAGTAAAACAAGATTCGCTATGAAAAATGTCCACTTAAACCTCTTTATTTCACGATCTGTTCCAAAATAGACAGATGATTCAGTTTATCATAGTTTAAAATCGGTCGTGTAATAAAGAACGTTCAGTGGAATTTTATAAGGTGAATTTTATTCTAAAATCGTAACAAATGACCTATGATTCATATCGGTTCATATCGATTGAAAAAGATTGGGAGATGGATATTTCCAGAACAAGAAACCGAGGATTCGGTTAACAGAGCAAACAACAAAATTACTTGCGAAACTATTTCCTTCTTTCGATTCACGCGTTTTCAAGCAAATGTTTTCCAAAATATTTTGAATGACAGAATTGGATGACAATCATACAAGCAAATTCGAGCAACGATTTATCAATCCATTCCATAACACAATATAATATTTCGTGTCTAATACCTAAGCTGACTCTTTACCTATTGTTCATTTAGAACCTCTTGAAAAGCAACTCGTTCGACGTAACGAAAGAGCTATAAAAAAAATCGTAACACCTTGTGATTCTAGCCTTTTCGGAATTTTTTGAGGCATTGTGTGCTACGGTGATGATGAATGTACCTAGGAGGTAATGAGATCATAGAGTTCGAAGTAATGAGAGAGACACTGAGCTAGCACGGATATGGAAGGTAAGCTCCTCCCATAATAGGTCCCGTAGAATGGAAATAAATCAGAATACGTCCTCCACAGCACGTTTACGAATACCTTCGAGTACTACATCCCTCATTATTCTCATAACAGTCCCTGAAGAGTTTCTTATGCCGCCTGCTTCGCTCGAATACTCCATTAGTTCGAAAGTCACGTGACTTGTGCTCGAACACTCAATCGCTCGTATCTTTTTCTCGCAGCACTTTATATTTAGAGAAGGGGGCTTTAGCAGGAGTATTGGTACAGAATGGCATCTAATGATGGTAGTTGCCACTTGACAATGTATGTCCTATGTAACTGTTTAACATGAAGTCACTCATTTGTGATGATCTTGATATTTACCCTATGTTTTATTAATTTCTACTTGAAGAATAAGTTTACGTTACCATTGGTATATTGATTTGAATTTCTTATGTACATTTTTGCAATTGTATTTATATACTGTTTAACATGAAGTCACTCATTAAAAAAAAAAGATGTAGAATGTATGCTTATCTCCTGCGTGGTAATAAACATTGATAAATTGAAGTAAGCTATTTCTAAAGATATGCTTCACGAGCATAGTGATTAAAATTAATTAGGAAGAAGGCGTTGGTTAATTTAGCACAAGAAGATGCACGCGGAAAATTCCCAAACAGGTACGGTCATGAAGAAAGTCTGGCATAAAGTTCTGGCATGATAGCTGAATTGGCTAAAGCAGTTACCGGGTAAATATAAAATCCTGGTTCGAGTTCCGGTCAGACTTTTCATGTCCGTTTTTTTCCCTTTGAAAAAGGGAGTTTCTTCTCGTGAAGATAACGATGTGATATTCGCGAAATAAATTCATAAGAAATTCCATGAAAGAGGCGAGTTAGCCATGCGTAGTTTTTGTATCTGTTATTTATTAAATATGAATTTTAACGGTATAACACTCGTAAAATTTAAAAATATAGATCCTAACTAATAATATGGAACAAAATTAAGCTTATTGTTTAAAATATTAAAGGCAACACTTTCATTTCACGAGAAGGATTAGCTGAAGAATGGCTAAAATATTCCATGAACGTGTGAAATAAGTTGAGGCAAAATAAAATAAGGGAATACAAAACGAGATAAATATTTCCTCCTGGTTTTCCCTATATCTAACATTCTTTTCCATTATAGAATTCTAACTAATATCTTAACTTATTCAACAAATAATTTACTTTATATCGATTTTTTCTATAGCCTGACCTTAGCTCACATAAACTCTATAAAACATTAACTCATTAAATAAACATAAGCATTACCGTTTAGCGTTGCTTGATTATATTAAAACTCAGATATGCCATATTATGGATAGATCACATATGCTCTTCACAAAAGCTATACCTAATCACGAAAGTTTGTTCGGAGGTATGACTTAGCGATGTGTGGTTGTCTGATGTTGAAGTTTCCTACATTACATATATTGCCAAAGCTGAGCGTAGCTGCAGCAATAAAAGCTTGGTAAGCGTTAGAATCATGCTTTGAAACGCAATCGGTTGTTGGTATATCGATCTCATCCTAAGGGTATAATGAAGAGGCTTAGACGACAGAGAGTTTCGGAGTTAGAACCCTGATGTTATTTTACAGGCATTGGATGATGAAAGCTCTCTCTAATAGTACAGAAATGTATGATTTTATACTGAGGGAGAAAATTCTTCTACAAGTGTGTTCGACTAAAAATCTATCGTGGTAAGTATTATTTCGATCTGATTGTTTCTTGCGACAACATTTTTTATCATTTAATAAATCGCTGATTTACAACAGAGAACTGGGATAACTGAAACGATCGTACTTTTTAATAAACTGTTTCAATTGATTAGTTAATTCTTATTAATTACTAGGTAAAAGTGATAAAATTCATCTAAAATATTAACACCTTTTTAGTAAAATCCCCTAATTATGAAAGCAATTTTATATTTTCAAATATATAAGCTGTTTATTGAGTTTATTCTTTGTTTGAATTATGAAAGTAGAGAATATTTGTTCTTTGAAATTAACATGTCCCAAAATTTCTCCCTCTGGGTGTTTCCCTGAGTCAGCTGATCTCCAAAACAATTTTCATAAAACATTCTTTCTCAGTCAAGTGAAATAATTTCATAATTTGCATTACACCTTGAGAAATATTGTTTACTTTCTCTCTGTAAGATGTTGTAACTAATGTCTGTTTCTATATTATTGTACAGTAATTCAAATTTGGGCATAGTTGGAATTAATTCAATTCATTTAATATCTTGAGTCTCATAAATTTCTTTTCATAATCAACCGCCGCCTACGTTTCAGATGATAAATAGGGTTTTATTAGGCTATATATTTTGGTGGCAAATAAAATCGAAAACAACTCAACTTTAAATATATAGTTAAATTTGAAATAACGTGTTGACTACTAGAATTGAATCGAAATATCGTCGATTACCTTAAAAGAGACAATTCGGCGTATTTTGTAAGGAGACGGGAAAGTTAACACAAAAGTCTAGTAATCATTGATACCAGGAATAAAGGAAATCGACTAGAGAAAATCATTCGAAGCTATCTAGAATCGACGAAGGTTACATTGCATCGAAATGTGCGTTGATTAGAAGTTACATCGGAAAACTAGGAATTTCTCGTGAAATTGCCGCTCCGAAATGATCAAAGACGCAGTAACAAGCTTGTTTCCACTCCTCTCCACACTTCCTCCAACATTCCTATTCCCACTACACACCCCTTGCTGTTTCTGCTCCACATTTCCTCCTCACGATGGCCCTTGTGATGCCCTTTCATCCTCCTATCTCTGCTCAAGGAACCCCTTCTCTTGCGTACCATCCGCTCGTTCGCGACCCTTTCTTCTCCCTCTTGAGATTAACTGCTTGATGACCTTGTTAGATGTTTTCGAATTGAGGCGAGGGAGACGGCTGGTTGAACACAGTCTAAGGCATCTGCACAACCAAAGCAACAGCTGCGCGGATATAGGCGCTGTCCACACCATCTTCGACTACTTTCGGACAAAGTAAGAGGCGGGAGGCCAAACGGTCTCGATTCCACACAACTTCTTGGGCCCAGAGATACCACCATTTCGTTTCCTATTCACATTCATGGTCATCGTACACGTGTAAGACTCTCTTGCGAGTTACATCAATATGCAAAGTGAAAATTCCAGTTTCTAGTGCAACTAAATGCCCAATTAAAAACATTCTGATGAAATGATTTCGTATTTTTTGTCTCATTAGTACAAAATCTATCGTAGCACTATTTAGGAAGCTTTTCTCTTGCTTCCCATTCCATTAGAGGTTTAAAAACACTCCATAAACCGTATTCTGCCTGCCGAAATACAACTTAAGGAGTGCTTCTAAACCACTAATTCGTTTTGTATACGGAAAAGGAACACGGCTGTGGTAAGACAAGAAAACGAGGACTTCGAGAAAAGCTCCTAAAAGCCGTTTTTTTGCAAGCAAACTAACCATTGAAAAATTCCACCAGCAGAAGAAACCCACCAGCAGGGGCTAGGGTTCTCGATGTTCGAGTTTTGCAAGTATACTTGGTTACTTAATATATGAGAGATACTTGCAAAGCGCGACCACTAAGAATCCTAACTCCTTCTGGTGTGAATTCTTCAGCGTTTAGCTTGCTTGCATACAACGGCTATTTGGGGCTTCTCTCGAAGCCAATGTCTCTAATTCATTAACAGTCATGTTTTAGCTTTCTCTTGTTTCCTATTCCATATCCAGGAATACGTAGAATTATTCAAGAATATCTGCATCGTCGAGTGATATGCTATTCTAGTCATAGCATTGTTATAAACGTTTCGACAAATAAGGCCATTTCGCACACATGCCCTCCCAACGGGAATCGAACCTGACCGCTTTCACCAAAGGCGAATTCGCAGCCTACTATGATGTTCGGTACTATTTCCATGTCTGTCCATATACTATGCTGTTCTATTCTGGCCCTTCAAAAGTTTACCATGCTTTTAGCAGGCTGATACATCTCTCTTCGATGTAAGCAATCCTTCGAGAAGCCTATTACATCCGACAAAGAAGTGTGACCATCTAGAATGTTTTAGGATCCAAAAGTCATGCACTATTGATGACGTTTAATTTAATTACTTTGTAGATTATGTCATAACGTAAAAAGAGAGCCAAACTATCCTCTCTGCCAATGGCAAGGGTCGGATGTTTCCTCCACGATCCTTCACTAACTAACTTGAGCTCAATGTAGTTCCATTGTATTTTCATCCAAACGTATTTCTTATAAATGTGAGGAATAAAAGGTTAACGGTTGAGCGCATCGCGAAGGGAAATTCGTTTCACACCCTCTCCCCTTCGAAGGGCTTCTGTTGGAGTTATTATTTTGGAAATGCGCCAGAGTGTTGTGAAAAAGAAACGTCGTCGTATTCATATATTTAAGATAAGAATCGATAAAAATGCCTCCTCCATGGAAGCATGCGTTTATTTCCAAGCAATAGTAACCAAGACAAAAATGGTCCATTTTACCTATAAACGATATTTACACACCAACAAAACTTCTCCTAAATATATTTTCTCCAGACAAAATAATCCTGTGACTTAAACGTGAAATTAAAGTGGTATTTTCTTAAGATCTTTACCATTTGACGGAGATTCAAACATCCTAACTTTGTTGTTAATTTTCTATGGTTTTAATAAATATTTTGAGAATTTTAATTATCTTATAACTGAAATATGAAATTTTGAACGTTAATGCATCCACCGAGATCATAAAAACATCGAAAATAACGGATAGGCACACCGTGCTGGATTTTTCCTCTAATAAATTCGATAATGGTTGTTTCTTATCACTATGGAACTATTTCTCCTTGTCTCCCAACTGTCTTGAATATGCTTAAAGTTGCGGTAGAAGATTTCATTGTGGGAAAATAGAAATACTAATACACCGGAAAAAAACTGTAACAATCCCCACAAAAGTGGTTTTATTTCAAGATAAATCGAATAAGTGGAGGTTAAAACAGGAAACATGTAAATACTCAGCAATTGCAGAAGCCAGCATTGCTGCTAATTAATCATTAGCTGTAAGTTTTAAGCCTTCAATGCTTGTGCATGTTTCGAAGTTCCGGAATGAAAATTAATGAAAAAAAACAAATGGGCTAGCCTTTAAGGACGGACGTGTGCAGGGATTGTAAGCATAGCGGAATATTAGAGACCAATTTGGTTCATTCCTTTTATTTTTTGCGAATGTATGTATTTATTTCATATCTCCGAAAATGTATGCCCCAACACTACCTGAAAGTTGAAGTTTACTCCTTTGCGCCTCTCTCAAGTATAATTGTTCCAATTGTAGCAACTATTTCATTTCTATTCTTTCCCATTAAGCCTCACTCACTCTTCCTAGCTCTTGGACTGGCATTACACACTTAATCTTCCTAGCTCTTAATAGCCAATGGAGGAGGGGATGAAATACCGATCTGTTTTCCCCATATTTTACATATAGGCATTGTAAAAACCAAATTTAACATTCATGCACATTCAGTAATAAAATACTGAAAACTGATTACATAATAATAAAGTAAAATATTGCTTCAAATGAGTAAATTAAATGAATTGCAATATTTAAATATTATGTTATTAATAAAATACAAAATAGCGTAAATTCTTAACATACTAAAAATGAGATACAATATCGTATATGCCAGAAAAGTGCCCCCATTTAAGAGTAGTGATAATTATTTTAGTATTAATATTGTTAAAAATTCGACAACTACAATAAATTCGCACATATGGACCCCCAACGGACGGAGGTGAACTTAAGATACCTACTCATTTTATTCAAACAATTCTACTGTAGAGACAAGCGGCGGGAAGATCCAGATTTAAAAAATACCTTGTAGTAATTGCATCAATTGAGAATCGGAGAAGATATCTCTTCCAATATGTTCCTCTCTGGTCAATGACGGTACGTAAAAAATGATAAGTATCATTCTATTCATGCAATCATCAATTTCCTAGTTAATTCATCCACTCGATGAAAAATGATCCCAAATAGACTTTTAAAACCCACATCATAAACTCACCTCCATAAATACAGTACGCTCAGGACTTGACCTTAATTCGTGCCAACGGCAACTCTAGCGCAGCTTTTTGCCTCTTAAGGTCACGTTCGGTGAGTGAAATTTAAAAGCCTTAACAACAAACGGAAGCTGAAAAAAGGAACTGTAGCTTTTAAAGAGTGCGTTACCTTCGCAAATGATCGATCATCCAATTTCCAATCCGTTCATCGCGCATTTGATATTTAATAGGGAGATGTGCGGTCTAATCGCACGATTCCTCGTATTCCAGAGGCTGAAGAGGCGCATCGTTGACCTGAATGCGAACAAGCTCCGAAAAAGAGTTGATGGCCACTTCTCCACGCTCCATGAATCGAACCTTTTAAAACCCGGGACAATCAGCATGTGATTGAAATATCGAACGCCCTAGAATGCTTTACTCCGCAGCTTACTTTCCTGCCTTTGATTTCCCTTCAATTTTTCGTAATCATCACCGGATTTTCCGTTTCTTTTTCTACATCTATAGTTACCCAAAGAAGTCACTTTATAGCGAAAGTTATACATTAGTTTCAGGGAAATTGGTTACGATAAATGAAGTAGTGTTATAAGTTCTGCGACATTTCGTACATTTCTGTAATAGTTTAGCAAAATAGAATTAATTAACTTTATTGCAGTACTGCTCACGTGATTCCCATGTGCATATTGCATATCACACCCTTAAATAGTGCTATCAGTAAGTTTGCTGAGGTTTTTCACACACTTTTTTGTGGGTATTTTTCTTTTGCGAATATTTTTCCTAGGATATTAATTAATCTTCTTACACCCACAAATCCTTCGTAAGATTTTTCCTCTATTTCTGTTCACAAATTTATATATGTTTTGATTAATATCTCTGATGGAAGGTTATATTGAATAAGAGACTTTATAAGTTTCAATCTTGACTTAATAAAGGCCTTAATGGACTAAATAAAGGGACTTCCGTCAGGAATCGAACCCTGGACCACTTTCACTAAAGTCGAAGAAGTAATCAATTTCGCTATTCGGAAGCCTAAAATTGATTGAAACTGACAAGGTTGATGCAGATGCAATCCTGACTCATCCCAATGTACCTCGCGCCAACCACATTGACGTGGAGAAAATAAAGTGAAAAAATGACAAAGAAGTGAGGAAAAAGATCTAAAGAGATGAACTCTATTGGAATCAAGACTTGATCCCGGAATCAAGTAGTAATTTTTTATCATGCGAAACCCATAGCTTACAATTTAAAACGACAGTTTGTGGTCTGTTATTATAATTGTAGTGAACGACTTCAGAAAATAATCGGAAGATGCGTAAAAATGGGCAATCTTCATTTATTACTCTATATCAACGTTACCATGTATTTCACACATATTCCTGTAATTGAGCTAATATTAATTTACCTAATGCAAACTTTCTGGAAAACGTTAGCAATTTATGGCTAGTTAGAAAATTTTCCAAATATATTCGTACAGAAAGTGATTGCTCTAAATAGAATTACAATAGAAAATCATAACTTTAAAATTTAATTCGGTACCTTCACTATCCTTTTTTGGCTTGCTATCGTTTGTAATTTTAATTTATTTGAATTTAAAAGAATATGACGGCTGGTATTTCTTTTAGATTAATTTAATCAACTCAGCATCTAATGATTTAAGATAGAAAGCAGTACCGGGAAAATTGTATTAATTCAACTTTTCCGTCTGAATAAACATTGTTTACTTTCAATGAGATACAAGAAAGAAAGAGNGTCTCCCAACTGTCTTGAATATGCTTAAAGTTGCGGTAGAAGATTTCATTGTGGGAAAATAGAAATACTAATACACGGAAAAAAACTGTAACAATCCCCACAAAAGTGGTTTTATTTCAAGATAAATCGAATAAGTGGAGGTTAAAACAGGAAACATGTAAATACTCAGCAATTGCAGAAGCCAGCATTGCTGCTAATTAATCATTAGCTGTAAGTTTTAAGCCTTCAATGCTTGTGCATGCTTCGAAGTTCCGGAATGAAAATTAATGAAAAAAAACAAATGGGCTAGCCTTTAAGGACGGACGTGTGCAGGGATTGTAAGCATAGCGGAATATTAGAGACCAATTTGGTTCATTCCTTTTATTTTTTGCGAATGTATGTATTTATTTCATATCTCCGAAAATGTATGCCCCAACACTACCTGAAAGTTGAAGTTTACTCCTTTGCGCCTCTCTCAAGTATAATTGTTCCAATTGTAGCAACTATTTCATTTCTATTCTTTCCCATTAAGCCTCACTCACTCTTCCTAGCTCTTGGACTGGCATTACACACTTAATCTTCCTAGCTCTTAATAGCCAATGGAGGAGGGGATGAAATACCGATCTGTTTTCCCCATATTTTACATATAGGCATTGTAAAAACCAAATTTAACATTCATGCACATTCAGTAATAAAATACTGAAAACTGATTACATAATAATAAAGTAAAATATTGCTTCAAATGAGTAAATTAAATGAATTGCAATATTTAAATATTATGTTATTAATAAAATACAAAATAGTGTAAATTCTTAACATACTAAAAATGAGATACAATATCGTATATGCCAGAAAAGTGCCCCCATTTAAGAGTAGTGATAATTATTTTAGTATTAATATTGTTAAAAATTCGACAACTACAATAAATTCGCACATATGGACCCCCAACGGACGGAGGTGAACTTAAGATACCTACTCATTTTATTCAAACAATTCTACTGTAGAGACAAGCGGCGGGAAGATCCAGATTTAAAAAATACCTTGTAGTAATTGCATCAATTGAGAATCGGAGAAGATATCTCTTCCAATATGTTCCTCTCTGGTCAATGACGGTACGTAAAAAATGATAAGTATCATTCTATTCATGCAATCATCAATTTCCTAGTTAATTCATCCACTCGATGAAAAATGATCCCAAATAGACTTTTAAAACCCACATCATAAACTCACCTCCATAAATACAGTACGCTCAGGACTTGACCTTAATTCGTGCCAACGGCAACTCTAGCGCAGCTTTTTGCCTCTTAAGGTCACGTTCGGTGAGTGAAATTTAAAAGCCTTAACAACAAACGGAAGCTGAAAAAAGGAACTGTAGCTTTTAAAGAGTGCGTTACCTTCGCAAATGATCGATCATCCAATTTCCAATCCGTTCATCGCGCATTTGATATTTAATAGGGAGATGTGCGGTCTAATCGCACGATTCCTCGTATTCCAGAGGCTGAAGAGGCGCATCGTTGACCTGAATGCGAACAAGCTCCGAAAAAGAGTTGATGGCCACTTCTCCACGCTCCATGAATCGAACCTTTTAAAACCCGGGACAATCAGCATGTGATTGAAATATCGAACGCCCTAGAATGCTTTACTCCGCAGCTTACTTTCCTGCCTTTGATTTCCCTTCAATTTTTCGTAATCATCACCGGATTTTCCGTTTCTTTTTCTACATCTATAGTTACCCAAAGAAGTCACTTTATAGCGAAAGTTATACATTAGTTTCAGGGAAATTGGTTACGATAAATGAAGTAGTGTTATAAGTTCTGCGACATTTCGTACATTTCTGTAATCGTTTAGCAAAATAGAATTAATTAACTTTATTGCAGTACTGCTCACGTGATTCCCATGTGCATATTGCATATCACACCCTTAAATAATGCTATCAGTAAGTTTGCTGAGGTTTTTCACACACTTCTTTGTGGGTATTTTTCTTTTGCGAATATTTTTCCTAGGATATTAATTAATCTTCTTACACCCACAAATCCTTCGTAAGATTTTTCCTCTATTTCTGTTCACAAATTTATATATGTTTTGATTAATATCTCTGATGGAAGGTTATATTGAATAAGAGACTTTATAAGTTTCAATCTTGACTTAATAAAGGCCTTAATGGACTAAATAAAGGGACTTCCGTCAGGAATCGAACCCTGGACCACTTTCACTAAAGTCGAAGAAGTAATCAATTTCGCTATTCGGAAGCCTAAAATTGATTGAAACTGACAAGGTTGATGCAGATGCAATCCTGACTCATCCCAATGTACCTCGCGCCAACCACATTGACGTGGAGAAAATAAAGTGAAAAAATGACAAAGAAGTGAGGAAAAAGATCTAAAGAGATGAACTCTATTGGAATCAAGACTTGATCCCGGAATCAAGTAGTAATTTTTTATCATGCGAAACCCATAGCTTACAATTTAAAACGACAGTTTGTGGTCTGTTATTATAATTGTAGTGAACGACTTCAGAAAATAATCGGAAGATGCGTAAAAATGGGCAATCTTCATTTATTACTCTATATCAACGTTACCATGTATTTCACACATATTCCTGTAATTGAGCTAATATTAATTTACCTAATGCAAACTTTCTGGAAAACGTTAGCAATTTATGGCTAGTTAGAAAATTTTCCTTGAGAATTTTAATTATCTTATAACTGAAATATGNCGCGGACAAAAAGACCGGAAAGGCATAAAATACCCATGGACGCATAGATCTCTCCGTGCCTTTATAAACATTCCAGCTCCTTTTTTTTCTGTCTGTGAGGGCGGAAAAGAGGCACGTTCACGGGACACTTAATTGCATTATCGAAAATTAGTCGATAGGATAAAAATCATCCATCCATTATCCTCGGTATTGGAATAAAAAATTTATATCGTTCCAAGAGAACTTATTCGTCCAAATGAATTAAAACCCCATGTTTATTGTAGGTCTACACAAGGTGCCTTTCAATCACTTTCCAATGTTGAAATCGATAATGAAAATAATTCAAGGCAATTTTAGGGAAGGTTAGCAGGTGAATTAGTCAAAAATAGGTTATTTATGGTTGATAGCGAGCTCTTGAAGGGAACCTGTTATTCATTTAAGGAGTAATTACACCATTCAGTGAATTCACAGTCGTTTAATACTTTTATCGCCATCAATACTAAAAAAGTGCATTAGGCGATTACATATTTAAATATATTACAACACTAAGCGACTTTTTTAATAATTAATCCTGTTTAGCTTGGAATCGTGACGTTTTATTCATGTTTATTCTATTTATTCACTCTTTTTATCTTTATGTCAGAGTCACTTTCTAAGCGATAAGTAGATACATTGAAAGACAGGTTTCATTATCCGACTATTCAACTCCAATTATTTAGAGACCACAGTACTGCTATTGTACTTATGATTTCTAAATATTCCGTAATATTTTCCATTTTATACTATATTTATTACAATAATACAACATTAATGGCTATTACAAAATACATGTATATATCATCTAGCTCCAACAATAGACTATAATCTGTTCAGATAATAAAAAGAGTGGCAGTGCCTGTATATTGACGCAATTTTCAAAAAAGTTGTACATTTGGTTGTAATGGGTGACAATGAGACCAACAAAACTCTTTTAGAGATTGTCTGCCTTGGTGATTATCGCAACATGAGTAAATCTATTCTGATCGTGGGAGTGCATGATTGAATATTCGTCTAAAAACTAGAGAATCGGTAGTTGTGCATACTTGCACATTTTTAAAAACCTATTACTCAGAGATTCCTATTTGTGTATCAATCGGTCTCCGGTTCCATCCCAGACAGTTCAAAGTGTTCCCATAAGAAATTCATTTAAGGTTCATTATATTCGTTTTCAGGCTCTACAATATTTCTTTGGAAAATTAATTTAAAAAGAATCATCATACAAACTTTTTCATATTTTTGACAATTTGAATGAGAAATAAATTATATAGTCCTATATTCAGACTTTTATCGTCAATTATAGACTTCGGCTCCAATTTATGAGAACTTTGATAAGATATAGGGGTTTCCATAGAGAATGTTCGTTTTCGATAACCTGTTTCATTGATCTAAGTTAAAAGAAGAGGTATTAGTTTCTCTTCTCTACAAATAGGAATGCGATATTTGTTCCTACTTGTATCTTTTTCGTTGAGAATCAAGGGAATTTCAACTAGTTATACTTATATCTTCTAAGTTGAACAATAAACTATTCAAATATAAACATATCCTAGGTTCAACGTTATAAGATTACAATAAGGCAGTCTCATAGCTGCAGCAATACAGTATTTAAGTACAGATTTCCTACAAGCAGTATATTTTCGCATAAAAGTTACTCAATATGAACCATACATTTAGAATACAGGTCAACACTAGCACTACTTTTAATAGAGTTATATTTTCCACATCCCCTACTTTGTGGGTGTTTTTCAGATTTGGATACTTTATTCGATGATTTACCAAGCATTCTTTAAATTCGCACCTAATGTTTCCTATTATCTACTTTTTTATAATACCTTTTATCATTAATGGTTGAAATAAATATGCTCAGATTTCACAAAATTAGTATTTTTTTGGTGACCGATTTCTGCTAATAATAGGAATCGTCAAGCCACAACTATGAGAAGTGTTTGGTATAAACAAATTTTGTGAAACTGGAACATAGTTATTTCAACCATTAATGTTATGGAGTTTCACCTAGTGACGGCTTCTTCCGTCAATCTACTTTTGTCATTACTTACTAAATGGATCTATTTTACATTTACAATTGGTTCAATGAAAGGGGAGACTTCATGATCTCAGTGTCACCTAGAGTAAAAAATGTTATTAATTTAACTATCCTAATACATTTATTCTGACAAATGCCCATTTCATTTCGACAATTTAACACTATTCTCACAATGGTCAACGTTTTTACCACTCGTTATTTGAAAATGTTAAAATTCTCTATGTAATAATGCAAATATCTTATTTTTTATAAATGTTTGATATTTTTCCAAACATACCATTCATCCAATCGATTTGATCATTCATTTTTTACATTTCCTAAGAATTGCTTAGTGATTTCGCTCTTCACTTAAATCCTACTTGGGCTTGTTGAGAATTATGTTACTTTTGACCCAACCATCCACCCTAACTACTGAAGCGACCAAACATTAGGCCATAGCTGGCGATTGGATTCATAGCCCCCTCGCTGTCGGTCAAAAGCGCACGCTGACAACAGATGTCATTTCAAACGGCAAACGAAGAGAATACGGGAATCGAAAACATATAAAAATAGCAGGGGGAAAAGGACTTTATTTCCCATTTCACTACGAACATCCCTCCATTTTCCCCGTTTATATCTACCAATTTCCGGTGTACTTGATTCTGATCGAATATTTGGAGATTCGGCTTTTTCTCCCTGGGGTTGGAATGCCGGTTATAATAGAGGATGCGCTCTCAGTCCAACGGCTGAGCACACTCTTACAGCGGCAGGTTAAATTATAGCGGAAGAAGGGGAAAAACACAATGGGGAAATAGTTTTTTTACCTCCAAATGCGCCGGGGTACGCATAAAGGAGAATGTGTTTCCCTTTTGCCTCTAGCTTGTGCTGTTTCACGCTCGCTATGCGTAAATGTACGTCTATGCGGGTTTAGAATCACTTTTATCGATGGAGGCAAATGAGAGATTTTTTTGCAACAACGTGTGCCTGGCACGGTTTAAAAAATAAAGGCGGGACTATGATTACGCAGTGGGCAGCGGCGGCCGCGGACAAAAAGACCGGAAAGGCATAAAATACCCATGAACGCATAGATCTCTCCGTGCCTTTATAAACATTCCAGCTCCTTTTTTTTCTGTCTGTGAGGGCGGAAAAGAGGCACGTTCACGGGACACTTAATTGCATTATCGAAAATTAGTCGATAGGATAAAAATCATCCATCCATTATCCTCGGTATTGGAATAAAAAATTTATATCGTTCCAAGAGAACTTATTCGTCCAAATGAATTAAAACCCCATGTTTATTGTAGGTCTACACAAGGTGCCTTTCAATCACTTTCCAATGTTGAAATTGATAATGAAAACAATTCAAGGCAATTTTAGGGAAGGTTAGCAGGTGAATTAGTCAAAAATAGGTTATTTATGGTTGATAGCGAGCTCTTGAAGGGAACCTGTTATTCATTTAAGGAGTAATTACACCATTCAGTGAATTCACAGTCGTTTAATACTTTTATCGCCATCAATACTAAAAAAGTGCATTAGGCGATTACATATTTAAATATATTACAACACTAAGCGACTTTTTTAATCCTGTTTAGCTTGGAATCGTGACGTTTTATTCATGTTTATTCTATTTATTCACTCTTTTTATCTTTATGTCAGAGTCACTTTCTAAGCGATAAGTAGATACATTGAAAGACAGGTTTCATTATCCGACTATTCAACTCCAATTATTTAGAGACCACAGTACTGCTATTGTACTTATGATTTCTAAATATTCCGTAATATTTTCCATTTGTAATAAATATGCAGCTTGGAATGAAAGCAGTGCCAATTACACATGTATCTGTCTGTAAAGTATTCATCCCGAAAACTGCTTGAGGTATCATTCCCTTTTCCATTAACTAGGAGGAGCGAGGGGAGGGAAATGAGGCTTACTAGACAGAATAAGTACGATATTTTGCCCTTCACATGCTTTTACAACTAATATTTTACGTATAAAGCAGAGAGTTTTTATCTCTGTTTATGTAAGCAACGTAGTAATGTTGGATGAAAGGACAACATAAGGAATACAGACTACTTTGGATTATTACTTTTTCTCTACTTTATAATCATTACACAACCCCTTGGTTGTAGAAGAGGAAGCTAACCTCGTCTTAGACACTAGTCAACATAAAAAGCACAAAACAACCGCAGCTTTCCTAAAGGCATTTCATTCTTAACCTAGGATAGTTAACATTCCCCAGCTAGGATGAAATAGCTTTATTTGAATTTTTTTATTAGAGGTATTTAATGACTCAAAGGGCTTTCGAATTATAACGTATACTCAAAGGGCTTTCGAATTATAACGTATACAGTGGGGGCATACATTGTTGTCGTCGTCTCATCTATTAAATTTCACTGACCAATGGCAGAGTTGAATGTCAAATTATCGTATAATGCATAGCTAACAAGGTTCTTATATATATTTATTTTGGCTCACTGCGAAGTTGCACAACAATAGCTTTAGACAAATAAAACCGAATCTGTATCTCTTATCCTTTTCCTATAGGTATACATATGTAATGCATCAACATAAATCAGCATGATTCAGAGTAAGAAGTTTGTACAGAAACTGTTGATCAAACTGTGGAATTTTTTTTCATTTATAACATCAGCAACTCATTCTCCAAAGTCTACGTTCATAGCATATCCATTTCGGATTGTTTTGAATCAGTAACTACTGAAATAGTTCATAGATACTAAACTAATGTCATATGCTTAATATGTAATATTCGGAAGTAGTAGCTAATACTGAAATATTTCATCGATAATTTACTTTCTTCTTATGCTTAATGTTTAATACTCCAGTGTAGTAACTTAATTTTGGAATATTTCAGTAATACGTAACTAACTTTACATGCTAAAGATTTGATTTTCAAAAGTAGTAACTTAATATTGAAATATCATTAAAACTTAAGTTACTTCGTGTGCTCAAAATGGAATATTCGAAATTGGTAACTAAATTTAAGAAATAACTTGCTTTGCATGCTCAATGTGAAATACGTATTCTGTATCGCTGCCCACTCATTATATTCATTCTTATTTTTGCAATAGTATTATTGTATATTCAATTATTTCCCTACCAATTAGAAATCCACTCTCAAAGAGGATAAATTCACAGAAATTATATAAATAAGCATAAAAATCTGATTAGATTTCCCTTTATGTCACTAATAATGCGGTTAATTGAGGAAAAATGTAAAAGTTATTATTAAAGCTCTCATTCTTCATTCATGTGCTCCGCAATGGTATGGAGTTACGCCAGACGGAGTAACGCCATGTTAAAATTCGCACCAAGGCAATTTTTCAGGGAAAATGGCAACAAGGGTATAAAAACCAAAGAGCTTAATAACAGTAGAGGAACCACCAAAATTGAAATGAGCGAATTTTACGAGGCCTCTGTTAAATCAATCTGCCAAATAAAAAACGCCGTTATTACAAAATCCTTTTAAAATGGCCACTACTTTGGGGTTTAAACTCCTATTGCATTAAAATTTGATGCCAAATTACCGGTTTTCATTAATGTTAATGCGATCGATTACGCCGGGGGAAACAAGCCGAAATGGAAAATTCGAACTTAAGTATTAATTTCGCCATTATAGACATTCCCAGACGAATATTTTATCTCATTTTACGTTTGATTTTATCCTATTCTGAGTAATTTATGAGTAATTCGCCAACGCCGGGAGTGGTAGGACGGCGTTATTTCGCTACGGAAATATTTAATGGAAAAGTCTGACTGGAATTCATTTGATCAATAACTTTGACCGGATTTTGTTGCCTTAAAATGATTACGGTGCCCTGCGATATTCATTAATTATTCCGAAGTTAATAAAATGAGCAAAGATATTACGAGACTTATTTTACCAATTAAAACAAGAACAAGTGACTTTATAGTAGCGCAGCAATGTGTAATTACAAGATACAACCACGTGATTTCTAGCCAGTTCATCTGGCCAATCACGATGCAACATGAACACGTTTGTGATAGGTTACCGGATGGCCAAGTGGGTTCTGCGTCCTCTTTTCTTGGAAGCGGTTCTGTGTTCGATTCCCAGTGGGGATATGCTATATGCTCAATATGACCAAAGCAGTCGAAGTATTTTAAACAATAACAATAAAACTAACACGTTAGTGTTAAATCGTGCTCATAGATATCATTATCGACGAGAATAGGAGATGAGTGGAACGGGAATTAACAAATTAAGGGAGGAGATTTATATAATTATATTTAAGCTAACTTTACTTTCCTTTCTCTGTAAGATGAATTTGAACGACAAAAATCTCTCTGAAGCTCTTCGCAGGTAATTTCATCCTTTTTCTGCAGTTTATTTAAATTTATTTCTCTAGGCAGAGCAGTGCGAGGGGTGCATCGCACCCGGGCGGTGGCATCCCGAATAGAATAGAATAGAATAGAAAGTAACCAATCATTATTCTTATTACAACAACATTATTTATAGTTTTCTGTGTGATAAACAGGACTTATATAGGAGAAATCACGATGTGAAATGAAAGATTGGCTAACGTTTACAGAAATGTATTATGCTTAACTCAAGACGAGAAATGAATATGGAATCATATATTAATATAATGTATATTTCTATAATCTCTACTAAATA
>KZ308131.1:601852-620806 GCA_000376725.2 Ladona fulva | reverse complement strand
GATAACATTTCTTAATTGTATGTATCTCTTGCATGTATATTAGATTGTATCTTTTGTATTACATATTGTACTGTATAATATTTTGAGCCAGTTTAGTACTGTTTATGTTGTAAGTACTAACGTATATACAACTATTGTAGTAAGTTATATATAATGCATAGTGTCGTTTATACTGTCCAATGTAGTGTATCTAATGTAAGTAGGTTGTTAAACTAATATCTAATTATATGTTTGTATAATTCTTTGCATCTAACTCATTGTATTTTACTTTGTAAAGTGTATTTTTCCTCTTGTACTAACTCTTAACCGAATACACATGATTTTTGTATGGGGTACACTTGTACAACCTTTTGTATTGAAATTTAATTTTCTATATGTTACTAACTCAGGAACCACCTGATGAGCCAACTCCTGGCTCAGGTGGACCTTATTGTTTATACTTTCTTTTTCCCCCCCCTAAATATACTTCTTAATATGTGACAAATGTAATGAAAACCTTCTGTGCAATTATTGTAATTCCACTGTCTTTGTTATTAATGTAAGTGTAATGGAGATAAAGGAAATAAATTCAATCATATACGATAGTTAGCAATGTGTAATTTTTCCATTACTATATGTAGCTCAATGGAAAACGAATAGCACTTTCCTAGGGAATAATTATAAAAAAAACGTTTATTTTAATTATTAGACATCCGGAAATGTCATTTTTGATTATACATAATCTCAATAGCTGCTGCACAATAAGTTTTGACATGTTACATCTGGAAGAAATATACTTACCTATTTTACCATAATCAACACATTCAAAATAAACAAACATGAAATTTCTGAAAACCATAATTATTTACTTTTGATTACTTCCTTTGAAGTACAAACTTCATATCCAGCACAAATCCTTAAAATTAAAACTTTTTAATTTAATCTTCTAATTCATCCTTCAATTGAAACGTTAATTCCATCACGTTTTCCGAAAATCTTCACGATCCTCGGGCAAAATAATTTTTCGATTTAAACACTCGTATTCCAATGAAGCAAGAACACCACTGGATACCCTAGATTCTTTCACTATCATATTTCTCTCCCTTCATTCCATAAATCCAACGCACGTAGTGACAAGACTTCGTTCAATTTTCCTAATAAAGGCAATTTCCTCCGTTAAGATTTTCCGAAAATCCTCTTTTACTTTTTTCCGCCAACTCCCGCATTTCTTTCTGTTTCTAATCCCTCCGCCCCAATCTTCTCTTTCCCTCTAAAGAAATGGACGCTCCGAAGGACAGAACCAATCAATCGGTCATTAACGCCGTTTACTTTGGTCCCACCTTTTACCGATCCTCATTATCCGATCTGCCACTTCTATCTCGCACTTCACCCCTCCCTTACGCCTCCTCTCCTCGAAATAATTGACTGTCGTTTTCCGCTCACTATTTCCCCGACCGTACACGAGATGCGCATTCTTTGAGCCCGGGCACAAGTGGATGTGTGAGATCCGCAATCCATTCCGTGTCGTGTCTCCGTCGTCGAAAATATTGACTCAATCTGGATCTTGAACACGTTCAAAGAGGAAGGTAATGTCTCAGTGTTTTCTGGCAATAATCCATCTTGGTCCTGGAAACGAAAATTCGAGAAAAACGTTTTCCCAAAAGAGAAGAAAATGCAGTCGTCAACAAGAAAGAGGAATTGGATTAAAAATGGATCGGTGAGTACAACATTATTAAGGTGCAACAGAAATACTTCTGTTGCCACATATTGGAATTCAGTATTGAGAATTCTCGTTTTATTGTGAAGATATGAAAAGATACTCTCAAGATCAAATTTCATATAAATATTATGCACTATAACACGTGGAATTCTAAAACAATATTGGAAAAAGGATCGGTTTAATTACTGGTATCGCTGGATAATTCTTTGATTACTTTCTATATACCGAAATATACATATATATAATAGTATACAGCGACAAATTACGCCGAAGAATAAGGATTCTGAAAATTACTCTTATAATTTCTTACTTATTTAAGTTTCCTTCTTTTTTTATGCGAAACGTTATCCTATGAAATATTTTTTAAGGAATACAACGCAATAAAGTTATAGTTCCTGCATGCTGGAAGTTTTTTTTTCGAGAAACCATATTACTCAATTGACATGTTGTTTCAGTTGGCTGCTCCAGTCGGATATTTCCTATTATACATTAAATTATTTTTTTATGTGAAACCTCCTGGATTGGAAAATTTAGATACTGAAAAACAGTTAGTTGCGAGGTTTGATTAAATCGCAATATTGGTGCAATAATTTATTGCAATCAGTCAACATGAAAACTTGATCAGAACTACTTCCATATTTTATTATAAATTTGACTAGCGTGTAATGGAAGGCAAATGAAGGGTAACTGAAAACCGAACTCCCGAAAACTTACTCAAACAGGAAGTTGAAATGTAAGTAATCAATACTGAGTTACTATTAAAACACAAAAACTTTTTATCCTACAATGATATACTGAATGTCTTGCATCAAATTATACATCTACATAAGTACCATAAGTGCAAGACGCCTTCCGGCTTGTGGCAGGGGGTGTAAACACCAAGAGTAGAATTACTTCTTTAATTTATTATTATCGCGTATCGTTCGCGGAAAAAAAGAATCTCTAGAACGACTTTTCCTCGCGTCTATTTCTCTTATTTTACGCTCACTGTCGGATCGGGCAAAGTAGCAGGGGGGTCGCATAATATCAATTACGTCATCCGAAAATGTATTTCCTCTGAATTTATCTAACAATCGCAGCCTAGCTTCTAATCTCCTTTCTTTCAAGGATTTCCAACCTGCGTCTGTGAGCATTTGCGTTACGCTTGCTTCTCTATCGTAGCGAAGCAGATTATACAAGATTTTTGATTTGAATTGGCAGTTATAATAGAGAAAAGAACTTAACGACAATTTGTAAAAGCGTACAAGTCTATTTCTCTTATTTTACGCTCACTGTCAGATCGGGCAAAGTAGCAGGGGGGTCGCATAATATCAATTACGTCATCCGAAAATGTATTTCCTCTGAATTTATCTAACAATCGCAGCCTAGCTTCTAATCTCCTTTCTTTCAAGGATTTCCAACCTGCGTCTGTGAGCATTTGCGTTACGCTTGCTTCTCTATCGTAGCGAAGCAGATTATACAAGATTTTTGATTTGAATTGGCAGTTATAATAGAGAAAAGAACTTAACGACAATTTGTAAAAGCGTACAAGATAGGTTCGATTATTTTAATACTTCTAAATGCGTCAAAAATAGTAAGGGAAAGCAAAACAACACTTTGGCGTAAATTTTGCCATTAGCATATTCTAAAAGAAAACTATTTTAGATAACTCCGGCAAATTGACACCATATTAAATATCAAAAATAATATATTTACTAATAAATACTGTTTCGTAAACGCTGATGAAATATGTTACGGAAAATTCCCCCGTTTCAGCCAACGGATTATTAAAGGATTTTAAGAACTAGCGCCCCCTGAAACCTAAAAGCCCAGCCAAATAATAACGCCTAATAAAACACCTAAACTGTACTCATTATAATCTCATTATCACTCTATCTCCGTCCTTGTTTATTCATAAAATTAAACAAACCTGTAATGACAAGGTTGAGCATAATCAATCCCCAATTCTCATTAAAACTTCTCCCGACTTAATAGCGGAATTCATGCGACCTTGTTTTAGCTTTTTGCCGCCAGAGGATAATATGACGCCACCATCAGCAGACGTATTTATCTTGTAGATTCCCCGGAGAAAGATGAGGGGTTGAGCAAACCAGATACGGAGTCGCGGTGGGAGAAGCCCGGAGAATATGCAAGTGAGACATAGAGCGCGCTAAAGTGGATGTCGGGAGTGTCTCAGAAGAATAATACGCCGTAGGGGGGTTCGAAATTGAGGCAAACGGGGAATGGAAGTGGAGGAATGAACCAGGAAAAGAGAAAAGGTGGCATAATTTAATAATCCCGGATTGCGCGATTATGAGTCGTCTGTCTTGGAGAGGCACAAAAGTGGAGGAATTCCAATATGTTGGAGAGAAATATCGGAGAGTTATGGCAACTTACGGGAAGGGGAGTAACATTTTTCCGGGACAGGGTTTTAAATGAATTATTAGAAGTCCGTCATTTCCTCCTTTGTTTTTATCACTCCCTTCGAGTGAAGGAGGTTAGCCTTTCAGAAATGGAATATTTGCGCTAAAGTATGCGAAAAATCTGCCCTCTTGCCTGATTATTTTCTACTGCTAAAAAAAAGTATTTTCACCTTCCCTAAGGAAGGATTTAGTCGTAAGAACATTTGTCTGAAAAGACGGTTCGTGTGCTAATTATGTCGCTATATCTCACATCTGCATATTATTGTGATACAAATTACACCACGTAATCCCACAGATATCTGTGGAAATAAGGAAAGTGCAATTCTTATCCTTCATTTTCTTGTGGTGGATTTCCACGCTATCTCTGATGCAAAATCAATTTCATTGGCTTTCGCAACTGATTTAATTTTATAGGGAGCAAATTTTTATTCGTAGGCATCGAAATCTAAAGAGTATAACTTGGCTTGAAATATCCGAAGCAAGAAAACATCTCTCATAAGGGGATTGAGTGAAAACGTAGTCTTTAGATTTTTACGACAAAAAATATATAAAGCAAAATAAAATAATCACATTAACTAACAGAAAAATAGTGGTAAAGATTAATTTTAATCGACCATTTGATAAACTCATTCCTATCAAATCAAGAGAAATAACAGTGGTTGGCTTTATTATAAGTTAATTTAAAATACTGATAGAAATAGCTGCAATAGAAAATAAAATAGCACGAATATTAAATATCAATATAATAATATGTCAAAATAGTTTTATTATGTCCGGTATAATTAAGTATTCTTTATATGGGCATTAACTAATGTTCGCTTTAGGAACCGGTAACATGTTGTTTTGTTAAAGTTAAAGTGAAAACTATATTTTATCTCCATGCTAATTGATGATATGCATAGGATATTAACTATAATATTCATTTTAAATCCAATAAAATGTTACAATATCAGGCTCTAAAGTGTACAACGGTTAATATTCATTTTCAGTATAATTATAATACCGGGTTTTAGTATAAATGAAAGTAGAAAATACAAATGGAATGAATTGCTTGGAACAATTCAGACCTAAATATGCTTGTTTATGGTACGTTAATTGCCGCGTATCAGAATGTTCATTAAGGTCCTCAAGAAGGAAAAAGGTAAAAACAACTCTCGGACCTCAACAACGCATTCCTCTCAAAAGACGTTTAGTTCAGCCGGGCATAGGTTCCCCAGAGGTGAGAGCGTAAAAAATCTTTGTTTCGCGGGGATAGATATCGGCTTGTTTACTCTAGAAGTAATAAAGCACCTTTTTCTCTCAAAGGAACGGAGAGAAGAGAGAGAGAATGGCAGTGATCGAAGCTACGTTGCTCTGTTTACTCTGGAAAGGGAAAGCGAGGGGAGTTTTAGCCTCCCACGGTTTACACGGGAGTTTAGTGGGGAGAGGAGGTCTCGCGCTGGTTTGTATGGACAGAGAGTGATGCGGGGAAAGCTGGAGATTGGTTTCTAGTGTTCTCGCATTTGTAGCCATTGGGCTGAGTGGAGGAGAGGCGAATGGGTTAGGTTAAGAAGGGTTCTAATGGAAGGACGCATCCAAGGAGCAAAAGTGGTCAAGCCATAGGTTTGGAGTTTGCGGAGGTAATACAAGTAGAGTAATCTGAAGGGGGTTCCGTGTGTTAGTCGGGGATTACGACGAGCCGAGACAGTTTGAGCGAAAAGGATTTGCTGCTCTCTTCGTTTCTCCGACTCAACTTTCCGTTTATCTCGTGATGGGAAAGAAAGTTAAGAATACCCTCTCGCACCCACCATAATATCAAAGTGGCAATTAGATGGACTCACTGATCCCGCGCAATTTTTGCGCGCATCGTGTATAAAATATCTGCAAAAACTTAAACGCTTGTGACTATTTTAGATTTCGAGAAACGTAACTTCACACAAGAAATGATTTCATTATGTCTGTTTCGGATTATCGAACATAATAAAGGTTTCATTTAATCACATCTTTTTCCAAAATTAATCTTCAAGTTCATCGCTATATCATTATTTTTTATGTCATCACGGTATCTTCTAATTTCAAAGACTGAGTTTCAAGATTGTCAATGAGTTAGTTGAGCAAAATAGACGGTTAATGTACCCTTTGTTGGCGAGGTTAGGCTCATATGAACCTCTCCTCCACCAAGCCTCATATTCCATTCTAATAAAGGTTCCTCTACGTAAACAGAAAAAGAATGAAATGAAAACAAACGAAAATTTGAAAACATAAAGAGAAAACACAGAAAGTATATGTTTGAAGGAATACACGGAAAATGAAGGTCAAAAGTGCATTACACACCTGAAAGTAACAAAATTACCACTAAGCAATAAAATTGTAACAGAATCTTAAAATATCAATATTACGTCTAGATTAACTAATAACCCAAGATGATAATTCCAGCCAGTGGCCGTTTTTAAATAATCAATATCGCAAATAGGAGGAATAAGAACAGAGATTTCCACACATTAACACAATATATTTCCTTTTAACAGGCTTCGCATTATTCGGCTGACGTATTAACTAACCTGAAATAATATGCGCAAACCCTATTTATGTGAAAAAGCGAAAAAATATGGTATCTCTATATATTAATATTTTCCAGAAATTGATTGGCACTTTATGTAAAACAAATGGAGAGTTATACTTTTAACAATTCATGAAGGTGAAGAAAGAGGAAAATTAAAGAATGTTTCAAGAACTGTCTAAAAACCTGCTTGAGAAAAATGTGAGACTTTATTTCTACACACTATTATGTCTGATGCTGAGTAAATATGTGTTTAAAAAGAATATTTCTCAATTTTTCATTCGAATATCTTTACTTATTTACCAATAATAATGAATCAGCGAAGGATCACTTCCTGGGTAAATTTTCCATAAGTAAAATTACCAAACCTGAAAATACCTAGCATGTTTCTTTTCTTTACTTCCTATATCACGTGAGAGTAAAGCATTATGTGTAAAACTTGGCTAATTGGGTCTAAACTTCTTATCAGTTAATAAAATTTGAAATTAAAAAAACTGATTTAACAAAAATATTATATATAATAAGTCAGATCTTCAAAGATGATATTGTTTCGTGCGGAATATGATAAAAGAAATTATTGAGAATCAGAAGTCGAAATATTTTCGAAAGACTACATGGAGGGTACAAATGTGAAATGAAAATAGTACCAAGGAAGAAAAAATGACTTGAAGAAAGTAAGACGAGACCGGGAATTGAACCCGGGTCTCCCAGTTGCCGAGTAATCTGTCCGTTGAGCTATCCCGGCAGAACTGTTCTTAACTCAAATTAACTTAAATAGCTCAATTCCTTGGAATTTTTCCTGGATGCGCACCATCTTGCGCTAGTTCACCCTTACCCGTTTTCTATGAAAATAGTAGGATAAAATTAGAAATCTGGTCCCGTATACGGAAAGGATGCATTATTTAGGAGGAAAGGTATTATCTCAGTACGGATAGCCACAGGGCTGGAAACTCAAGAACGAATCCCATACCAAAGGAATCAATGTACGCTGATTAATGGTTTGAGAATATAGAGATAGGTCATAAGAAATTACTAATACATCGCCTAGAATTCGTATATACGCGTTTGAAGCTGTACTTTATGGCGTTCATATTGTGCTACACTTTATTAAGACGTTAAGTCCTGCAAACCTGCATCATAGCAACAGTTTTCTGCCAGCTCTCTATGGCAATCACTTTCTCTGACGAAAACCAGCAAAAACGAATAAAACGATCAAACCACCTAAACTGACATACCCTCATTCATTAACAAAATGTTCAACCTTTTTGCCACACCTAATATCTTTCAGCAGTATCTCAAAACCTGCCTCCAAAATTCTTTCACGCCAAATAAATCACTCTTCACAAAATCTTTGTCAAAACTCATTGTAATTAATAGCCTAAGTCTCATAAAATCTTCTTTAACATCGCTACCCCTGTCCCTACATCTTTGAAGCTTCTTTCACCCCAAGCATGGGCGCAAACCGAGTAAAAAGCACCTCCTTTGGCTGTAAACTCTTTTTTGTTATTCCCCTCTGAAGACCCCTTTGTTTGGTTCTTAATGAACTAACTTGCTTCGGTAATTTCTTTTCTGAATCTCGGGTGTTATGAGGGCGAATTCTTTGATAAAAAAATTCAAAATGTGTTCAGCTCGAAGGCCAGATTTCATTGTGTTCCGTAATTAGTTTTGCTGGATGCCGCCTCAATATTTTGAGTTTACGCTAATTTCAAATGGTTTTCTTGATCAAGATAAAACATCGATTGCAGCTGATATAAATTAGATTAAAATATCGCTTTTATAAATGGCCATATCGCTACACTCCTTATTATGAAATATAAATCAGTCTCCTTGAAATTGAGAAAATTAATTTCCGAATTCCTCGTTTTAAATTTTGCGTTTCCAAGGTTATCACAACCATATCTTCCAAAAATTTTGGATTGAGAATATAATGGTAAGTATTTTTAAGTTCTACCAAAGTCAGTCACAAGTGACCTCTAGATCAACATTTCAGTGGTTTATGATAGCGGAAAATATGGAAAAACAGCAGGGAAGTCTCTTCGGTAAACTACGATTCGCCAACGCTATCGTTGGCTTCTTTGTACTGAAGTATTTACTATTCGCTTGAAGAAAAAACATTTTTTACTAATGTATACTGCATATATTAAACTGGTGATAACGGTCGTGGGATCGATTCCCGGTGAGGGCTCACGAAGCACTTTTAGCAATACTATTACTATATATTTAACAATCATATATATAAAAGCAAATGTCTGTCTGTCCGCCCGTCCGTCCACCTGTCCATTCGTCAGTCTGGCCGTCCCCCTATTTATCCCGGAAACGGCTTGACTTAGAGATTTGAAACAAACTGCATTGTATTTCTACGATGCTGAAAACCCCGGGAAAAGTATTATCATCTCTGTAAACGCCCGGGTTCGAACCCAGGAGTCCATAATACGTTTTCATAAGACATGAAGGTAAATTACGTCATCATGACTTGCAGAGGTTGTTTCTTTTACAAAATTAAATTAGAAACAATAGTCCTACGAAATTGATGCAAGTGTCACAAGAAAGGAAAATGATCATATATTCTTATGTTAGTCGTGAAATATTGATATAGAACCGAACTTTCGAGGATTTTGATAAAACACACAAGACCAAAATAAATAGTGAACGAAACAGAATAATGCACTTCAATGTGAAGGAGCTCACAGTACCGTTGGCTGGACGTATCATAATCAACAAAAAACACTTTCGTTGTTGATTCGCAGAAACTGCTTTTAGGCTGGAGTATCATAACAATAAAAACCTTAGTACCTGCATATGAGCGATATTTCTACATGCCCAAAAGTTTAACACACGTATAGTCTAAAATATATTCAAGACTATCAAAAGGTAAGAAATAATGATTAATTAAATCGATTCTTAATTAAGGCGATTGTATTAATGTATAAACATTCAAATGACAGCAATACACACTGTAGAATGGAATTACTATTTCTTTGCAATTAAAAGTTACTTGCAATTACATGAAAATTGACGAAATGCTAGACATAAAGTAAAATAATTTCGACCTATAAGAATTAAAACCCTAATTTCCTTCTTCAACAAATATAATATCAACATTGTGAAATATATCATATCGAAGCCATTTTCTCCCAAAAGCAGTCCATATATATCCCCAAAGCATCATCAGTCCATGTGTATTCTCAGTACTAAACGAGTGACAGATATAAACCTAAAAACAACTCTCACAGGACACCGCGACTACTTCAGGAGTACAAAACGGCCTGTCCAAAATGAAAGTTACCCGAACTGCGGGGGGCGGAGGGGGCAGGCTGGCCCTAACAGGAGCAGTAATTGAAGTAATCAAGCTCCCCTTATTTTTCGACAAGAATAAAACGCTCGGAAGTGTGAGACAAGGGAAATGTAATGGAAAGAAGAAAGAGGTTGTAAAAAAACGGAGCTAGAAAGTCAGATTTTTTTATCTCCCAAATCCCTTACACGTTCCCCGTTCCTCCCCATGGAGCCATTGTCTTGCGAAGACAGTAAAATGGGAGGGCGGCGGAATGAAGAAGGGAGAGTCATTTAGGGGATAAGGTAAGGGAAGGTTTCCCTCCGAAGAAGATGAAATTCCTAAGAAATCTGGATTAAAATGAGCTCCCGAGATCTCATCTCCTCCCCACTTGGCAAATTCTTCCTTAAGGACATTCCGACGGCAGATGTGCAAAAAAAACGGCATGCGTCCCACCGTCGCGTGCGTGTTGCAAAATGAAAGGCGCGAGGGGTGTTTTTTGGGCCCCCGCTGTTTATTCGTAGATGATGAAGGCTTTCACCTGCCCGGCCCACTCGCGCCTCGCTCATATTAATATACCGTAAACAAGCTGTTCCTCCCCGAATGAATTAGATGGGTGCCTTTTCCGTAAATTTTGGCAAGCCTACGCGTGCATCTTAACCTTAGGTGAGGGATGTCCTCTTAAATTTCCCACATTTTGAAGTCTGTGGTCTATTACCATATGGTGAATTCTATTTTTTATGAACTAAGGAAACAATAATCGAGAATTAAAAAAAAATAAAATATGAACTATTGTACGAAAGCAGAACATTTTTGATTATTTTGTCAGTTCCTTATGATTAATTCATTCATTCATATGCAAATTTGGGCAGAAAACGTTTTCGAGTTAACCAGTCACGTGACAAATTTTCTTGCATCTCATTTAGGCTGTGACTGATAATTAGGATTCGGCAATTTTTCAGATGATGAAATGGGAAATGCTACATAAAGAATTAGCCTTAGTATTTCTTGGGCAACTATATCGTGGTCCCAGATGACGAAATTTTAGACTAAACCGGTAGATCAATTATATCTTATGTAGATATTACAGTTTTTTTCTCTTAGTTCATTATGTATTACCAAGAAGTCCAGCCATGGATGACAGATAGTAACTAAGAACTTCTTATTTCATCATAATGAAAGAATTCCACAAAGTTCCGCCTGAGACTGTATATCCAATTCCGTAGACTATAAATCATATTATTCTCCATAATAATATATTCTCGCAAAGTAAAGCAATGTTTTTAAGTAAAAAGAATCGCTATCTTTCTATCGTATATAGTGCAACTGCTAAGAGTTTTACTCTTTTAGGAGCCGGGAATAGGTTAAAGAATATAACGATCCTTACATAAATAAGCAAATCAATACATCCCAAATGATAAAAAAAAACTTCTAAAACGTCCTAAAATGCCTGGAATCGAACTCGGATCTTTTAATTTCCTGGTGTATGCTCTAAACATTTCACTTCTTCGGAGTTTCACGCTGTTTTTGCGGACACTTCTTAAAATTTGTGAAACAGCGCTGCGAGATATGTCAATCGTTGGAGCGTGCGCCCGGCAAATGGAAGATACTGGTTACAGTTCATGTCTCGTAAAACTTCCTTCAAATTTTCCTGAATACACTCTCTAACCGGAAGTCTTCCCAAATCCTTTGTTGGCCGCGGTGGTGGAGTGGCTAGCGTTAGGGAAAGGCGATTTGTGTTCATAAATAATAATTATTAAAATGTACATAACTGGGACCTTCCTTTTCTCATCAGAAAAATGAGTAAATAAACCATTTCCTTAGTTGGTGTATTTTCCGCCTTTATCGAGCATCTGAAAACGGTCCAAGTTTCCAATGAAACACAATACTTGTAACTATTTCCAACACTGAGAAATAATTTAGCTACAACATCTAATAAATGCATCGTAATATCTGACGTAGTTTGGATGTATTCTATAATGTACATATGTATATAATTTTTCAATTACCTTGTTGAATAAAATACTTTCCTACATATTTCTCATAAAGATGCACCGAGGAGAAACATTTTGGACGAGATGGAGGCTCAAAAGCAGAACTTTCAGTTTCATATCGGTTGCTTTATCCAATTGAGTAACTCCGAATAATTCAGTTCTTTACTCTGTATGACTTTTTTCTTATACCTCTCACTCGGACTCGTCCAAACAGTTTTTCATGTTTCGGTGTGCCATTACATTATTTATCCTCCCATTCTGGGATGCGAGTAAATTATTGCTGTTTTGCATAATTCAGAGTATCAAATCGTACCCCATCTTGCAAAGAGTTGCGTTATAGAGTTTGACTGAGGTAATTCTAAATTGGCTATCGTGAGTCATCGTGTAAACGCTATACCAACACATTTGTGTACCCCTGAAGCTATCAAGTCAAATTGTGGTAGCACCAATACGTTAGCGTACTAATCCAATTCAGACTAATTCTGGATATGATTCGTTCATAGCACTGAAATGTATAAGGATATCTTGTATAAATGCATACATTACCTACAACAATTTTCGTTTGCCGTAACAGAAAAGTCCCAATATCAGCAATTATTACTATACTCAACAACAATTACTACTATACTCAACAGTTTTCCTAAATTATGAAAGTAACAAAAATGATAGTACATTATGAATGAAGACTAAGGTCCGCTATTTTTCCTATATTTACAGTTACCTATCCACTCCTAGATATACGACTCATTTGGTAAATTTTATTCAAGCAAATAGTAATAGAGTATTAAACTAGAGAGGTCTGACGTCAGTATGCAAGACGATGAACACACCAGTTTTTCACAAGGAACATATTTAAGATATTGTGTGTCAACGCTGTAAGCGCTGCCTCTCAAGATTCATCCTTCCCCGGTGCATATTAAAACCAGCTATATATCTCAATTTTGTTTTCGCAGATAGTTCATGCAATATTAGGAAAAGAACACGGAAAGCTGAAAATTGAAACGAATGCTTACTATAGGTTATTTCAGGTGAGCTACTTCTCCAACAGATACGCTAGGACTGTATTATTCATTGCAGAAATATAAATCAATTTTGGTTAATTTACATTCGTAGTGATTTCTATCCTATCACAATCCAGAAAAACTAGCGAAAGATGATAATTTCATTGGAATAACAATTTACTTGTAGTTATGAGTCAAGTTAACGCGCTTGTAATGAAATCCCTATGATTAACCTTCAATAAAGGTATTTGATCAATTATCTCAATTACTGATAAATATAATTGCTTTTGATAAACTCAAGGAAATGGTAGAAGATAAATAGGAGTACTCATTTTCTTAAAATCTTAAGGAAAATTGTGTCTAAAAAGTTATACATTACCTTCGGAGAAGCAAACTCTGTAAATGAGTTAAGTATTGCAATTACCGAACAGGTGAGTCACACTGGCTTTTATTTCAAGTTTATGGATACATGTATCATTATGTCTTTTAAAATCTATATCTCGCTCACTTTAGGGATGAAATGCTCCGCACGCTTAAGTAAGTTTTCCACAAGAATGGTCCCAGGTTCGAGTACCCGATAACCGGATATTTCTGGCTAGAGCATGGTTGGTTGTATTCGTCAAATATGTCTTCTTTGTTCAAAGATACTCTGACAAAAGGTTGGAGATCTATATTTCATTGGAAGGTAGCTTGTACCCAGGGCCGCGCCCAGCCTATCTGCCGCCCGGGTGCAAACATAATTTGCCGCCCCTTAAAACTAAATGCTACAACAATACTTTTCCTGATTTGCGCGTTAAAATCTTTTCAAAAGGCATTGAAAAGACAGTTATTTATTACTTTTCTCCAGTATACATTGGTCACAAAACTCAGCAAGAATTAATTATTCGTATTCCATATGATGACAGTACATAGTTAATAATACGAGTTGTCGTAGTTGTAAATTGTTAATAATTTACACTACTATCGAGTAACATTATCACTGCAATACTCAAAATATAATTAGTAAGAAATCTATTTTTCGCAACTAAATATGAAAGCTTCTAATAAAAATTGTATATCAAGATGAATAACTTCGATTAAATCCACTGAACAATTATTCCTTTCTCGCCTTGAGCTATCCCTAACTCTAAATGTTTGCCAATCTTTAATGTTACATCAAATCTTTCCTTCATAAGACGTGTGTATCACAAAGAAAACAAAAGAATGTTGTAGTAACATTAATAATTGTGGGCTAAACCTCGGTTGCCGCCGCCCGGGTGCGATGCACCCTTTCCACCCATAGGATGCCGCAGCTCTGCTTGTACCATCTAGCCCCATAAGAAAAGCCGCGTGTGAAAATACCGAGCCGAACTTTTCCTACGCACTGCCTACATTTCAATAGTTTAGCATCGATATTGAGTATAAGAAAGCAAATTTAATCTCTAAGTAAACGAAAAGGCTATATTTTCTATTTTTTATGTAAGTCATTACCGTGACTCGATTTTTTTTTTCATTAATATATAAAGGTATGTATTTCTGAAAGTGACTTAAATACCGCATTGTACGCTAGAAATGACCGCATATGGCCTTGAGGCATCAAGTTCCCCAAACTCTGTTCAAACAGTTGTAGCTGGGAATGTTAGTTAACAAAAATATAACATCATGTTTAGCTAGTTAATATTCTACTATTTATATTATGTAAAAAAACAGACGCACAATTTGAAGCATATGAATATGGCTCCAGGATTTTCTACTGAGTCCAGAATACAAAATTATTCCTCAAAATTTACCATATTTAATCTCTCCACTTCTTGGAATAGAAAGTTAAAACTCCCCAGTCCACGAACTTGTTGAACAAACACCTACAAAACTACTGTTAAGAAACGAACAAAAACTTGTCCACGCGCAGCCTCGTTCATATTCTAGCCACGGAACCCCGCCGAGAGGCTCGAAATTTTCCTCATAACAAAAAGCGACGTAAATAAATAAAGGCGGAGTAAATCGTGAAATTAAAAAGGAGCGTGCGCAAGGGATCGCGACAGCGGAAGAGGATTCAGAAGGAAGCTCTTTGAAGAGCGTGGGAAAAAATAGTGTCACCATGAAAGGAACGAAGCCGTTAGGGGAAGAAAAAGGCGATGTTTTAGGTTGGTAGGTGGAGTCCTCTACAGGAAATCACCAGAAGCAGGAAATTAGTTTTTGTGCTTCCTCTAGATGCTCGGCAGGGGGCCAAGGGGAGCAGAAAAAAGGCTGGAATGAGTGGTGCAAACGGAAGATGCGACGGAGATGGAAGCCGAAGGTGGGGAGAAGAGATTGAGTTGAAAAGAGGAAGCTGCGAGAGATGTCTGAGGAGTGAGTGGTCCACGAGAGTGCGAAAGAGGATAATGATGAGGGAGAAATAAACGGGATTGTTCGGCCTGCAGAGACAATGTACGCGAGAAAACGAGAAGTTACTAGAAAGCGGGGGCTAAACATCCTAGTTATGAGATTCTAGATGTCTTAGAAACTGCGTTGGTACTCACAATTAATATGCGCCTGGATCTCATGCTCTTTGCAATATCAAGACGCTATATGAGATTCTCCGAATTCAAGGCCAAATGTACTCTTGCAGAAGCAAGAAGCGAATTCTCAGACCTGGAGGTGGAGCAGAAAGTAAACCACGAGAGACGTGAGATGTGTAAAGTGATACTAGAGTATAACCAAATTCTGGCTCATCTACATCTTGGAATAGAAATTTCTAGGTGATTGTACTTGCCCTCAAAGACTGTCGAGTGTTCGCATACAGTATATTTGATCAGAATACTGAGAGAGCTGCGATAGCTGAAAAATTAGTGTCAAAAACCGAATATTTTAATAGAAAAATAGTAGGTGTAAGCACTCTATCATACCCTGAACAATATGACGACTCGAAAATCTCCGTAATCAAATGAAGTTTTCTCTCAAGAATCGGAGAAACTTAATATAAGTATACAGCAACATTCCAAATGAACTTCCGATAATTTAGTTGTTTAAGGAATGAAAATATGAATATGAACCAGGTTTTATTTTACTAAGTGACCTTGGTTACATCATTATCAGGTTAGGGTAACAACATTTTTTTTCAAATATGTAGCAAAAACCATAAAAGTTGCACGATCATTCTTTATGTTAGGGAGACCTTCCAATAATTCACATCAGAAAGAATCCATACAATTTACTTATGACTTAATTTAGCCCAAAAATACAATTTGCTCATCTAATGTAACTTGAAATTCCCAGAATAAATTAACATAATCTTTCTATTAATCTATAAGTACTTACATTAATTTGTATTGGCCTTTTCGTTATGAACTATATTAAATTCAGCCTGTAAGGTGACCGCCAGAACACCGGAAGGTGACTTGCAAGTTGTTAATGTACATGCTGATGAATTAATAGTTAGAATAAAATCTCCCGTTCCTTGTAATAGGTCGATTCTTAGGAATGGCATAAAATTTTCTGTATCACAGAAACTTATCTCATTATGTGATGCTAAAAAGTTACTCTTAATAGTTCCTTGGAAAATATACTAGTTAATAAAAGTATGATTTTCATTGTATTTCTGGGTATCTTATTGAAAACGTTCGGCAAACGCAATATCCTATCCCCTACATGACAATAATACCGTATTCCTCCCGGTGGATAAAATGGTCGCCACTCTAGGTACCACTATGAAAATATCCGTAGTTAATACTATAAGTTATTCATTCTTTATGTCGACAATATCAATAAAACTCTTTCTTTTGAAAACAACCATTTCATCCTAAATTTATATTCCAGTGTGGCGTTGAGTCTAAAATAATTTACCTCCCAGACATTTTATCTCAGTCTCAGTTTCCGCAATTTCTTCCGCATCCAATATAATTATGAGGATTTATTTTTCCTCAATAATTATTCCGCGGGTAAGCTGGCTGTAGTCTCGTAGTAAACGTTTCGCAAAAAAACGAGACAAAACTATATGAATGTCACCGGGAAGCAATCCCTACATCCTCTTTGGAAAGAAAATATAGATAAAAAGTAGACGGTAACTTCTCATCACGAGAGCTTACATCTTTTTGAAGATCGCGTAAAAAATGTCTTACGACAAACATAAGGAGACCATTTTACGATCGGACATATCCGAGACATCTGCAGCGACTCCCTCCCGCCTCCCGCTAAATGGCTTACCCCCACCTTCAGCCCCGTATTCTCTCTCCAGCGCAGCAATCTTCCTCCACTTTCTCCATTCTCCAACGCTAACGCCTCCCGCTGGAAATTTCTCCCCGTATCCATTCCACTCTCCGTACACTTAATTTCGTCCGCTCCTCCTTTTATCATCTTACCTTGAAAGCTTCCCAAGACATCTCAAATGTTTTCTCGCTTCATCTGGATTCAAAATCACGTCATACCACCCCTTCTCTCTATCTTTCCCTGTTCCCTTACCCCGCACGCGTATTCCTCCCAGTTCCTCGCATCCATTTCAGTCCAATTCTCCCGGATACGGAGTAACTATCCCTTTTATACCTCCGCAGCAGCTACGAAATGTCATGTCACTCGGCGATATCAGGTAGGCGAGTTTCCTTGGTCCTCCATTAAATTTATTCTTCACTTTTCCAACTTTTTTTATTAAGCCTCTCCTGTCAACGCCTTCCTTCTCGCGCCTATCTTCCTCTCTTACTTATTCTTTTTCTTCTTCTTCGAGGCATTTCTTCCACCCCATTTCCTCTCAAATATCATTCCTTCCGCGATATTTTCCGCGCGCCTACGAGTTGTTAGTTCTAGCCTCTCACCTCACCTTTTCCTCTTTTATTTTATCTATGATGAAGTTGAAATATCATATCCTTACTCTTTCCTTAAGTTAGTTGACTGTAGGAATTAACTCTCTAAAATCAGAGCTTCTCGATGGTGAATGTCATGAATAATTTTATTTAATAGCTTTTGCATCGAAGCTATTTGGTTTGTGCAGTACTAAACTTTAGGTGTGAGTTCTTAAGAGATGGATTCTCGTGAATTTCATGAACCCGCTATATGGTACGCATATCTAAGACTAAATCGGTTAGCATCGCATAAAATTAAATTATATTATTCTAAATATTATAATTGAAAAATGGCTATGTTTCAATTGTTCATGCCTACACAACATAGGGAGGCCTACACAACGAGGGACTCGTGTTCTTCGGTTCATTTTTTATAAAAATTATGGTTATTACAAAAATGTTGAATTTTGAGACGTTGAGAAAGTTGAGAATGAAAGGCAGTAAGCAAAGAGGTTCTTAAAGAGAAAAAATGTTATAAAATTGACTTTTCATTGAATTCTAAATCAATAATATCTTGTTATATAATAAAATGCCACACGTTACATTAGCAAATAATCGTATTTTAAAATTTAAATTAAAGTAAAGTTGAAATTAATTTCATATTTACGTTCTTTTCTAATTACAGAGGTAAATTTCGTTATCACAAAATTCTTCTTCTACTCCCCGCGAATATTTTTACTCGTCCACGTGGCTCTTTCCTAATTTGAGATGCGCAGGCCGTATCAAACTATTTTTTTTAGGTTTAAAGCCATAAACGTAACGTATCCATCATTCTCACAAGTTTTGTGTAATAATCTTTGGTTAGTATAAGGAATATTTTACTCAAAATTTTTATACGTAATAATTTCTCGAGTTAAAACGTTATAATGATTTCATAAGATGATATCTACTTTCAGCGAGATATTATTTACTACATAGAGTAAATTTTAAGGAATTTATCTGAGCAAATGCATTTATCTTTTATGTTTTCTTTAGAGAAAATACTTTCCAAAGAGAAATTATATCATGAATATATAAGCATACCCTAGAATGCATTGACCTGAAATGTCCATTTTAAGATTAAAACGTGACATAGTAAAAAACAATAAAATGCATAAAAAGGTTTAAAATAATCATATAACCCCATATATAAGCTGAATAAAGTATATGCAAAGGAATTGAGGGTGATTTTTTATTACACGATGTGACAGAACCTCTGAGTCATCTCCGCCTTCTTCCACCCTCGAAAGTAGGAAGTCTTCGTAAGAGATAATATTAC
>KZ308131.1:559171-596611 GCA_000376725.2 Ladona fulva | reverse complement strand
AAAATTAACTTAAATCTATGTAAAGAAAAAGAAATCTCGACAATAATTCAAACATAAAGATAAAATTCAAACATAAGGGTAAAAGAAATATTCTAATTACAGTATACAAAATATTGCTAAAATAAACGAATACATAAAACTTGGTATAGATACTTATAAAAATACAAAGATTTGGGTTGTGGGGAAGAAACTCCTCAACTGAAGGTTTTTGGAGAAAAACCCACTATGCGGGAAAACACCCACACAAGAAGGGGGGCGAAAAAACCCGCGAAAACACAGAGGTGATATACTTTTTTACTTCTTCAGTCGTATATTTTAATAAACCTTTCGAGCAGAGCTTATGTTCGCAGCAACTCTGCTTGCCTCCATCTATTTATTTACTCAAATCTAAATCTAAATACTCAAAAAATATCCTCAATTTTCCGAATCAAGACCGAACCGAATTACGGCCAAACATTTGAGACCAAAATATCTAAGTCGGGAACGTCAATATACACGAGAAACGCGAAATATTTCATATTTCGAAATTTCTGGGGCGCTGAGTTTGGTGGCTCGCTACGCCCCCTAACGACGGGCTTTGGAGGTACCAACGGAGATATCGCCCTCTCGCAAATCCGTGGAAAAGGGGGTGCAGAAAAAAGAGAGAAATGGGGAAACGGGAGAAGGAATATACGTCGCGGCGGAGGAACTCTGCAGCCAAACCCCCCTCGAGGGCAATACTCGTGTACTGTGGGTCGGAGACAGCGATTGGGAATACCTCTGGCGGAAGACAATGCAAGAGAGATGCTCTGCCGTCGCGGAACGCGCAAAAATGCTAAACAAAAGACAGTCGTAAAAGAGGGGGGCGTAGGATGTTGAGAAGAGAGGGAAGCTTAACGCAATCAGGATGGTGGAGACGGAAGCGAAGGGGAATCGCAGAGAGTCGAGGGCGGATTAAGTTTCATCCCTGAACTAATTTCCATGCAAATGGTCTCATTTTCGGGGAGACAAATCCATCGATGAGCGGACAGAGGCGTGATTGGCACCCTTTCCAGCATTAACGGGCGACTACACCACCTCCCGCGCCCCCTATTTAACTTACACCTGACCGTGTGGCTCCCGACGCTATAGCCAGCTCTCTGTCAGCGATAAACATGCCACATTACAGGTGATACGGAGACCGATACTATATCGTCGTTCCCACGCGGTTTTTTCGTATATTCCGTGCCTACGGATGCGTTTCAAAGGCGAATGGTAGTTTTATCAATACCTACACGTTTCTATCACATTTGAAGGCAGATGATTAAGATACATTTATTGTAGATCCACCCAATCTCTTATTGAGTATTCTCGCATTTTAGATACTCATACGTTTCATGACCAATTCATGGTCATATCAGGAGATAACAACGCGAGATTCCTCGCAAAGGAATCATTAATAATTGCTGCATACGCAATAAAGATATAAGATAAAAGTACATGAGTTAGTGAGGTTTTGTCCTATATATCCATCCCTATATGCCCCATATATCCACTGATAGATGCGTTCAATAATGGCTGTATGAATGGACTGCAATAAACTGCCGGAATCGGTCACTCGATTAGATATTTTTCACCTCCCGGAGAGCCAAGTGAGTAGCGCGTTCGCCTATGGTTAAAGCTGTCCCAATTTTGACTCTCATAGGGTCCCAGGTGACGAATGACTGTAAAATCGTTTACAAATATCAATACTACTTGAAAGTTTGAGGAAAATTCAGTAACCGTTCATTAATTAAAACATAAGCCTCACGGATCACGGTCAAATGACGTAGATTATGTGACTACATAGCATCATACGTTTCTGAATCGAATTTTTTCCACATGCTAGAAAATCCTTATCAATTCAATAAAAGGCATCAATTAATTGTAAAATATTTACGATATTTAAATTCAATGCAAAATTGTTTGTGATTATTTTGTAAAGTAGAGACATTATGGTGATAGCTCTTAAATTNACATAGGGAGGCCTACACAACGAGGGACTCGTGTTCTTCGGTTCATTTTTTATAAAAATTATGGTTATTACAAAAATGTTGAATTTTGAGACGTTGAGAAAGTTGAGAATGAAAGGCAGTAAGCAAAGAGGTTCTTAAAGAGAAAAAATGTTATAAAATTGACTTTTCATTGAATTCTAAATCAATAATATCTTGTTATATAATAAAATGCCACACGTTACATTAGCAAATAATCGTATTTTAAAATTTAAATTAAAGTAAAGTTGAAATTAATTTCATATTTACGTTCTTTTCTAATTACAGAGGTAAATTTCGTTATCACAAAATTCTTCTTCTACTCCCCGCGAATATTTTTACTCGTCCACGTGGCTCTTTCCTAATTTGAGATGCGCAGGCCGTATCAAACTATTTTTTTTAGGTTTAAAGCCATAAACGTAACGTATCCATCATTCTCACAAGTTTTGTGTAATAATCTTTGGTTAGTATAAGGAATATTTTACTCAAAATTTTTATACGTAATAATTTCTCGAGTTAAAACGTTATAATGATTTCATAAGATGATATCTACTTTCAGCGAGATATTATTTACTACATAGAGTAAATTTTAAGGAATTTATCTGAGCAAATGCATTTATCTTTTATGTTTTCTTTAGAGAAAATACTTTCCAAAGAGAAATTATATCATGAATATATAAGCATACCCTAGAATGCATTGACCTGAAATGTCCATTTTAAGATTAAAACGTGACATAGTAAAAAACAATAAAATGCATAAAAAGGTTTAAAATAATCATATAACCCCATATATAAGCTGAATAAAGTATATGCAAAGGAATTGAGGGTGATTTTTTATTACACGATGTGACAGAACCTCTGAGTCATCTCCGCCTTCTTCCACCCTCGAAAGTAGGAAGTCTTCGTAAGAGATAATATTACGTGTAGTTACGTAATGAACCAAGAAAATATTCCTTGAATATGGGTAACATAAAATAAGCACTCAAAGGTATTAAAACATGATCACAATCATTATTACAGAGCATCTCAGTGACACTGAGATTTATTGCCAATTAGCTGGATTTACATCGGAATACACATAGCAATAATCCGAGTTACGCAGAAAGAGAGAAAAGAAACAATGCTTAGCTTTAAAAATCGAGAACAACGAAATCCTAACTACTCAAAGGCGAAGTATGAACGTAGTCTTGTAAGCAAAGGACACAGGTAAATAAAATGCTTATATATGACAATCTATGTTTCGAACGCATGTATCTAATTTATCTAATCTAATACTTAATGGATAATGGGGTATAAGGCAAATAGCAAAGAAGACGCCGATCTACCATGGAGAGATTTATAGAAAATTTTCGTAGTACTACCTTGCGAAAATCCGAAAGCAAGAAGTGAAGGAATACTAACAACAATTAAGAGACAAAAAACAACTCCTCCTAAGTATTTTTCATTACCACCGCACTAAAAGGACTCCTGCCTTACCTTCAGATATCTTGGATCTGAGTATTAAATGAAGATACTTTCGGAAACCCATGTGCATTAATGCGATAAACTTGCTGAAAGTTAAACTGGGGAACCTTATAGCTTGAGTACCACTATAACCTTTCCATCCTCCTCGCGATACCCAGAAAATCTTCTCTGACTGGCTTCAGAGGGTATGAGGAGTCGTAAAATCTATCGAAACTACGTTGAAGACTTCCTCCTCCATCTTTCCACAAACATCGCTTCATCAATCCTAACTCTGGATTTCAACCATCTCCATACCCTCCCTTGGAGCGCTTCTTTCCTCTCGAGAGGGAACACCCATATTCAACTCCCGCTGAGAGAGAATCTGCGAGGAAAGAGTAAAATTAAGTGCAAAGAATAACTGGAATTCCTCCGGAGGGGGGAGCACTCTCTGCAGAAGGAGGCACCTGCAATTCCATCGCCCCTTCCTCTCCCAATTTCGAGGGGCTCAAAAATGAAATGTTACATAAAACAGAAAGTGCTTTTCCACGAGGAACATGGCGTAGGGATTTCTTCCGGTGGATTATGAGGATGAGATAAGAAAGGAGGGAGGCATTTCATAGTACTTTCCTTGCGAAATCGCAATCCTCATCCAATAAGCATCTGCAGTTGATCATGAAAATCTCTTACAAATTAAGTTCCGATAGACTCAATGATCATGCATTGATGAGTTCCATACCAAACGAAATCATTATTTTAACTTGGGGATATAAAGTCAGTTCAGTCATTAACTAAATAATTTGCATAAATATTCTCCTGAGACAATTGATTGATTGAATTGATATCTAATTCATTTTTTTTCGTGTTGGAAAATGTATGTATATACAGGTGTCTTTTTCTGTCTAGACTGTCTTTTTCATGCTAGCAAAAATCCGTTGACTACTGAGGCGGGGGTGTTATCATTTTTCCTGGCCACTTGTAGGTAGACTTGTAGTAGATAGAAAACTCTTCATAGCAATAAGAAACTGCAATTTCGCGGGTAATTTTAGTTAATAGGATCCTGACTCAGTAACGAAAAGAGGCAAACTGACTCACTCCCCATCTTAACTAGTAAACCTCATTTTCTCTGCAAAGCTTTTGATAGCTTTAGAAAGCAACAAGAAACCAAGTTAAGTAGGAACGGTAATAATACTATAACTGATCCTATGATAGGAAATACTAATGTTTGGTGAACAATGTGTTTGCATTGCCATGTTAAGACAGTGTACGAGCAGTAATTAGCCCTTTTGTAGTGCTTAAGTACTTTAATTGTAATTATATATACACTTAACCATTAAATTTTAATTTTTCAATGAATAGGCATGCATTTCTGTAACCCTTCCACGGTTCTTTTCTATTGGTTACATATTTTTATATATCTCATTCTTAAATATTATTGAGTTATTAACCTTTTAACATTTTTGGACTTTTAAGAGAAGTGATAACTAAAATTGAATAAATTCTACTTAAGGGTAAAATAATATGACGGCTGAGTGTCCGTAGTATCTGGTAAGAAATAGGTATACATTGCAAAACTAGAAGTTATAGTTTTAAACTTGCACCAGAATAAAGTCGGAAACATTGTGAATGCATTATTCATATGTTAAGACTATATTTCTTTTATTCTTATCTTCAGAAATTAAAACAAATTCCGTGGCTTCTGTGGAAATTATCAAAACTATATTCCTCATATTATTGTAGCTAAAATAATTTATAATGTCGCAAAGTAATTGATTCATGGTATATCTCACGCTAACCACCCGCATAAAGCCTATTTGTAGTCAACAAATGTAATGAATAAAATAAATAAATAAGTAATATCAAAATAACGGATATGAAACCATATTTCCATTCCATAACCATTCTCAAGATCGGTCTCATTAATCATTAAAAATTACTTTAATTGATAATTTGTCCAGCTCTAGGATTTTTTAAATACACATTCCTTGTTGCCGATCCATAGCCTCCATGTAGTGTACATCCTTCCAATGCATATAGAATATAGTGCACATCAATGCAGCCTCTTCATTCTCGTCATTAACACCAAGTTTTTTAACTAACAAGAACAATCATAATAGATATAGGAAATTCTTTTTCAAACAACGNAAAAATATATATTTAAAAAGTTTTACATAAGATATGGACTAAAAATGTATAGGATAAGTAGAATAAAATTTTATAAAACGGATAACATCATAAAATAAAGACAAAGCCGTGGTCTTACTACCAAGGCTCCAACTTGCGTCGTGTAATTTTCCTGAAAGTGATAACAAATATATTTGAACAACCTAAAACATCATGACACGCCTTACTTGTAATTTAATTTATATACATCACTCTAACTAAGATGTGTCGATTGACATTTGTTTTGAATTGATAATGACAAGGATGAAATCAGGCTGTATTCAAGGGAAAAAATAAGTTAAAAATTCTCCGGAACGAAGACAAAGTTTCATCAGAAATACACTCACAAATAAATTTCCTTCTCCAGAAGCTACCCAATAGCAATAGCAGCATTACCCAATCAGCTGGAGACTACCGTAAGACAGTACCGAAAAATCAACATGACACTTCCCAGTAAAGCATCCGTCCCCATCGGTGCCAACGTTAAAGAAATGGGGAAACAATTTTCAAGGCTGGGAAGCGTTCTCGGTTTCCGGGCAAAATCCCAACTTTCACCACATTGTTTCCTTCTCAACAGGGCCCCAACGAAAGATTTCCGAGCGGATTTCAAAAGATTTGAATTTATATGCAGATGTAGGTACCGTACCCCCCTTCTCCGGCCATATTTGTCTTCCTTCCTCCTTCCATATTCCCGTTCTCTCCCACCGAGACTCATTTCCCTCGTTCCTTTGTTTCCCCTATCCTCAGATTCCTTCCCATCATTCCCCATTTCCCTTCCGATCATCCATCTCCCTCCATCTTTTCGCAGGTGTCTCCTTCAGGGCCCTACACCATTTACTTCTCCCGTATACTTCCCCACGGAGATTCCCTTTGTATCTTCAATGTGCTTTTTATTCCTTCCCTCTTCCAACACCTTCTTTCTCATTCTTCAGGGAAGCTCTCGGACTGATGACTGCGTTAAACGTGCGCGATTCTCTTCGAGACGGGAGGAATTAAGTTGAAACCAAACCTGACTGCTTCATCTTCAAAAATTTGGTCATTAAAGTTAGTTAATTCAATGCGTGTGATAAAAATAGCAAATGAATGAAGCTGTAAAGTCATGCGTATCTGGATCTCGTACTAGGAGCTTCCAGTTTCCCGGAGGGTGCTCTAACTCCCATTCCTATATCCTACTCCTATCCTTTCCTATTTGTTTCCTCATATTCCTATCCAAAATCCTTTCCCTTTTGTTATCCTCGAGGAGGGATTTCCGTAACACACCGACGTATGTTGGCTGCCTCTATGAGGACCGTGGCGTTCGTGACGCTAAGTCGGAGCCATTAGTCATCTACACCTACGAAGTTTTCTAAAGAACGGAGTGGAACTGCTGAATCATAGTGATAGCTTCCCTATTTTAGTGCACCTGATAGGAAATTTAACGACCTTGGTTCGAGTACCAGGGGATTTGGACCTTTTCGCTTTCGTTTTTTTCCATTGGCTCTCCTGGATACCACCACTTCGCGCAGTGGCAATGCCGAGTTGTTCCCTAAATTTTTAAACAAATGAAGCTGATAAATAAGCATATTATCCCGATTCTGACTTCAAACGTTTGATAGGAACCTAATAACCTTAAGTTGAAGAACTAAGGAAATATCCTCTTTATTACAAAAAAATAACTTTCATTTTGAACTGAGGCAGTTTATTGAAACGTAACTAGAGAAATAGATTTTCACCCATAAAAAAGGTTTATTTGCTATTAAACTAAGAATATTTTATAGTGATCAACTTAAAGGTAGCTACCGAAATTGAAGGAGGTAATTTTTTTGTAAATTTACACAAGCACGCTATTCGTGCCTTTTTTGTTAAGGTATCAGGAATAAAAATGAAAGTAACGTTGGAATAGAGGTGAAATAGTTTATTTTCAACCGTAGCTCAAAACAAATAATCATATTGCACGAAAAAGATATCCCATACCATGTTTGTACATTTGTTCCTTTACTTCGTATGAGGTAGACACGAGTGGATGAACGAAAAACTAGTTAGGCCTCCACCACTCTAAAAATCCAACGGTTTAATCCAATCAAAATTAACCTTTCAAATGCACAGAAAAGTGTCCTCCTTAAAATTATCAATATCTTGAAGCAAGTCATTACACCCATTGGAATTGGAATAAAAAACGGAGATCGAATTCAAAAGTTGGCGGGTGAAATCTTCGCAAACGGTGAACGCGATGATATCTTCCTCAAAAAAATCCCTTCCGCCAGCAAAGCATTTGCATCCCGCGTTAATTCCGAAGTGAGCGAAACAAGGTGGCAGCCAATTCTTGCGAATCGCACCGTCCGTGTCACCGGCATTACCGCTATTCCGTGGGATAGAGCGACGCAATTGTCCACGCCATTGCTTTGCACATTCGGCAAACGAGGCGAGCTCGGTTTCAAAATCGCAAGTAATCGAAATCGAAGCACTAATCGTAAGACCAGCTATCTCTCGCAGCGCCCATACACGACTATGGGTGGAGACTCAGATACCTAGGCAGAACCACTGATTCTAATTAATAACGTGATTTTGCTTAAAAACAAACAGCATGTGGAGTTTCTAACACGGAGATTTATCCGATTAAGAATTATCGCGGAGAAGAATCGACGATAAGTCAAGGAATTACAGGAAAATCAATACAATCGGTAATTATTTAATATAAATACTCTCCATTAAAGTTGCTTTTTTCAAGAATAAGTCATAACGCGTGAAAAAATATGGCATTTCTCTTGTTTTTCAGGCTTAGAAAACAATTTTATTTTACTTCGAAAAAGGAGGTCGATATTTATTTTATTATAATGTAGAGTGGAATTGACGAAACTCCAAATATTCAGTTAAATATCTTAACATAAGTTTTAAAATCCAAAGAGAAAAAAAATTTTTAAACGCTCAGAATATTATATTTAAACACACGTCAAGGAAAACATCATTCATCATGACTATGAAAGCCATTTACACCGACAATTGTCTTGCAGACTAAAAAGTATAATTATATATACGGAAAATGACTTACTAATTTGATAATACCGAATGAGTCACCGTTTAGAGATTAAATTTAGCCGGTATATCTGTTTTGAAATACATAAAATATATTTTGATATACAAAAAACATTTTCCTTTGTATGGGCCAGGGAAAGGTAAATAACTTAGCACGAAAGAGCCATGCAGCTGAAACCCAAGGAATTTTCTTTGTATTAATGTTATATTTATGAAAGAATTTAGCTATATTTTGAAAGATCGATTATACTAAGTAAGCATAGCACTGTACTAAGTAATCATTTAAAGTAAGTAAAGGATCTTCGGCCATAAATCAAGTTTTAAGATTGACGCTTCTTCGCTACTAAAGTAAGGTTTAGGCACAGTATATTGCACAACTTTTTTGTAGATCCCACAACAGTTATGGCTAAGTAGATTCTCATGTAATTGTGTTCCCAGAAACTACGCGTGCGACCATAAATATAAATGACCTATGAAGGCTCTATAAATGTGCGAATCAGGGTATAAATCACCGATAATCGAATCCCGAAACGAAATATTACTCGGATGCGGAGTGTGTTTACTTAGATGGACGGTCTAGAGTTTTCGAGAGGGTCATTGACAAACCTAAGAATAATCGCTTCGATTCCTTGCGCAAATTACAGGTCTGATGGAGCTATTACTCTCGGTGCCGTCGACTGCGTAATGTGCTGTTAACAATTTCTCCTGGATTTGTGCGTACACGAACGGTGATCGTATGTCACCATAGTTAACGTCGTCCGTTACACCACATTTGTCAATAAATTCCGTCAAATATCTATCGAAGGATTAACTAGGTGTAAGCTTTACTGTTTAAAACTAATAGTCGTCATTTTCTCGCGCGAGATGCGCTCTATTAATCGAATGACAGTTCTCCGCAGTAATGAGATTCTATTCTAAATTCATGGTGAAAAAAATCACGAAATGTTCAACAGATTACGTCAATGATCTCTCGATACACGAAGTTCAAAGCAAATCACAAGATATTACAAATGAGGATAAAACATCTTTACTCGGCTTGAAAACTACTGAAAAAGTCTGTCGTAAATCGTTAATTAAAGTGCATGTTTAAAATCGACATCGGACTTCAAATAGTAAATTATTACACCTAGAGAGCTAATTTTCATATTCCTTTTAATGAAAGTTTTCCTTCATTGGTTTCCAATGTCTTAAAATGATAATGAAACGCAACCATTACTTTCAATTCTAATAAGTTAAAAAAACTAGAATTTTATAACTCAAATCCAATCCATTTCGTTCACTCTTGAGTTTTGCAACTGGTTCAGAGTATAAAATGAAGCAAGAAAATTCGTATAGGTTTTAATTTACGGGAAATCTGTATAGTACCACTAGTCACCTGATATTCTCAGAGATAAAATAATAGTGTAACCTAGGCGTATAAATAACCAGCATAATAGAGATACGAGATTGACAAATGACATCGTATGATTATAGACATTAAATATATGCTCCCCCGATCGGGGTTTTTATGTTATCATTTATATACTAAGTCTAATCCGCAGTTTATTCCATGCAAAATACCATGATTAATCATCAGAAACATCTCGGCCGAAGAGCAATCGCTGAAAATCCCTAAAAATCCATATCCGTTTTTGCACGCCCTTTATCCATCTCATCTATTGGAGCCTCGGCTAATAATCGCTAGCGAGAAAAACAAAGTTCGATTAAAACCGACGTAATTTAAGTTTTGAAAGAAAAAAAGGCGTCCCGCGTTAAATACCAGCCTCGCCATAAATCCAAAAGCGTTACGGCCGAAAACCTCCTCCGCGTACGCTTTGTCGCCATATATCTCTGAGGGCTGCGCTGAATCATCCGCCCTAGCAAACCGAACACTGCGTTTCCGAGACCGTCAATCGCCATGGAAACACAAACGTGCCCACCGCACGCGACACCAGTCCATTCCGGGGACGCACGTCAAACGTCATTTGTCGCGACGCTAGCGCCCTGCGACGCGTCTGCAAAACGAGGCTTGCGTAATGGCGCTCGGGGGGATATTAAACCCCGCGGCCGCTCGCCACGCGTGGCGCTGCTGCCGAGAGTTATTTTCGACAAATGCCCAATAGGTATAATAAGATATAGCAGTTTATAGAGTAGGTTAACTGTCCGTGATTAAGGGGTAACATGTCGCACCGCGTTCAACTTTTATAGGGAAAAACTCGAACGGGCCCAGCGTTTTATTCCGTAGCCGAGGGATATAATTTATTCGAGAGTTTTAATCTATACCGCGCCGGAAATTGGGGGAATGCTTTTAAATTAAAGCACGTTTCAAATATCGCTCGTCGGCTGTTTGTGCTATGAAGCGTAATTTAGAGAGCCGAAATTAAATACGGTAATTTAGTTGTAAAGCGCGTGGCGTAGTAATAAGTGGTTTCGCGATACTATTGGCTCTCGTATAAAATTATTGCCGGCAGAAATTGCGAGAGTGATGCGAAATTAACAATTAACGACTTTTGAAATAACAAGTGGCGGCAATTTTCCGAATAAAGATCAGTCGAAAAGTGTCGGTTATTTATTTTTAAGCACCTAAAAACATGTTCTTTGCATGTAAATGTGAGGTTTATTGCAGAAAAAAAATAAACCAAGTGGATCGTTGCATTATAGAGTATATGAAATTTCATCTTAAATGTTTTTAGCGTAAAATAAGAATTTTCACTTGGCTGTGCGTAGATAAAATCGTTTCTCCTCAGTATTGACAGTAATAATAATAATGGTTAATGACTAATATAGCCAAAATAATGTAAGGGCGCATCCGCAAGAACAATTTCCTTTGAAAATAATACGATTGATTGAATGACATCTGCTGTTGCATTGACTGAATTCTTTAAATATATATTTATTGTTTGCTATATTTGTATGAAACTGAACTATCTTTTGTCATGAATTACTATAATCATCTGCACATTGATTGAAAGGATATCTAACACGTAAAATATTTCTACTTCCTCGTAAGCTATTCTTAGGCTGGTCCATCAAATTTAAGAATCATGAAATTGAATAATTTAGTACTATTACTATATAGTGATAAAATCAATGAAACCTTGACAACGAAATCGGGCATTTCATGAGATAAAAAAGAGATTACACATTGAAAAGTACAGATAGCTATGTTGCTTACAATTGACGTTTGTAATAGTACTTCAAAATGTACCTGATGTTTACTACACCCTGGAAAAGCTTCCTATACTCCTTGGGGACACAGGTACCGCAGGATGGAAAATCATGATATAGAGTATAAATAACAAATTTATTTCTAATATATCATTATTAGCGTGCCATGAGATTTGGTACTATGACAAAATTCAGCCATCTACCATAAATTTCCTTATACGAGTACATACCTTAAGATGTGGAACTAAAGTTAGAACAAGACATATCCATATCAAGACATAGCTCTCTGGTTAACCGACTATTAAATTTAAAAAAATCACTCTATGGTAAGCAATATGCGTAAACGTGAAATTTTCCTTGGATGAACTATCCTTGGATGAACCAAATTAGATTAAACATCAGGAAACCGTAAAAAAGCTCTGCCTGAAAAAAGTACCTCAATTTTCTTATAACAATTTATTCGGAATAACTTTGTTTTCCCTCCGAGACTCTACCAGCCGTTTCCTTTAATTAGGATGCTGCATCAGAAATTCTCCCGCGGAGGCCTTCGAAGCTCCGAACTGCGAGGACGTTGTCAACGTCAATTACAAGTCATTCCGTAACGAGGCCAGCAATTACCTGTCCGAAGTACGACTTAAACATCCAAGCGACCTAGCGATTGTCGGAGGCCTTCGAAGTAGATAATCAAAGCCACAATTAAACACCCAAATGGCCAGTTAAACTCGAAAAGATTCATGGCGTAAGGTGCGCTTTGACTGAAGTCGTTTAAAAACAAAATCTAACGGCTTTGACTGATCAACACCATTCTAAACGAGAACAGTACACCTATTTAGGAAATAGAGAATATGCAGTCACATGACAATAAATTTCGATTTAAGTATAAGCAATACTTCAATATTCGCATCTGATGAGTTATTACGAGAATCCTTATAATAATTAATAAAATTAAGGTAACTCTTTGCTTATTTTCTATTGCGCATAGTTGGTGAACAAAATGAAACGAATTGTCCTGACAACTATTTGCCTGACTTTCCTTGAAGTATCCGAATAGCTCATTTTACAGAGAGGACTCATCTTTATCGTCTTCCAAATAATCCGACCATAAATTATTTATTTTTAAATCCAAGCCTATTCTTCTTCTGACAATTGGGTTTCGCTGTGGTTGGGAGGAGGTAAATGCAATATCTGTTAAAACAATTTCCGTAATCATTAGAGCTATTATTTCGAAAACTCAAGCAAGTTGTTTTTTAATACATAGAAGCGCATAGGATAATTTCCTTAGGAATCTGTATCATGAAAAATATATTCATCCAAAACATTATGCATATAAATAAAGAATTTGACAGTCATGGACGAAATATGAATAATAGTGGCGAAAATTTAGTAGGTGCTAGACGTGCTGCACACACCAAGAGTTTAATTATTTAACCTGTCCTTTTCTTATGCTATGTTATGTTTTACGAAGTATATCTTATAAAGAATTCTTACGATTCGTCGAAAATCTACGAAATTTCCAATTATTAGGTACAAACAGCCATTGCATTGCTATTTGCATAGCTTTATTTTGTTAATCGCTCACTCGATCTAAATGTTGTCGTGATGCTGCTGGTGATAAATAAAAAATATATAATTTCTATATCTAATAAAACGTTTAATATTAAGCTAATAATGCCTTCTTAAGCTATTCCCACTGACATTCACTGTATAGATTATTTTCACTGCATATCAGTATATGATGAATTTCAAAATTAAAGGCTAATTAGCTAATGCCATGGCTTAGATATGAGCAAAATCACAGCAGAATAGTTACTACTTAACCGCGTTCTTTGGCAAAGTAGCAAAAATACAAGAAATGTTATGTTCCAGATACCCTGTACCGATGATATATTTCTAATTTTGCAGAAGAGAGGAAAATATGTCTTATTCATTTACATTTACCACGACTATTTTTATGGCTATGGAATTACGGAAATTTCTGAGGAGTTGATGAAGGTAAATAATGTTATTCATTTAGATTACACCTTGGTAAATGCTGTAAAGTGTTAAGTAAATGTGGTGAGCTTACGTGGACTCCCACTCACATCAGTTTGCCTCAGGGATGAAGGCAAGGAAGAACTACCTCAATCCTCATCACACCTGGTATGCCTCATTATACTTTCAAATCCATTGGTGAGTGACGGCGGAGGGATTAAGATATAAAATCGCCTACGAGCTGAATTCTTCATTGACAGAATGAACCTTTATCTAGCTTAGATCGTTACATCCACCGCACAATAACAGTAATAGTGCAAGCAAAAACTCTCCTCCCTCACTCTCTCTCGTCTCATCAATACGACAGCAGCGTAAGAATTTAAGTGCCTCTGTTTATCCGCGTCCGAGATCCCATCAAATTGTAAGCGGGCGAGATCTCATCGAATGGATGAGGACAAATTGGATCGCCGTCTCTCGGACGAATTTTTTACGCCTTAAGGAGACTATTTAAGAGACCTGGGCGAAAAACCCCCTTTCAGACGGAAGCCTTTTTCCTCTCATCGTCACTGAAGGCAGGATCGGGGAATACGATGACCATCAAGCCCTGATTACCCTCACCTCCGCAAGCCTCGATTCCCCCCGCTTAATTTGGGAAAAGTTTTTATAAGTGTGTCGAGCGACGGCGTTATTCGCTGCACCCGACACTTACCTCGTCGACGGAAACTTCTCCATTTCGCGAACATATTTCCTCCACCTTCAATTTATTTCTGATCCGGCTTGCTCTATTTTATAAGTCATTACCGACTCTCGAACGGGATGAGATCATCCGAACGACGTTCGTTAAAGCTGAGCTTACGCTGGAATTACTTTTTGCCGTCGCTGATATCGTAAAAAGGGCCCGGATTTTACGTATCGCCGAGTGGAGAACATGATGTGAGGTGACTGCCGAAACACAAGCGATAATGCGCAAACTTATGGCTCGGAGTCGGTATCTAATTGCTCGTAAAACTAAGGGCAAATTTGGCGCGGTAATTAGATGAAATTTTACACCTGGCGGACTGTATTAGGATAGTTACGTTTTACCAGTTTCCCAGCCGTCTATATTTTGCTTTTATCGTGAGGATAAATATTTTCCGAAATAGCGTCCCACGCCTTCCGACAAGCTTCTGCGTTACGTTACAATTTTCCGGATCCCAGCCTATGATAATTTGTAGCAGAATGTCTAACATATATGTCGGATAATTAAATCAAGGTTTAAAGGATAATTTCTCCAAATTTTGAAGTTTCCCAGAAATTTAAGGAATCGTTCCGCCTACAAACCACAGAAATTTAATTTAGTAGCTCTTAATTTTTAGGGGCTCTAACTGTTATTCCGGAATTAGGTTCAATCACATATTTATCTCCACTCTTCTTTTTGCATATTTTGCAAAACAATATCCCAAAAGATCTTATTTGGCCGAAAAAACAACATATCATTATGTTACTGCAGATAACCGTATATAAAGTGTGAATAAAGAATTTATTTTAAGGGTTTCACATCAAGTGTGAAACAATTTCTACTCATCAGATATTCATATACAAATGTTCATAACAAAGTACTTAACATGACTGGTGTAAGTTCATCACTGTCAATTTCGCAAAATTCTCTAGAGGTATGTGACAAAAAAAAAGCCAATGGTGTACTTTTATCCAAGTGAGGAGTTTACTTAGTAAAACATATCACAGCGTACATGAGTTCATGAATGAAAAAATATGTAAATGTATAATGTAATACGTAATATAATTTGTATTGTATTCTGAATGCAGTGATATTTTTGTTAGTTCTGTATTTGTATACAGTTTACGATTTTCAATTGTCCTATATTTAAATATGTCTGTTTATATGGACCAATAAAATTATTATTATTATTATTATTATAAGAGCATCTTAATCCAGGAAGGAACTGTTAAGTGCATGGCATCACATTATAGTACGATATGCGGTCCCTTTCCTTTAATCGCAAATAGTGTATTATTAGCAGAATAACAGTTAATTTCAATCCAGTCCTAAATATATATTAGTAATATATATATATANAACGTTTTCTACGCGACCGCAAAATGGCCGGTCCACCGCAACACTGTGTAAATGATGGGAAGGTGAGGCCCAATCCTGCTCCCAAGTATATATATATCGATAAAAAGAGTAAAATTTCTCTGCTATTTGATGAAGATGAAAGTCGTTCACACGGGGCTTCTGGATAGGCAAGTGGGGAAGGCGTTCGGCTCCGCAGAAAGCAGTCCCGGGTTCGATTTCCGGTGGGGTCCACTTGCGAAATAACCTAGGATGATGAAGCACTGTCTACAATACTACAAATACGAAAGTCATTCCCAAGTTTTCGGGACTACCGTTAGGAAAAGATGCTCTAAAAATAACCTCAACCTTGATCAATCTAAACTTATGTCAGCAAACGTATTTTGCATTATGACATGCCATTTCGAAACTGCACGTTCTTTTTAGTTTAGGAAACTTGGCTGTTTGTTTTCCTAATATAATGTGTTTTTATCTTTATGAGATATCTCTCTACTCCTTATTTGATACAATTTGCTCTAAGTTAATATTCCATAGAAAAATCCGTGAGAGGAATCTATAAGAAACTGATTTTCGCTTGGTGAAAACATTAGTGTCGATATCCTTGAAAAAATGTGCATCTCATCTAATATCTACAGTCATTTACATATATTTATTGAGAAAACGAGTCCCATCCTTCACAGGAGCGGCATGCGTAGAGGAAAAAAGCAAAGAATATGGAAAAGGGGAGCAAACTGAAGGAATTTGTGGTGAAGAAGGTGCCAAAAAACGGAGGTGACAGAGGGCTGTCTGAAATTGGCGAAATAAAAGTGCAAAGGAAAATAGAGTGGAGAGATAAAGATTGGTAGGATGGAGAGTGATTGGATGAGGATGCAAAGGCTCCCCGGGATGTGATATTTCTTGCTCCGCTGGACCCGAAAAGAGACACAGACTTCATCACAGTTCCATTGTGAAGGGATGGAAATCGTTGAGAGAGATTGGTAAAGTTGCTCCCCTAGCTACGGAAGCGATTGTTACACCCATGTGCATATGCGGCACATGAACACCTCCAACGCTTCAAACCTTCCTGAAGTATTGTATCTCAGTTCTCATAACTCAGTTTCCTTGATCGTATCCTGTACTTTCCCTACAACAAGAGGAAATCCTCACTTTGAGGTCTCGACAAAATTCATGGTACTTCCATGCGCAGTAAGTAAAATTTGTACAGAAGGAGATTAGTTTGCGTTGGTTAGGCCTCATCTTGAATATGCATCAAGTATATGGGATCCGGCAGACGATACATGCATCCGTGAACTCGAGAAAGTGCAACGGAAAGCGATACGTTTTGTTAAGAAGTGCTACGATAAAAAAGCAAGCGTTACCAAAATGCTGTCAGATGCAGGTTGGGAATCCTTAAAAGATAGGAGACTAGAAGCTAGATTGAGCTTGATAAATTTAGGAAAAGTACATTTGCGGAAGATATAGTAGATATTGTGAGACCCCACTGCTACCTTGGACGATCCGACAATAAGCGCAAAATAAGAGAAACAGATGCTAGGATGAGTCGTTTTAAGAATTCATTCTTTCCGCGAACTATACATGATAATAATAGGCTAACAAATAGTCCGAACGCCCGGTGTTTTCACCTCCTGCCACACGCCGTAAGGCGGCTTGCAGGGTATGTATGTAGATGTAGATGTAGATACGCAATGGAGAAGATTGTTTTTTTTTACTACACCACCAAGGGAAAATGTAAATATAGCTCAACAGAGAAACGTCGTGTAATGGCCAAACCCTGAGAAACTTGGATGAAAGAAGAAACTTCTTAAACTGAGCTTAACGTGGGCGCAAGTACAGTTTCCTATCGCGAGGCGAGAATAGCAACCTTGCAACCTTTTTTACTCGAAAATGGATTTATCCCTGAACCAACGATATATTAAACGAAATATACCGCGGCTTGGATAAACCAAGGAAAGTTGAGCTGTAAAGCCGAAAAGAGCCTCCAAACCACGAGAAAGAATGAAGACATCGTTACGTGATACAGGAGGAACTGATGCTGATACATTTCCAAAAGATAGAAATTCTATTTTTTAATGAATAACCCAAAATTTGTGATTGATTTATTGACATGTTAGAGTCTATCGGAGGTACGCAAGATCTCTGATAAATAAATGTAAATTTAATCAGCAAAAAGAAAAGGATAATTAATAATATTTTAAATAAAATAATGTACATTTATCTCTACGCTTCATTAGAGTGAAAACAAATATTTAATGAACAAGTAATTTCAAAGTTCGCTTTTCGATAGGTAGTTTTCATCGATACGTATGGAAGATATAACTGTAGAATCCTTTGTTTTTTATTAATATATTTATTTAAGCTGCGGAGAACTTCGTGGAATGCGAGAAATTTCTATGTGTTTTATAACCACGTATTTATTTAAGCTTTTCAGGACAATTTGTCATTATCTCAACTCCTAAAACTGCTTAGAATTGAGACAGATTCCCTTTTATTTCTCTCATTTCCTCTCAGATCAGAGTTCTGTGAATGAAATGAATAAAAATTGGAATCTTAGTTAAGTAAGTTTTGTGAATTTTTATACTTTACATAATAACCACATTAATCTACATTAATCAAGCTAAGCTAATAAACATATTTTTTTTTAAACGGATTCTTTCCAATCGAGGCAGAGATCCTGTAGCGGAATAACAAAGTAATGCGAATTAATGAAGTTAGTTAAACATTTCTTGATTTCAATACATATTTCTGCCTGTGCCCTGTCACTAGGACAAAGTTAAGAACTAGGACTAAGCCCACTTAGTCCTAGTCTTAGGACTTCGTCCACTTGGACTAAGACAAAGAATATGTACTTATATATAAGAAAACGTTATCTCAACGTATAATACTTTGGAAACAAACGTCTTCCCTAAGTATATAAACCTCAGTTTAGAGCAAAAACGTTTTCTACGCGACCGCAAAATGGCCGGTCCACCGCAACACTGTGTAAATGATGGGAAGGTGAGGCCCAATCCTGCTCCCAAGTATCTGCGGCGTGAGATTAAGGACGCCCATATACTCGCACTAGGGCCGCTGAGAATCAATCCGTGTCTCTCCGCAAACAATTCTGCTTCTTTTCCCATCCACTCTCACACTCACACCACTTCTCGACTTTTTCCCGCTCTCCTTATCCTCGGATACATCAATCTCTGACTCTGGGCTGCGATAAAGCACCGACTTCCGTCCCGGCCGCCATCTCTTTCAGGATCGGTCACTAAGTCGCTCATGTCACACCGAATTGATCACCGCCACACTCGCGCCACTCCTCTTCACTCCCACGACCTAACCCTTTCCCCTTGATTCTCACCTACCCGCAAATTCCCAACTCAGCGCTACAATGTTTTGCCTTTAATCATCAGTATTCGACCCATTCCCTGATACAAATAAACATCGTTTATTTACAGTATTACGTTATTAAAGTCTTGATATACAGGCCGAGTCGAATGAAAGTTATGTCCTTGGGCAATTCTTTGTGAAATGACTCGCAAATTTAATACAAGAACAATACATTACGCAATCCTTTAAAAAATTATGATGATTATGACGATGATGATATTTTTTTTCGAGAGAGAAGAAGAAGTTTATTCTTCATAAAGAAATATTTACAAAAGGAATACAATGTAAGACAAAGTACAGAATAGAATCTTTAGTAGCATGTGGAGATGAAATGACACATAAAAGAGAAAAGGCGTAACTGAAGAACAATAAAACATGAATAATGCTTTATGTCGGCATACAATACACAAGAATAAAAACCACAAGAATTATAAAAAATAATGAAAGAATGAACATATAGAACAAGAGAATGAAAGTAAAAAGCAAAAGAAAATACTTAAATTAAACAAATAATAATAACTATTCATAAAAAGAGTAAGGAATGCAAAGTGTGTATAATAACAAAAAAATTGATGTCATTAACCATTGATACATTACGTATTAGGAGACAACAATGTAATACATCCTTTATAATATTGTTTAACAGTGATCGATATCTTGAATTGCATACTGTATTAGAGCTTCCCCAGAAGTTTGGTCAACAAATTTCCAATAATATTATTTTATTTGCAGGAAACAAAAAGATCCCAGTTATATTCAATTGATCGCATATATTTCTTGAAGAACAAATACAACCAGTCCAAAAATCCTAAGAATCGATGAAAATGGGTGGGTCAAATGTTGAGAGAAAAATTGCTCATGTCAGGCTTTAGCTTCAAATTAGGATTGAAAAATAACAATACTCAGCTATTAAATACCTGTATCTACTTATATCACTAAAAGTTAGCCCTTATACCCTTTCTGCTGAGACTTTTCTTATACTTATTTTCCTCTCTTCTTTTAAATTTTAGTTGCTACTGTCAGCAGGTTTCGCAGGTTTTTCACGCCCCCTTTACGTGGTTTTTAGTTTTTTTCTAAGTGCAGACTTAGGTTNAATAAAAAAAAATGCTTTCCAATTTCCATTCTGATTTTCTGACTTATTCATGAACAACGTTATCTGGATTTCCTTAAATAGTTCAAAAAATGTTTACACGATTTTGTAAGATGCCTAAGTTATGGTAATATAACAAGGTAAGCCTAGAATCTGTTTTCAAATTATTTAGCCTGGAAGAAGGTTTCAAAGTAGATAGTAGAGTAGTGAAAGGCTCAAATTCTCCATCGTTAGCTATTAAGGCTATGAAGTGAGACGTGCTAGAAAAAAATGAGGAGTGAATCAGTTTGTCTCTGATCTTGAATGGATGAAAACATTAACATAATTACAGCTCAAATTGAAGCATACTTAATTGGAAAATTCATTTCATTCTTTAATTTGCTTCTTTGGTCTTCTTTATAACGGGAAAACTAAAATATAAATTCTTGAACTTCAAACTTTTGACGTTATTCTTTTAAAAACATTAACATTAAGGCAACCTATGGATTAGCATTCACTCTTTAGATTTATGCGGCTAGTTTCATAGCTAATTTCAGAAACCAAAGATTACCTTTCCCTTCCACTTCATTGTGGCTTCATTCGAACGGGCCTTTTGAATGCTCTCGATAAGAAACAAGTAATAAACTATAAGATTATTATAAGTCAAAAGAGAGAGATTTCTCCTTTTGCGGTATAAATTGGAATCCATAAATTGGATTATCTGGAAGCTTTTATCTCCGCCCGCAATCTTTCCATTGAGAGGGAAAATCTCTTGAAATGTTATTCACTTCATTAATTAAAGTCAAACGATAAATTTCCATTGTTTCGCAATGGGATCGGTGTTTAAATCATAACAGCAATTCCTCGCTCAATACAATAGAAATTGTATCTATAGATATGAAACTTACTAATGCCATTAATTACGCCTATGTAGGCTACCTGGTGAGCAAATGAACTTTCCGGGTAAATATAAAAGACAAAATCGTCAGTGAAGTGATTGGAGGAAACTAGAGATTGGTTTATTCAATAGATCAATTTAAATAAAACATTACTAATTTAATTCTTTCAATTTACGAGGTAAACGTATCAGAAATACATTAATTATAAAATCCTTATTAGATAATAGAAATTATCATTATGTTTTTATTGATATATTTTAGAATTTAGAACCAACGTTAAAGAGATCTCAATTATAGACAAGGAATTTTATGATGCTTTACTCTCAAGCTGAGCATATTCACTGGCGAATCTACAGTAAAATATTTAAAGAAAAGTGTAAATGAGCACAGATATAAGAAAAAAATCACTGAAAATTTAAAAGTGTAACTTACACTTATATTCAGCGATTGAATTCGATATCAAAAACGACAAAAACTTACACACATAAAGTGATCTTAAAGAGCATTTCTACTTTCGGGCACATTCAATGATCGATTAAGAGATTTAAAACCTAGAACTTGCTACATTTACGGTATATAATGAGAGAATGCCCAATAACTCTAGATAATAATCGAGCGCAAGTATTTGGGTCTTCTTCCTTTCAAGACATGCTCTCTAAGATTATCAAGGGTTGATTTAACTTCAAAGTAATTTTTATCAGAGTATTACATACCGACAGAAACTATTTTAATGTATATTTATTGATTTTCGATTGAAGGAAAGTATCTGTAAGGATCATTGCCAATTCTCCTCACTGATTCTTTGCTAAATAAACAATTTATTTGATAATGAATGATTACAATAGGGGTAAAAAAACCTTATAGGCGCAAATAGAATCTTATAACCCTGAGTCTCCGGATAGCCATATGGGTAACGAGTTCGACTTCGGTGATTGCTTTCGGGTTTTTAAATTGCTTCTGGGTTCGATTCCCGGTGGGAGCGTACGTGCGAAATTTCCTATACTGCCGAAGCAATATTAGAATTGCTAACACTACTATCATTTTTCCCTCCTTGTATCCTATATTAAGGTAAATTAAGTACTTTCAAATTGCATCCCCTAAATCATATTCGGAAATATCGAAATCATTCATCCCTCAACATTTTCTTATTAATTTTCATGATAGTATATTCTGCTATAATTTTAAAATTAAATAAATCTAAAGTTTATTGCTGGCATATACATTTGAAAAGTAAAATATCCATTCGTGGCAGATAACTAAATTAATGAACCTGATTATAACAATTATGTTTCCTTGGAAACATGACACAGATCATTATCTACATTTTATTTCGGTTCCCGAATATTATCTCATCATACGAAAGCATGTTATAACACACTATTCAAGCGCGTGTAACGTCAATCCAAAAAGGAACATTTTAGCTGACGGCGGAGAAAAAATAGGCTAGCAACCGCGGCGTCACCGTGGAAATTTCTGCCAATGCAGACGGAATTATAAAACAAAGGCCCTTTGGGATGAGAAAAAGGGCGAATTGGGTAAAAAGAAGGGAAAAAGTGAAACGCATCTCAGTTAGGAAAACCTCTGAGGCGTAAAATCGAACGAACCTTGTTCCAGGCAATCGNTTCCTCATGTTGGGAAACATTTTACCGAAATATTTACCGTGCTTTTCTATCCTTTGCGTGATGAAAACGTTCCCCAATCTCAGAAAGCTCACTTTCCCACTAATTACAAAGTCTAAGGAACTATCAAGAATGTATTTTATAATGTTTACTTTTAATGCGTAGGTAGAGTTAGTGCCGATGGAGAAGGCGACTAGGGAAGCGTTTCTAGCATATCTTAAAGGGAGAGTTAAAATAAAAAACAATGCATTTATGTTGGGACGTTTCCTATAAAATTTACAAAAATCAAATATAGCAACTCTTATTGTAAAGTATCTGTAGTAGTGAATTGTCAGATCCACACAGCTAATAAAGCCTTGAGATTAAATAAAATCCGATTAAATAAAGTAGAAAGGGAAAAATAGCCTCGGAAAGTTTTAATCAAAGATTACTTTAATCGGCTTAAATTTTTCATTGCAAAATATTCTGATTTATTTTTTTATTACGGAAGCTTTCCGAGTTACTGTGAAGATAATATGGCATGTTGGTTGAATAACGAATATCCAGACAGCGCCTGTAAATGATGCAACCCAATTTACATTTTCTGTTGCCTATGTCACAGGATGAAAAAGAAGAAAGTATGCTTTAACAGTAACAAATGCAATCGAAAGTTTTGTAAAGGCTATTGATTATTGCAAATTGTTTTACTGGAAAGATTTTGCTGATGATTGAGAATGAATGATGTACCCCGATTTCCGTTGAGCCAATCTTAATGAGAGAATGTTCAATAACTCGAGATAATAATCGAGCGCAAGTATTTAGGTTTTCTTTCTCATAGGAAACAAAGACATGCTCTCTAAGATTATCAAGGGCTGGTTTAACTTCAAAGTAATTTTAAGCCTTATATTACATTCCGTCTGAAACAAATTTATTGTACATTTATTGATTTTCGATTGAAGGAAAGTATCTGTAAGGATCATTACCAATTCTCCTCACTGATTCTTTGCTAAATAAACAATTTATTTGATAATGCATGATTACAATAGGGGTAAAAAGCCCTATCAGCGCAAATATAATCTTATAACCCCGAGTCTCCGGATAGTCATATGGGTAACAAGTTGGACATCGGTGAAATTGCTCCTGGTTCGATTCCCGGTGGGATCTACATTTACTATACTGCCGAAGCAATATTAGAATTACTAACACCACTATCCTTTTTCCCTCCTTGTATCCTATATTAAGGTAAATTAAGTATTTTCAAATTGCATCCCCTAAATCATATTCGGAAATATCGAAATCATTCATCCCTCAACATTTTCTTATTAATTTTCATGATAGTATATTCTGCTATAATTTTAAAATTAAATAAATCTAAAGTTTATTGCTGGCATATACATTTGAAAAGTAAAATATCCATTCGTGGCAGATAACTAAATTAATGAACCTGATTATATCAATTATGTTTCCTTGGAAACATGACACAGATCATTATCTACATTTTATTTCGGTTCCCGAATATTATCTCATCATACGNATTTGAAAAGTAAAATATCCATTCGTGGCAGATAACTAAATTAATGAACCTGATTATATCAATTATGTTTCCTTGGAAACATGACACAGATCATTATCTACATTTTATTTCGGTTCCCGAATATTATCTCATCATATGAAAGCATGTTATAACACACTATTCAAGCGCGTGTAACGTCAATCCAAAAAGGAACATTTTAGCTGACGGCGGAGAAAAAATAGGCTAGCAACCGCGGCGTCACCGTGGAAATTTCTGCCAATGCAGACGGAATTATAAAACAAAGGCCCTTTGGGATGAGAAAAAGGGCGAATTGGGTAAAAAGAAGGGAAAAAGTGAAACGCATCTCAGTTAGGAAAACCTCTGAGGCGTAAAATCGAACGAACCTTGTTCCAGGCAATCGCGCCGGCGATTCGCATGATTATCAGAGGTCAGCGAAAGGACGGAGAGTTACGGAGATTTTGACGGCAATCGCGGCGCCCTTCGCCGGTTCAACCCTCAGTCCACCTCCCCACTCTCCTCTCCCGCTGGCCTTCCAACTCCCCCGAATCCCACCTGTACCCTTCCCGCCCAATTTTTAGCTATCCGAATTTTAAAAAAGAAAACGGAGAAAAATAAATCCGCTCTATCCATCTCGTGAAGCGCACCACGCGGCGTCCTGTTCAATTAAAATAACGCTGCGCAGCAGGCTTTTGTTTCCCGCATCCCTCCTGAACTTTGGGCCGGTAAAAAAATCTCTCCATCCCTGAGAGCTTCGTGTTCGGATAGGAAAAAGATGAGGACAGGTGAAGAACCTATGTTAAGAGATATTCGTGAGATATTTATCATTCTGTGTTCCGAGGCTCTTGTTCCGCGCGTTCGAAACGCCTACTGACGAGATAACGGAAATCATTTAAGAGGCGTTCTACCGCAAAATCGGGTGCTTAATTATGGTCAATACATTTAGGAAATAAAAGGAATAGTTACCAAATATCTTTCACCAAAAATTTCACCCTAGAGCTTGTTTAGGAAACATTACCTATTTTAGTTTAATTATCTATTTAGACTTTTTTGTGCATTCTGTCCAATATTAGGGTTAATTGCTAGGCTAAAGTTTATTTTAAACGTTGTCATCTCTATTTGCGAACTAAATTCATTACTAACAATGACTCAAAAATTCCGTAACCCAAAACCAAATATTCCATTTCATCTTACGTAGAAATTTGTAAATTCGTTAGCAAGTGAGGTAATTACAGGCTAGAATGAAATGGATTAAAGGAATTTAACTGAAAATTATGAGAGGCATTGTGGAAGTAAGAATAGTGTTATCTACAATAATCACGTACATATGCAAGCTTTTCATAGACATTCTTATCACAACCTAAAGAAGTACAGCCGATGACGAGATGAAAAGTTTGTCATTATTATTTAATAAAAGCAGATTCAAAATAAATTAATATACCGAAGAAAAAGTACAAACTCCTACTCTTAATCATGCTTTTATAGAAATATTTTATTTTTGTATCGGTTCGCTTTTCGAAAACATTGTGAGTAATCTATGTACATGAATTGCTTTTAAGTACGCAACTTAAAATTAGAGACATAAAAACTGATTATTCTCCTACAAAATAAGAAAAATAAGATTCCTAATATACTTAGTAACGGGTCCATAGATCTACACTGAGTGCTTGCACTAGCTACCTTCTTAAAGCAATAGATTTTGATGAATAAACACCAAATGCGCCACATTTGCTACTTTCATAACCTAAATACGTATACAGAGTTCGCTATGGTATTTCAAAGTCAAAGCATGACATGAAAAACATTCGGTAATCAAGGTACACAGCGCTTGAAAGATAGTAAACGAATTTAAAATTAAGAAAAAATGTATATTACATCATTTTAACCCCAATCTAATTTTCATTAAATTCGTTAAATATATTTTTGATATCGATATAAAGGATTCCTCATGTTGGGAAACATTTTACCGAAATATTTACCGTGCTTTTCTATCCTTTGCGTGATGAAAACGTTCCCCAATCTCAGAAAGCTCACTTTCCCGCTAATTACAAAGTCTAAGGAACTATCAAGAATGTATTTTATAATGTTTACTTTTAATGCGTAGGTAGAGTTAGTGCCGATGGAGAAGGCGACTAGGGAAGCGTTTCTAGCATATCTTAAAGGGAGAGTTAAAATAAAAAACAATGCATTTATGTTGGGACGTTTCCTATAAAATTTACAAAAATCAAATATAGCAACTCTTATTGTAAAGTATCTGTAGTAGTGAATTGTCAGATCCACACAGCTAATAAAGCCTTGAGATTAAATAAAATCCGATTAAATAAAGTAGAAAGGGAAAAATAGCCTCGGAAAGTTTTAATCAAATATTACTTTAATCGGCTTAAATTTTTCATTGCAAAATATTCTGATTTATTTTTTTATTACGGAAGCTTTCCGAGTTACTGTGAAGATAATATGGCATGTTGGTTGAATAACGAATATCCAGACAGCGCCTGTAAATGATGCAACCCAATTTACATTTTCTGTTGCCTATGTCACAGGATGAAAAAGAAGAAAGTATGCTTTAACAGTAACAAATGCAATCGAAAGTTTTGTAAAGGCTATTGATTATTGCAAATTGTTTTACTGGAAAGATTTTGCTGATGATTGAGAATGAATGATGTACCCCGATTTCCGTTGATTCATACTTCTACAAATGAAGTAAACGTTGCATTTACTTCAATGGCTCTTCCTTACCTTATCTCCTCTCTAAAATATGTTCACGAAAATTCGTTACCGTGATTGATAAACCATGAGTATGTAATATAATGTATTGAAAAGGGACATTATCAGGCACTCCCAGTTGGCTTACTGCCAACAATGTTATATTTCTTTGCATTTCATCAACTCCGTATTACTATTGGTCAATTATGTAATTTTGAGAGATGCTTTTTGCTGAGGATTTTTTTCTTATTAATGATTTTAGTTATGCATTTGGTAGCTATTAATTTCATCAATCTCAAATTGTTAGTCATTATTTCTGATTTTAAAGTTTAAATCAACACACAGGGACGGAAAAATCGACCTCTCTAAGGTGGCTAAGATCAAATATTTAACGTCTTCGAGTTCTAAATCTTCTATAGCGTGTTCTTGAGTTAAATATCAGTAAACTATTTTTTAAATAAAGCTATCCACGATGCCTGTATTTACTAGGAATTTTTCATAATGTAAGGCAGAAAAATGAGGCAATAAACTCCTTAAAATGTTATCAGGTATAGTGTACGTACGATAATCTAATCACTGTACTTTGATTAGAACAATGGAAAATATATATTTTCAATATATATGAGATCATTTTGGGTTATTTAATGTTTTAAATCCTTTTGCTTACCCATATTGCGTCCGCAACATTGAAATCACTGGTACCAAGCAAGCTTAAACTTGAAGTAATCATATCTACAATTTTCTTATCCATCCATTCTTCGAACTCAAGCAAGCATACCATTTATCCGACTCTCCTTTTAACGAAATATCGCATAGAAGATCCAATATCATACAAACAAAAGAAAACTCTGTATAACTAAATTCTAAATGTTAGCTAAAGCACAAGAAAAGGTATAATGATGTTACTGCAAGAAAATTATTGCGACTTAAACAAATTAATAAAAATAGCGCGGGTTCCAATCCCGGTTCCAACAGTTTTTTTTTTCGTGTACGTATCTTAACGAAAATTAGTCCTCTCAACAAGTGGCATTGGTTGACGGATAGATTTCCGCAACTTACAGAACATGAGACAAAAATCTCAGAAAGGACCACGAAAAAGTTAGTTGCTAGAATTTCGAGATGACCTAATCTCTTATAGCTTTTCATGTTACACTAAATATGACAATTGATTCACAAACCTCAATCATGGCGTTCTTAACATTAGTCTAACTCGACGAAATCTATATTATGTGATAAAACCCAGACTTAGCCAAGAAATGATATCTTTGAAGGAGCAACGCTATTAAGACAGCGCTGTTTCTGAGGATAGCCCTCTTTCTTGACGTTTAAGGTTTCATCTCACTAGCAATAACACAAGTACGAGGGATATTTCACCCACAGCCCCTCATCTCCGCACGAGAAGATACGTCTGCAACGGAACGGTTCGTAACGGAGGCCCTCCCCAGCCCTACGAAAACAAGTGTGACAATCCAACTTAGTCCCCTACAAATCACCGCCATTCGAGAGAATTGAAATCTTTAGCGAAGCGATGACTTTTTTCCGGACGCCAGTTTTCCTGGATCAGTCCCCCCACTTTCTCCAATAAAATTTCCTGACTCTATTCCTCCACTCTTAATACACCCTCTCCAAAAAATCCCGTCCCATCTTCCACTCACCACACCCGGAAACGGCCCTTCCCCATCCCTGATTTCCAACCCCTACCCTTCCCCATAACTCGCCACCCCCTCCCATCCCCATGTTCTATATTTTCCCATTTCCTCCCCTTTCTCTTTTCCCTCGCACCCAAACCATTCACCCTTTCTGTCATATTCCCAACCCCCCAATCCGTCCCCCTATACCAACCCCTTTTTCCGCCAACTTGGCATTTCCCAGGTGACAATTACGCAGCGGAACAATGCGGGACAAATTAACCGATGGATCCCTCCCCATTTCTCTATCTCTTTTCAAAAGCACGTGGGGAAGGGAAGTAAGGAATAAAGGGAGGGAGGGGGATTGTGGGAATGCGGGGGAGGAGGTAATAGGAGATGTCAGAGAGGAAAAATGTAATAGTACGTTCGCTCGCACACCTATGATTGGGGAAATTTGTCCGGAAGTCTGGGTTTGGTAAGGGAGACAGGGGTGGGGGAAAAAGTCCGAAATTAGTCAAATGCGAAGAACGGGCCGTGAATGGCGGAGAGTGCCATTTGGCGAAAGAGAGGGAAATGTATCCCACCCCATTTTTCTCGCAATGAAAATGCCCTCCCACGCAGGGGGAAAAGGGCGTACACACACATTACGCACGCGGTGCGGAGTTGGGGGACGGTGGATTGCCCCACTCCTTACCGGACCCCATTAGACCGTCCATTCTGTCACTCCCCCAGACTAGACGGAATAATTCATGCGAGTGACCGTGATTGAATGGAACGGCTAACTACGCATAAAGCGCTAACGGGGCAAGATGCGCGTGACGGAAGAAATGGGAGGTGTGTGTGCAATGGGAAAAAGATTGGGGAAGGAGTGGTAGATAAAGGGCTGATGAAAGCTAGTCGATGATTGCCCAAACGTTAAAATTACTTCTATTCTTTTATCTTTCGGATTGGGGTTTCCATGCGGAAAGGGTAGCAGCTGCGATCCTCAGCTCTGGTAGGGAATCAGAAATAATATTTGAATAAACATTTCAATGCAATTGCCTTGATGACGAATGGTATGTTAATATAAGAATAAGTAACTTATTGATTCATAATATCTTAAGCATACGAGAAAAATTAGTCTGATACATCTAAAGCTGATTTTCATGGGTGAATATATGCATTTTTCTGTAAATGTAAACGGTTATTAACGTAATTCTTTATTAGTAGTATTAATAATAATTTTTAAAGTACTTCAACAGCTAAGCTAACTTCAAACGTGGGCTAACTTCAATGTTGTTTCTTTTTCCACGTTGTAGCGTCATTCTTTAATGTTGAGCTTACATAGAATCACAAGTGCTTAGGAGTTGATTTTTTACACATATAGAAAAATCATATATTTTATAACCGTTAATGACAGCTAAGTCAGAAATAGCGAATAGTGGTCTTAATTATCAGCGGAATTTTCATTTTGGTTACTTTCCTTCAACGTAAATAAATGAAAAGCTTTATCAACCAATCTCTTGTTAAGAGTTAGTCGTAAGACTTGAACGGTATACATACTCTTAGAAAAAATAAAAGGCTGATTTTACAAATACATAGGAAGATTCCACTGTGAAACATTGCTGAAATAGTAATGGTAATCAAGTATATTTTCTAACCAAAACATGGCGTAGTTATTCTTGCATCGCCGAATTCTATAGTAACTCCATATCAATGTAACTCAAACCAAAATATAGTTATAGGAACGTACAAAAAGTTGCGGAATCAACATTACACATAGCAAAGAGGAAATCCCTATCGCCTTTCACCGAAAGTAACAAAGAGACTTAGAAGACTAAGGAACCCGAGAAAAAAATATATTTTCCGGAGTTGAGAAGTATAACCGTTTTGCGCTGCTGCCTTCCACGAAAGGATCAAACATAACCGTACGGAAGAGGAGAGAGAAATAGCGTCTCATGTAAGAGCGTTGTTTAAGATAATTGGAGGATTGGTGAGGGAGAATAGTGGAAGACTGGAGCGAGCGCCAGGCGATTGGGCTCTAATTATTAGGAGGCGTGTTGGCGGAAAATGCGAAAGGGTAGAAGGGATCCTTCCGAGTGGAAGTATTTCGCGGCGAGAGAGAGAGACAATGGAGCAGCGATTTGCGAGCGATGTATAAAGGCGCCATCGACGGAGGTGCGAATGCGGAGAAGAAGGTACCCCACTTCGGTGCTCGTGAAAGGATTCCGCCAAACTGGAAGAAAGGATAACTCTCCTCTCCCTATTCACAGCCACCAACAAATTTTATAAGTTTTCAAAACTTCCTAGAGATCTAAATATCTTAATAACAATAGAAATAATATTAATATGAACACTTTTTTAATGGAAACAGGAAGATAAGACCTATTTAGTCTATTTCAATAATAATTGTTATTTAAATAATACAAATAACCATTCCCAAAAGGGAAAAACCCGACTACTCGGGACTCAAACCCGTGATCTTGGAGTTGGAACGCAAGTACGCTAACTACTCCGCCACCATAGCCGGTAAGCTGTGGAGCTTTTAAGAACGTTCCATCCAAAGGACGTTCCATGGGAATTTCCAAGGAGAATAGCCCAAGGCTATGTAACCAAGGATTCTTCACAAGATCGATTTATCCAACAGATACTTCAACCTAGAGATATTTTACCCAATGAATGTTCTTTTCTTTACGTGGAAATAATTCTGTAAATTCCCCTTTTCCTTCAACATTGGAAAAAGCCAAATTGTTACGTTTTCATTTTGAAATCTCTAGCTCCATTTGGAAATTAAGTACTTATAATCTTACGGCGCGTCCCACATTAGTCAGCAAGTCATTTAAGTAGTGTCTCATAAGAAGTATACGCTAAGTTCTTCTTTCAAGCCCGAAATTATCATTTCTATGGTAAAAGTAGACATATAGGTAACTGGATGAACATTCCTCAATATGAACTGCCCTTAGATGAACCGTCTCCTGCTTGAAATGCTTATGGACGCCATTCCGTACAATTGTGACTAACATTCTTTATTCTGCATATCTTATTTACCACCATACTGACGTCTAAAAATAACCTTTTTCATCAAAGTCTCAATAACTCATATACTTGCATTTTGAGTGGGTATTTCTTAGACCGCCTGAAATTGATTTATCATTATTGGAGTTATTAACAGAGATGAAGTAGAAGTACAAATACATTTCAGAATTTAACAGAAATTCGAAAACCATCCCAATGGAAGCATTATTATTTACTTTATTGATTCAAGTATCATTTATCGATTAAACTAATAAGGATATTTTAGTGTAAAAAACTATTCGTTCAATCTTATATGAGATGCATTATAGTGGTTTTCATTACTGATTCCTTCGCGCACCGTGATTAACAGATTCGGATTTACGCTCAGACAATGTACACTACGGCTTGCGGAGTCAAATTCCAAAAGGTGTCTGATTCTACAAAAAGGACAAGTTATGGAATGTTTCAAATTTGTAAATATGTCCTACCGGAAATCTACAAAGAAGCTACACAGGTCAAGAATGAAAAATACACGTATCGTTTTGATACAAAGAACCTCTTAGATTTGAGATTTCAACGGGTTTTGGTCTCTAAGAAGTAAATCGCGAACATGACAAAGTGAATGTTTGAAATGTGCGTAAAGAAATCTAGAACCCACGGGTTGGACAGTAGAAAATCAAACCATGGTGATTAGATCTGAGAGAATGTAACAACAATAATTTACAATGAGCTTTTCGAAGCAATTAAGGACATCTTAATGTACATACTAAACTCACGCCAAGGAAAAACTGCGAAGTAACAGCGCAGTGAACTGAACGTCAATGATAATCCAAATTGTATAAAATAAAATGTGTAATGCATAATCATATAGCCCTATACGTACCTAACAATGCATAGAGATATTAATTAGATATTGATTGAATATTAATAGTTGATATTAATCGGTAAAGAAGGAATATGTATACTTTATATTTTTATATTTATGTAATTTAATCCTCATAAAACTTACTTGGGCATCCGGATTGCCATGTGGGTTACGCGACCGACCTTGGTGAAACCGGTTACAGAATCGATTCCCGGTTCCAGCATATGTTGGAAATTGACGTAACTCTCGACACATTTTTAGACTTACTTCTAATATTTGTGAATGCTAAGTAAATTCGGAGTTTAAGATATAACATATCGTAGGATTATACTAAAATGATTAATTAAATACCAGTTTTTCATAAAAGATAGATAGAAAACGAAGAAATTAGTCTTATCTGTTCATAAAAATGTTGATGTGCTGCCTATTTTGGAGCATTAGCTAACAATAATTAATAATATTGAATCATCTACGAAAAAGTCTAAACCAACGTTCTCCGCTGGTATCGTATTGGAAGGAAAAGGTAAAATTAGAATCCGATAGCGGAGAGCAAACTGTAACGGACGTTGTATCACTGCAGTCTAGGTACAGAGCATTTTTGTGCTTGACATGAAATCGACGGGAAATGGAAGAAAAACGAAGTGATTCGAAGGAACGAGCCAGGGCAGAAAAACGAGTCTTTCAACTTTATGGAACCACTTTTGTGGCGACGTAACAGACTGACCCTCTTCTCCAAGTTCCTCGACGTATCCATACATTCGCGGGCAGATATTTCGAAGGAATCTCTCCTCCGATGAATCCCACACCATTCCCGCCAATATCTTCCTTCGTTCAGGCGTTCCTATCCCATCTTCGTGTTTCCTTTCGAAACGTACGCCAGGCTATCCTTTAAAAATTCTTATCTTCGTTAACCCTCCCCTCCAAGCATCTTTCCTAAATATCTCTCAACTCCTTATTAACGCCTCCCGTGTCGCGATCCCATCCCTGTTAGAGTCTTTCTATTAGTTTTGAAAATCTAATCCGTGCGATAAATTGATAAGATGGATTTGCCTATAATTTAATCATGTTCCTGATACCGCAACTAGTTAAATGGAATGTTCAAATTTGTCCTTTAGTGCACGAGAAAGAAAAAATCATCTTTCATTTACTTTAACTCCAGTTATGTTCATAGTTTTGATAACCCTTTCTGATACGACTGATATTGAATAATACACCCATATTGGTTTTATGTAATTAAATCTAATGAAAGTTGTAACTCACAGGGTAATTGTGCTACATTCGGACTAGGAATTGCAGTGACAATATACCTCACTCCTCATCTTGCCTGGTAAGCCTCATTCTTTTGCAAATCTACTGCTGAAAATGGTGGAGAAAATGAGGTTGCAACAAGCCTCCCGGATGTCTTTCCATTGGAAGGCCGATTTTACCTGTCGGCTGGATAAGAAATATCGAATGTCGAGCCTTCAGGTAATCCTTGAGTGGCGTATTGCATTCAAATAGTTTAACATCGAAAGGGTATGTGATAAAGCAATATCACTCCCTAAGCTAAAATAGAATATTTTCTACGTTATTTTCACATGTCGCAAAGGTGTTACTTAAATACAGTTATTTGCTGCAGGAATTGACCTACGGACGCTTGTGACCTTGGAGACTGCTGGTTCCGCACTTATGTAGTGTATGTATGAATCTGTCTGGAATCAGAAACCTCTAATTTGATTTCCTGAAGCATGTAGTAGGAAAATAAAGATTCCACATTAAAGCACGGCCACACTAATTCAAAATGTTGCCACTCGATCGACGATAACCTCTTAAACGCTGGTAAGATTTGCATCTTCATAGAGAACAGTCGCTGAAAATGAACCGAATACAAAAAATAACGACAAATTACACTCTCTGCAAACAGATAAGAAAAAGATTAATATCGAATTTCTCCTTTCCAAAACTCGTGTGCAGCAGAGTGATTTGGGAAGAGCGTCTTCTAGAAAGGACCCGTGGTTCAAAATGCCCAATGTTCAACTGTCATTTCCACTCCCCGAATCAATAATCCGCCCCTCAATTCTCCTTACGCAAGATCCTTTTTTTACGATCCTTCCTTACCGCCACTCAGATTGGAGATGGACTTCTTATTTCGATCGATGCTAACGTTTATTTTTTTTCCTAACGTAGCTTTGCCCAATGGGGCGCTCTTCCCTTCGCCTCGGGTCCCGCTCAAATCCCGACTTCAGTAGTGGAGGCGGATGACATATTTCGTTCGACTTACGAGGGGCTATCCATCCCGCAAAAACAGACATATGCCGAGTAAACAGGATGTGTCCAGGGCCTATTTTCTGCAGCTTGCCTCCGAGTTTTTCCCTTATTTTAGAAAGTTCCTACTCGACAATTATGTTCTATTTCTATCCCTTGCTATCGTCAGCTATTGGCTATTTCGCGACTGCTTCCAATCCATATCCTAGGAATCGGCTTATTTTTAAGATGATTCCATTTATTACCTTACCAAACTCAATGAGTGGCCGTAATCTGAAATTAATGGCAACCAAAAGGAACTTAGGCTCGGCCTGGGATACAAACCCAAAACCTTAAGTTGTAGAGGTAAGGCTAATATTCTTCAATCGGGGGATCCCGAATTGATTAGTAGTTAGCGCGTTCACCTTTCATGAAAATGGTACTGGGTTCGATTCCCGGTGGGAGCCCATATGTGGAAAGGTTACCTTAAAATTTAACCTTTAACCTTTAAAATTACCTTAGTTGTCGAAGCACTTTTAACTATAATAATACTACTACTTCTTTTGTCTAGTAATATGTCAAATATCCTTAGCTCTCAGGTACATTAATTCATTCCACTTTAAAATAATCATTAATTGAATTACTTGCTGACATTTTTACGATTCGCAATGCTGCAAGGTGTAAAAGATGAAAATCTGACCTAGCGAGGAAGGCATTTCCGAAAATAATGAACTTGTTACATTATGTATAGAATGCGTAACATCTCTTCTCCTTATTCATAAAACTTAAACGACTGGAAAATTGACATATCTACATCATTTGAGTCATGATTTCATTTATTACATTTATATTTTATTTGACTACAGAAGAAACGAAGCTATTGCAGCAAATTTGTATGGATTATTACAAGTATCTTTCCTCGTCGACGAAATTCTTCCTGACTCGACGATTTCTAATGTTAAACTTTTCTTCGTACATACGCTTGACCGAGAAATATTGTTCATCATTTGAAATCATCCTAGTATTTCTATAAACGATTAAAATCGAAAATTTTGTGTCGCACAATTCGCCCGACGGAAGAACAGACTACACTGAACGACACCCTATGAAAAATTCAAATTTATTTTTCTAATATCTTAAATGCGAACTCCTACGTAAAAAATAAATTAAAGGTATCAACGAGAAAACTGAAGGTATCCTAATCTTAACACTGATATTTCTTTATTTCTCTTAGAACATGACGGGTCGCATGTAAGGTTTACTTAAGGAACGGAAAATGTCTAAGCAAAGTTGGAATGGTAGATATATTCTAAGAAACACAAGATTTCATTAACGAGTGTTTGCTACACCATATTTATCGGATACGAAGGAAATCACGAACAGCTTAATTTAAAAATTTAAAATTTAATTAAATTTGAAGATTTCTAAGCTAAGGCATTCATTCGCTTTCCTCTTATAAAAATTAATTTAAAAAATGAGACAATTACGAAAAAGATTTGTCTTGTCTTATGTGAGAAGATCATTTATGAAGTAAATTCACCCCTTAAGAACCGTATAATCGCTTAAACCGTAGATAATTAAAACATCGATGAAGCCAATTGAATCGATGTGAAATAATTTCGCTTCATTTGTAAAACTTCGGCTCGCTTGATAATCCTACAACAGAAATAGAATCACTCGCGCGAAAAAAAAACACCTCTACAGCAGTCTCCGAAAGTTCAACTGATGGAAAGAGTTTTCGCAGAAGTTACTTCACGACAAGTTTGATCCTAAGAACTAATTTTACACTGTTTCTAAACGCCTTTCAAATCCGAGGGAAGGAATTAAACTTAGTGACGCTCCATCCTCCATTCAGCAACGAAACAATTGGATTGGGTGCAAACGTTCTACGAGCGCTATTTCCAAGGGAGGGACGAATAGGACGTTTCCTACGACCCGAATTCGTGGCGCTGACATCCCGTTGAATAAGACGGAGTTTGAAAGGGACGGAGATAAAGACAGACGCACGGAAATATTTTTCGGAGATAAGAATGAAAAAAAAAGACTTTTTCGAGCTGAAAAGAGGATCCGAGAAAAATGGGAAAATATCAAAGCAATCAATCGGACTTCCCAGAAGCAAAAAGGAGTACGTATCGGGAGATGCTGTCTGCAGGCTTCCCTCTTTGTGTACCACGATGTTGCGGCGTACGACGTGACGTATATCAACAACTCTGCTGGTGTTTTTACGCCAATGTAGCGTCGAATTGCTTAGAAATCGGACACACAAACCTAGACTATTAATGCATTGTGACATCTACGACGTAGGCAGAGCCTTTTAACTCTTTCACGCCTAATTCAGACCCGATACCACTTCGGTGACGAATTTGCTTCCTAATACGCATTGCTACATTGAAGCTCGGCTAATTCAGACCTAGTATCCTCTAATAGACTTAGTAAACAATAATGCCTACATAATGATATAAAAATGACTACCACCTGGCCTATTGTCTATCTGTGGTCATTAAATTCATAACACGTAAACAAATGTTATAAGCCGCAGTGATGGAGTGATTAGTAAGCCGACTTCCCAATCCCAAGTTCCCGGGTTCGAGTCCCAGCTAGACGAATTTCTCTCTTTAGGGAATGGTTCTGATATGATCGTCAATAATAATAAATATTAAAATGGATAAAACCGGGGTTGTATTCCTGTTATCACTTAAGGTGATATAGTTATTATCATTATTTAGTACTTATCAGAAAGTAGACTGGTAAAACATCACCTATCCC